>BTHU01000007.1:15268837-15737370 GCA_036184795.1 Tokudaia tokunoshimensis
TCCAGATTATGAGACATTATATTTATGTGTCTTTAAATACTAATGTGTGGGGTTTTGTTATAGTGGTTTTACCAAACTAAACCAATTTACATTGAAACTTTTAGTGTGTGTGTGTGTGTGTGTGTGTGTGTGTGTGTGTGTGTGTGTTTGTGTGCATATATCTATATGTCTGTGTCTCTGTGTGCCTGTGTGCATGCCTCTGTGTGCCTACATGTGCCTTCATGGATCATTTATAAAACTAATCACAGGTAAAAATGTATATATTTAAGAAAGATGATAAGACCTAGAGATGTACTCAGTGGTAGTGCATTAGAATGGGAAGCGAAAGGGAAGGGAAGGGAACGCATGCCTGATTCCCAACTAAAGACTGAGATAATTAGAAATAAAGTAACAAGACATTTCCTTCCCCCAACAAAGTATGACTTTAAGGAAATTAAAGTGTAAGGTAAACATAGAAATCAAAAGAAAGAAAAATTACCTAAAAAGTAATAAAAAGAACAATGTTTTGAATGAAAAGGAAAAAGTCTCACAAACTTTATTGAAGACTAAATAAACACCATCTACTATGTACAGACAGCACATGATCCCAATTGCTTTGCAGATGCAACAGTCCATTTGAGTTATGCCTTTGCTATGGCCTTGGGCAAATTTTGAACAAGTGTATGACTCAGTTGTGCCAGACTGCTGATCTTAGCATGATAACATGTTGCATACTTGCCCTTGATAGTCATGTGTTTTATAAGGCCTTACAAAAAGAACAATTTTAAACCCGGAGGAACATAAGGGAGAGAAGGCTCTTAACGCAGAGGTTTTAAAGGTCAAACCAAATGGAAACAACAAGGAGAAAACACTTGGTATTAAAGAGAAGGCTGGCCATCTGATAGACCCTCCACAGAGTACTGCTCGCCTGACGCCTTCCCGCAGAGGTGTGTCTGAGGGATGGAAATGTCGTGCGCAGCACGACTGGATACACTGCACGACGTCAAGTGATTCCTACCTTCCGGGTACCAAACATCAGCATCTCCACAGCAAAGAGACGAGATACACATCATCACAGTTTAAAATGTCAGGAGAAAAAGCTAATTCCAGAGCTAGTCTCAGCCACAGATACCAAAGGAAATGTCTCAAGTGGAATCTAATTTATTATTACATTAAACCATAAAAGAGAAAAAGAAGACACTAGTACAGCATTGTTGTCACATGGCAGGAAGACTTTAATGTCACAAAAACTGTCTGTATCAATACCTGTTTCTATACTTAGGAAGCTTAAATGAAACTTAAATTGGAGTTCCAATATGATATTTAATTTTCTCTTCATAATGACAGTATTTCATGTAGGAGAATAATTGCATAAAACAATGAAGCAAATTATTTCAAAAAGAGATCTGCATTACTAGATATCAAATTTACCATAAACTTACTGATATTTAGGCTGCTGGTACATGATAGAAAGACAAGAATAAGGCACTCACACTTAAGGACCTCTTATAGAGTAGGGGTAGGGTTTTAGTCAATTGGCTAAAAAAATTTTTTTAATAATAAATAATTCATATTATTCACACAGAAAAAAATGTATACTCATTTTACATCTCATGAGACAAATTAAATGTGCACTAAGGGTGTAAACATAAAAATCAAGTAAACAAAAAATATTTTGAGAATATCTAGAAGACTGTATGTTTTACTAAGGAGAGGAAAGTTAGTTCTTATCTGGCTGGAAAGCCAGAGAGCATCAAAGAGAGGATGGACATTGTGAGCAAACTAGGAAAGGTGCTGGGGCTATAGCAACTTTGGTAAAGTTCTTGTCGAGCCTACACAGGCCTTGGCTATTCAGGCAGAGATATCAGGGTTGGAGGCCCGCATGGAATACATGAAACTCTATCTCAAAATCAAATAAAAAAAAAAACCGAGAAGCTAAATCTGCACTTTGAAAGAGAGAGGTTACTCTAAACGTAGTCAAGGGACAAACAGATTTGGAAAAGAGCATCCCTATTATAACAAAGGGAAAACAGGAGAGTGTATGACAAAGTTCTTCCCAAGGGAAAAGGAGTAGAAGAAAACTGAGAGAGGACCTTCTGTCCATGACCAGAAAATGTTCAAAAACCTCCTAGCATACTGATGATGCTAAAAATATAAGCGAAGATGTTATCTGTGCCCATTAGATTGGTAAAGTTTAAAAAAATAATAATTGTTCATGTTGGTCTTTACATACCCACTTCACATTTCTTCAAAAAGAAAAATGTGGGGACCATGAATAAAAAGGTATTTTAAAGAAAATGACAATTTTCAAAGCATTTTAAGTGAACCTCACAAATATTCTTGACCCCAAAACCTTCCACTCAGGAGAGACTAATGAAAGAAGTATAGGCTAAGGGGCTGGAGAGATGGGATGGGTCAACAGTAAAGAATTCATGTTCTCCATGTGGACTGAATGTAAGGGAATAGTGAAACCACTGAATTGGACCATTCCATGGGTAGAAAGAAAGGTTTATTTGGGGAATTTAAACTACCAAGGCCATCAGAGGGTGGGAAGGCCCAGAGGACAGCAGAAGGCAGCAAGAACCCTGTCAGTTTTAAGAAGGTATGTTGTGGTGGTCAGAGGCTGTGGGCTGGAGCAGCCTAGGATTTGGAACAACAGGAGGGAGTTTATGGGTCAGAACATCCTGGCAGCTAGTGTTGGGACTTTAATCTGTTACAGGTTTATTTGAGTCCCTAGGGAACAAGATGTCCCATTGCCAGAGGTAGGTAACAGTAGGAGCACATAAAGGAAGTGATAGCTTTTCCTGATAACATAAACCTGCTTCACGAGGTTCCTAAGGTATGCTGGGTGAAAGCTTTTGTTTATCCTCTAGCAATCTTTCTGTTAACCTGCTCAGAGACCAGCCTGAACAGATCCCAGACTGTCATCTATGATACTGTCAGCAGCACTGCCATGTTGGAGGCCCACTTTTGACCTAACTTAGAGGACCTGGGTTTCGTTTACAGCTGCTCACAACCACCTGTAGCTCCAGCTCCAGAGAGATTTGATACCTCTGGCTTTTGCAGGCACCTGCACTCATGTGCACATTCCTATGAAGAGACACATACACTTACAAAAATAAAATATATAAACAAAGAAAAATAAGAAATACGAGATCAAATAAACAAGAAGTTGATAAAGGATATCTTATTGCTTAAAAGGTCAAGAGTCACAACAGCAAACACACATAAAGAGAATGTTCACTAAGTGGATTCTCCAGGAAGTATATAACCATACAAGGAATGGGTTAGACATTCACCAGGTGGGATAAAAGGTGTTTCCACAAGGCATTTTCAGTGGCTTAACACATATCAGAAAATATGCTATGAAGAGAATATGGCATTCATACTTCTAAAAGATATATTTACAAACAATTATGAAATCTTAAGATTTTCATTTGCATAAGTATATGTATAGGTTGTATATGATTATATGATTGATGATCGGTTTGTCAGCATCTGGAATCACCTGGCAGAGTCCACTTGACATGCCTGTGAGGATTTATCTAAACTGGATTAGCTTCTGGAAGTACCTGTGAAGAACTTTTCTGATTAGTATAGTTGAGGTAGGAAGACCAACTCTAAGTATTGCTGGGGTCATTTCATCAACTAGAGTCCTGAACTGAAGAGAGAAGAGAGAGTGAGCTCAGCACCAGCATCCATCTCCTCTTCCTGACTGGGAGCACAGTATGAGCAGCTGTCTCAAGCTTAGCTTTGTTGACAGACAGTACCACCAAACTGTGAGCCAGAGTAAACCCTTCCTCCTCTTAGTAGCTTTTTCCTGGGTACTTCATCTCAGCAACAGAAAATGTAAGACATATCATCATAAAGTCAGATACGGACATTTGTATTATACATTTATCTACTATTTTATATGTTTATCATATGATGTATATGCAATTCACTATATGAAAGAGAATGCATGCATGGTCATGTAGAAAGTAAAGAAAGAAAGGCGAATAAAAATCATTAAAACTATTAATACATAGTATAAAATATCAAACACGCACACCTCCTTTTATTATTTCTAAGCTGTACTTTCTGCCTTTTAAAAGTTCTTTAATGAAAAAGACTCTTGCAGTTGGAGGAGCTGATGGCTCACAGCTAAGTGGTCAGGGTTTTCCTTTCATTGTCATCCTTAAACAACGGCGCCTAAGTGGATGAGCTACAATGTTACAGAATATCATTCCTCTTGAAAAATGCTTTCAACCCGAGTCAATAACGGCACATCCAATGGAACAATAGAAAGAACCTTTAAAAAAAACACTCCTTTCAACATTTCTTTAAGTAGGTTTTTGAAAAGGGCATAGAAGGATTAAAATGGACCCATCAGGGTCCCTCTAGTGACCAACAAGACCAGCAACCCAGCAGTGTGCAGAGGTCTGAGGGGGTGGAAGGCCATAAATTAAAATCCACATATTTAACCAAAAACTCCTCCCCTGTCCCTTCAGCAACCCATGGGCAACCTGAGTGAGGCCACAGAAAGTTCTTCAGCCTTGACTGCCACTGCCCTAGAGAACTCAGGCCCTAACCTTAAAGTCTTCTTTCTTATAGTTCTAGGAAAGTAGATTTCAACCTTCCTAATTCTGTGACCCCTTAATACAGTTCCTGATGTTGTGGTGACCCCTCAACCATAAAATTATTTTCATGCTGCTTCATAACTGTAGTTTTGATGCTGTTATGAATCTTAATGTAAATATCTGATGTGCAGGATGTATTTTCATTGTTATAAATGGACCCAAAGGGTCATGACCCATGGGTTGAGAACCACTGTCCTAGGGAGCTGATAGAGCGGACAGAGAGCATCTCTCAGAGTTATAAGGAGAATGGATGTCCAGAGCAAACTGAATTTGACCACAGTGCTTGGGAGGGAGAGACTTTTGTTTGAACACCAGTGTGCCCATTTAAGATACTACCGCTATCTGATTTCACTCACAGTTGTCCAAAAGTCGACATTTAAGAACGTGAAATGTTGCCTGCATCCATTGACTTTAGAGTGTAATTAATATGCAGGGCAAGGGGTGAGTTTCTTTTGAATCCTTCAGTGATCAAGGTACCAATACTCTTCTACAATTGACTATCTGAAGACTCACATGGTGACTCTCACCTTCCTGTATCATATCCAAGCTTCCCTTGGCTCCCAGGGCCTTTCCCTACTGTTAGTGCTGGGACAGAGCACGGTTCTCTGATCTGTCACCATTGGAGACTCTCTTCACTGGGATCGGGAATGTGCCACCACAGCTGGTTCCCTGATCTTTACATATACATGGTCCTATGGATTTGATCTCAGCAACTGCTTCTCACTCATTGTTTAGTCCATCTTCTTCTCATGCTGGATACTTCAGGAAAATGAAGGGAGATATTTAAGCATGTCGTTGTATGTGATTAAATTAATTCCCATGAAATCTCTCAATGACACACATTTGAAATTTGGAAGATTTTAGTAGAAAAGATGGCTATCCCTTTGAAGATACTTGCCACCACCAAAAAAAATGGAAAAAGAAAAGAAAACTAATTATTAACACTGGGCCTTCATAAAGCAATGATTCCCTTATTCTTAAGCCTTACACTTTTAGGCATAAAATCCAGATAGAGGTGAGAGAAGAGGATGAGGATGAATAAATAGACAAGACACTAGTGATTGATTGATACTATCAAGACAGTTTTAAGTTGACCAACTAAAGAAAGTCCAGGGCCAGTAAAAATCACATGGTAAAAGTAGCTTTTAATTTAATGGAGTCAATGGGGGTTGGGGTGGGCAAGTAGTGCAGATTAGGAAAAAGCTAGAAACTATATTGAAAAAATGTCCTTTCCTTTTGCTTTTGAGGAGTGACAGAGACAGAATGAGTGACTGTGATTTTTCTAAGGCCAAGGTTTTGGTGTATGGTTGTACACGTTGTGGACCTCACAAAGGCTCCCTGTTACTGGAAGTAGTAGAGTTGAATTTAACTGGTGTACAGAACGGCAGTTGTCTGTCTGGAAAGAGAAACATCTTCTTTGCCTGAAGGAATGTGTCTGCCTGATGAAATGACAAATTTCTAATCAGCTCATAATAATTGTCAATGGCTTCCCAATTCTCCATTACTCCATCTGCAAAGAAGTAGAGAATCTAAGACTTCTCCTTCTTCGTCAATAGAACATTGGATGCACAGAAAAATGGCAGCCTCTCTTCCCTGCCCTTTAAAAATCTGAAACTCAGCTGCCAGGCTGAGTTGTGAGGAAGCCTAGGCAACTTGAAACTGTTCCATCCAGGTAGTCTGTCGGCCAGCCCCTGCTGGAGGCCTGGCCAACAGCCAGCAGCCAAAGATGGCACTCAGCTGTGGAGCCACCAACCTTCTTGACTCTCCACCACAGGCCTCAGATACAGAGACATAATACCTAAGTACTTTCAAGCACTGTGGCTGCCTCCTGCCAGCTTGCTTAGGCCTGGCTGATTGAGGGGCACTAGCTATCAGCTCTCAGGAACACTCTCCACCCAGGAGCTTCTCAGTTCCCTTAGGGGCTCTACACAAGCTTCCAGTCGCCTCACTTGGGCTGTGCCAAGATTTGACCACCAGCTTGCATCCCTAAGCATCCTCAAGCATGCACTGTCATTATTCCAACTTCGTGGAGCCAGCTGCCCTTGCTCCCAGATGCGCTCACAGCTCACATTTCTTAGCTTGGCTCTTCTTTCCTGACTGCCTCATCTCTCTCCACTCCTGCTGTCCCTTGACTCTGGATACTTGCCTTTGCAGATGCTTCTGCCTGAATGTTTCCTCCCTTTCCACCTTAACTTCCACAATTACCTTCTTCCCTTCTAATCCAGCATTCTAATTTCAATGCTACCAAGCAATTCTGAGGTCACTTTTATTCTTAACAGCTTATAACACTGGAAAGAGTTACATTATCATCCCCAGTGGCTTCTGAGAGAGAATCTAGATACATCTCCCCACAATAGCAGAAACGGAGGAAGCAATTCTAGAATCTTCTCCTTTAATATAGTCACATAGTGGTCTTGGATGAAAGCCAGAGAAGACCAAGTTGACCCTATCCCAGAAGAGCAAGGTCCAACATGATTGACTTTGGAATTCTTTATCCTAGAACCTGGGAGTAAGGAAAAAAAGAAAAATGGAAAATAGGCCACAAGTTCCTTCTTTGGGCTTCAGGAAGCACTGCTAAGTGGGCTGCAATAGTCAACTCTTGCTCTTTTGGCCACAGTGGGCTTTGGCAATGACTAAGGTTTGAGTAAAACTTCAATGGTTTAGCAGGAATTGCTTAAGAGCTGTGTGGCAAGGCACCCACTCCTTCTCCAGTAACAGTTGACTTCTTCTGCAGAGAATCCCATCATGAAACAATCAGAACAAGGATCATACATTAAAAATAAGGAATAACCTCTGCAAAAACACTAAATTTAATTTAGAAAGAAAAAAGAAATGGTACACAAGATAAAAATAAATACTGGTCTTAAATATAATCTTTCGGGTATTATGAAAAGAATTGGGCTTTAATCTTTCAAATAACACCAATTAGGCAAAAATGATAGAGCATGAATGTCAAAGAGACTCTTGGGAATAACTGGGAAATTGATAAGACAGCCTGGGGTTTCTGATACACTTCTAGACAATTTCAAACTCATTCTCAGACACAGTACAGTCTGTGGGCATTGAGTGGAGAGATAAATGTTTGCTTCAGACTCAGCTTTGAGATTTGTAAGCAAAAGTAAACAGATTCTTCCCCCAGTGTCAAAGGCACCAGCATGTCAACAAGTATTTCAGCAAGGAGAAAAATTGTTATTTAAACTGAGTGATGTCCATCTGTCTCACTCTTCTCTACCTGCCTGTCTCTTCCTCTGCCCTGGCATCTCCACTTTCTCTGGGTGGTCCTTCTATGCACCAGCATTCATTTCTTTTCTTCTTACATGTCTCCTTTCAACCAAATAACCTATTTGTTGTGCTTGTTGGACCTTGGTAGAAATTCAAATCACAATTTGGGGCTTGAGAGAGAGTTGTAATCCAAGGCAGGCTCTATCTATCCATCTTTCTGTCCCACCAGACTGACAGTCTGCTGGGACAGAAAGACAGGAAAGGTAGGTTTCTGAAGATGAGCAGAGAGGAAGGATGTTCTAGAAACCAAGATCTAAAATGGGAAAGAACAAAAACAAGTTTAACCTCGTATACTGCTTTTCTTTCAGTCCTAGGTTCACAGGGAGAAGGAGTAAGATATACACCTGCACAACCAGAATTCGAATTGCAAGTGACCTTGGATGACAGGCAAAGGGGCTAGCCTCTACTCCCACCACAGCAAGCCAAGGCTTCCTCTGATGGCATTTTCCAGATTTGTCTTCCTCTCATTAGAGTCAACTTTCCTCTTGTCACTAGTCACCAAAGAAAATGATGTATTCTTTATTGTCTTCTAGGTCATAAAAGTGAGTAAGAAAATCAATCATTAAATCACATCCATTGCCTGGATTTCTGTTAATGGATAACAAATGTTTGTGACTCTAGATGAAAATAACATTCAGTTCTGATTATCTAAAAATATAGTTCAAAGGTTATCTTTTAGATTAAAAAAAATGACCTAAATATAATTCCACTATAGATTTCTCAAAATAAGTCATTTGAGACAGAAAATCTTTATCATGGGGATCTTCAAGAATCTCAGATAAATGCTTACATTAAATAAAGCCTGTCTAGAAGCCATTGATTTGTCGTTTCTTAATTTTCTGTTAAAAATTCTTTAAACTCATAGGAACACCCAAAAACTCAGCCTCGGTGGAATTCTTTTTTTTTTTTAATTATTTATTTATTTTTTTATTTTTTATATTTTTATTTACATGCAAAATCATTTCCCCTTTCCCCTTTCCTCCCTCCCCGAAAGTCCCATAAGTCCCCTTCCCTCCCTCTTTTCCCCATTCAACCCCCTCTCTCTGTCTCAGCATGCCCCTACATCCAGTCTTTCCAGGACCAGGGGTCTCTCCTTCCATCTTCTTGGAAATCTATTGATAGGCGTATTGTGTCGGTGGAATTCTGTCCATCAGGATATGCAGAAAGGAAGCTCTGGTGGTTTAAATAAGAAAGGGCCCCATAGGCTCATAGATTTGAATATTTGGTCACCTGGGAGTAGCATTATTGGGAGTGTGTCCTTGTTAGAGTAGGTGTGGTCCTGTTGGAGTGGGTGTGGCCCTGTTGGAGGAAGTGTGTCCCTGAAGGTGGACTTTGAGATTTCAACTGCTCACCATGCTTCCCACTATGGTGACAATGGATTAAACCTCTAAACTGGAAGTCAGTCCCAATGAAATGCTTTCTTTTGTAAGAGTTGCTGTGGTTGTAGTGTCTCTTCATAGCAGTGAAACATTGACTAAGACAGAAGCCCTCATTCTGTGAAGTCACAGATTTCCCTTCTTTCTTAGGAAAGAAAGTTGAGAATGAAAGACAATGGGATAAGTTTCAAAAACAGTTAATCAAGCGGTGTGGGGGAGGGGTGAAAAGATGGCCTGGCAGCTAAGAGTATTTGCCATTCTTCCAAAGCTCCTCAGGTTGATTCCCAGCCACATTAAGTGGTTCAGAGCTACCTGTGACTTCATATCCAGGAGATCTGATACCCTTTTCTGGTCTCCCAGGGTACCTAGATTCATGTGGCACAGATATAGAGAAAGACCCTCACACACATACACATAAATTTAAAAAATAATTTAAGACTTTCAAAATAGCAATTTGAGAACTAAAAAGTTATGTGAGACAGGGGGAAAAATGCTTTTTACGTAGAAACCACAATAAAAGAGTTAATGCGGCACTGAAGGTAGTAAAGAACAGCTATTGGCTAAGCCGACAGGAAGTTAAACAGGGATGGAGGTAGAGGAGGAAAAGCAGAGCTTCAACTAGGATGTCAGTTTGGAAAGTAAGAGAGGTGAGCATGCTCGATGTATGAAACATTAATGTATATGAAGAGTCTGCAAATGAATGAGGGGCAGTCAGCTAGGAAGCAGAGACCATAGGAAAGATGGGGTAGCTACAAGTCTACCAGGAAGATGAAAAACCTCAAAGTTCAACTTCAGCCTAATGGAAGTGGCTCTCCTCCAAAGGTCTGGCCTCTTGGGTACCTTATGATAACGTGTACAAGTGAGAACCATGACTTCATAAGAAGCACAAAAACAAAGCCACTGTGGAAATGCTTTAGCCGTTGCTAGGTGGCTATGGTCAAGTTACCATATTTTTCCTTGAATTTTTTTTATTATTTTATTTTATTTTTTTAATTTACATTCCAAATCACTTCCCCTTTCCCGTTTCCTCCCTCCCCGAAAGTCCCATAAGCCCCCTTCCCTCCCTCTTTTCTCCATTCAACCCCCTCTCGTTACTCTGTCCTGGCGTTCCCCTACATCCAGTCTTTCCAGGACCAGGGGTCTCTCCTTCCATCTTTTTAGAAATCTATTGATATGCGGATTGTGTCTAGGGTATTCCGAGATTCTGGGTCAATATCCCCTTACCAGTGACTGCATACCATGTGTGTTCTTTTGTGATTGGGTTGGGGTACAGAGCTACACAAAGAGTTCTCACCTGAAGAATATCTAATGGCTGAGAAGCACCTAAAGAGATGTTCATCATCCTTAGTCATTAGGGAAATGCAAATCAAAACAACCCTGAGATTCCATCTCACACCAGTCAGGATGGCTAAGATCAAATACACAGGAGACAGCAGTTGTTGGCGAGGATATGGAGAAAGAGGAACACTCCTCCACTGCTGGTGGAATTGCAGGCTGGTACAACCACTCTGGAAAGCAGTCTGGCGGTTCCTCAGAAAACTGGGCATGACACTCCCGGAGGATCTGGCTATACCACTCCTGGGCATATACCCAGAGACTTTACCTGCATGCAATAAGGACACATGCTCCACTATGTTCATAGCAGCCTTATTTATAATAGCCAGAAGCTGGAAAGAACCCAGATGTCCCTCAACGGAGGAATGGATTCAGAAGATGTGGTATATCTACACAATGGAATACTACTCTGCAATTAAAAACAATGAATTCACGAAATTCCTAGGCAAATGGTCAGAACTTGAAAATATCATCCTTAGTGAATTTTTTTTTAAAGTTAAACTTGCAGTATTATTATAGACATGGCTCCCTCATCACAGGACTGCTCTGACAACAGTTTCAGATGTACAGTTCTGAATGGGACACACAGCAAAGTCTTGGTAAATTCAGTCATGTGTCACCATTCCTGCTGCTGTTTAATTCAGAGGAACTGACTGCCTACATAGTCTTAGAGATGAAGTGAAATGTGTGTGCGTGCACACACACACACACACCACACACACAAATACAACACTTAGAAAAGTTGAAGAACAAGCAGTTTTAGAATCAAAAGAACTACACGTTTGACCCAAAGGGCACCAGCCCATCCATGGACATGAGTTGTCAGACAGTTTATGTTGCTACTTCGGTCCTACCCTACGCATCCTGGTCAGAAGTCTCTAACTAATGTGTGTTCTCAGTCAGATGATGAACCTGCCTTTCTCTGCTGTGGTAACTCTTTGTCCCCGAATCGTGACTTCAACTTGTTTGTAACAGCAGCCTCCATTTATTTTAGATGATGAAATCCAATGGGGGAGGTGCTACCAAAGTGGCTCAGTCCAGATACTTGCTTGTTGTCCAAGCCTGAGGACCTGCTTGATCTCTACCATCCACATAAAGAGGTCAGTGCCTGTAATTTCAGCACTGGGGAAGCAGAAGTAGGCAGATTCCTAAACGTAAGGTAGCCTAGCCAAATCCATACATTTCAGGTTCAATGAGAAACCTTGTCTTAAAAGATAAGAACAGGGTTAGAGAGATGACTTAGAGGTTGAGAGCACATACTGGTCTTCTAGAAGTCTTGAGTTCAATTCCCAGGAGACACATGGTGACTCACAACCATCTATAATGGGATCTGACACCATCTTCTGGTGAGTAAACATATACGCAGGCAGAACACTATACATTTTATATGTATATGTATATATACATTATATACATATATTTAAGATAAGAGCAGTGGAGAAAGATAATTGACATCATCCTCAGACTTCAACACTCATATATCCATGTATGTACATATGCACATGTACACATGTGCATACACACATATATCACATACATAGACACAAAACTCCAGTATGGGTGTGTGATTTTGCTCCAGGTGTGTTTACACTCAACATAAAGATAATAAAATAAATTTATCTTTAACAGTCAATATTTCTGTATTAATTTAGGAAAAAAGCAATATTTATGTGTCTAGCAAAGATAGGGAAGTATTTAAGATTTAAGATCTTGTGGCCTATCAGTGAATATAACAGATTAGCTTTTAGATTCCCATTTAAAGGTTTAATTGAGTAATGGATTTTTAGACCATCACCTGTAAGTAGAAAGATACAAAGAATCTAATCAAGCTTCAAAGTATTGGAATGGTTCAGAGAACATGTGATTTGTTATTTATTAGATTTACTGGCATTGTTAAAGTTTGCCTGGTACTTTGGGCATCTGAAAAACTTAAAAAGAAAACTGAATGTATTGAATTTATACATGAAGTTTAAATACTTAAGGAAATTTTATTAACTGAGCTGTAAAGGGACCTGCCCGAGAGTTAAATGTATTCAACGTAAATGGTTCAAACATTATTCAAAGACTCCCTTGAAAGCAATTGTTAAAATTTACTAGATTCATAAATCAAATAATAAAATGTGTAAGGTGAGCTTACAGGTTTGTAAAATGCTGGGTTTTTTTTAAATGCATTTTTAATAGAATGAATAATGAATTAAAACTTTAAGTAACAGCATGGACTTTTTCTCTGCATGAAGAACAGCGCTCAGATTTAAAAAAATAAAATAAAATCACAATTGACATGGAGATTGCATAATTGCAGAAGTGCCTAAAAATGAAATCTGCACAAGTGAGATGAGAAACAAGCTTGAAAATTACTTTCCTGAGCTAGACCCCCCCATTACTTAAATATGTAAGCAAATAGGTGTATTGTGTTCTAGACAAAATTACTCACTAAAATGACATGCTAGTGGAATGAATTGAACTACAAAGAAAACAACACATTAGACTCCTGGTTGGACAATGTGATTCACAAGGGAATAAAGTTAGTCTGGCCTCAAACTTCTTGTTCTAAAGGCAATAGCTGAGAGGCAATGGGGCTTAAGGGGACACAGTTTCTATCTTAAGTATTTCATACTCCATAGTTGCTAATTTATCTATGAAGGCACAATAAGGACAGTCTCATCCTCTGCCTAGCTTGCTTGAAGCACTGGCTTCCATTTTCTTAGCACCACAAAACAGAAGAGTGTTTTCAGGATCACAATGAATCTAAAAATTAATTTGAAGATGCATAGCCATGAGTGAGCATAAGATAGACACAGGAAGGGGTGTTCATGAAAACAAAGGAAAGAAAGAAAGAAAGAAAGAAAGAAAGAAAGAAAGAAAGAAAGAAAGAAAGAAAGAAAGAAAGAAAGAAAGAAAGAAAGAAAGAAAGAAAGGAAGGAAGGAAATGAAATCGAATGAAACAACAACAAAAAAGAAACCCTAGTCACGTCTAAGAACATTATCCAAGTGAAATAATTAAGTTTGATGTCTTTCTTCCCACCTCTCCAATCAATGTAGGGGTTCTTGGATTGGGAAGCCTAGGAAAGGAAGAGTAGTATCCACATGAGCAAACTCTTAAGTAGTTTTCTAGTTGCCAAAGAGGAACCCAGAAGGAGAAAGGGAATAGAGTGTGTTCTCCTCAGACACTTACCCTAAGAAAGAGCAGCAAAACAAGGTTGAACCTGAAGGAAGCCATAGCTGTTCTTTCTTGAATTAGTTTGGACTTAGGACAAATAGGGACTACCTACCACCTAATGGACATACTCTATTGAACCCAAAATGATCAATAACATGAAAAATATCTGATTCCAGAACCTATTTGCATCCATTGAGAGGAGAACCCTGGCATAGGGTAGGGCTGTGGTGGGCTGTCTTGCAGGAGACTAAACAGTCGATATAAGAATCAGTTCCATACTGATCCAAATGGAGTGTCTTCAGAATGCTAGTCTACGCATCAAGGATCTTACCAAATAAGGAAAACAGAAAGGTCCCCTGGCATGTGTTTATTCACTCAACAAATATTTATTGACTTCCAACTGAGTAGTAATTTTAAAAGTTAGGACTTTTATGTTTTGGAGCTTATAATCTATGGGGGAATGATTCAAATAAGTAAACCACAACACGCTTCAATGATAGAGGATGCATGCGGAGATAGCAGAAGATGCACTGTACAGCTCAGACATCAGCATTTGGGAAGGACTCCTTTGGAAAGTTCTATATCCATCCAAAAACAAGTCGGAGTTAAATGGAAGTTTTAAAGTACCCAGGTAGTGATGGGAAGCGGGGTGGGGGGGGGTGGATTAAACCAGGGGATCATAATGTATTAGGACCCAAAATAGAGAAAAGTGAAAGGGCTAGGTTACAAAGAATCCCATGAGTCATGCTGAAAACTCTGAACTTTAGCCCAAAACCAACAGAAGAAACTGGCTAGTTGTCAGCTGAAGAATACAATCTAATTTCTTTTTGCAAAATGATTTTGAAATAAGGCCTGTGGGGAGCTATATGCCCAGGGGAAATGGAAGACTGTTGTGCTAGAAGGCAGCTATAAACATTCAGGAGTTGATGGCCATGCCTGACTTACATGTCTGATGGTTGACATGGAAAATTTATCAGATTTGAGAGGTACCTAGGAAACGAATTGACAGGACTTGGGAATGAATTCTGTAATTTATTTCTTACTGTATAACCAATTACCACCAACTTTACCCAAGCGCACTGATCTCTTCATTTCTTTGGAACAGGAACCTGGGCATGGTGTAGCTGGGTCCACTGACTCATGGATATACACAAGACTACAGTCAAAGAATTGGCCATGGTCTCCATTAAAGTCCCAGCTGGAGGAAGGCCTGTTTTATAACTCACCTGGCTCTTGACAAGATGCAGTTCCTTGCTATCTGGGCTTCTCCAACACTGCAGAATTACAACAAAACCAACTATAGACAAATTGGCTAGCATGCCGGAAGTCACAACTTTTATATCAACTAAACACAGCTTGTCACTCAAGTGGTGAGTCAATGCCATCAACTGGTTCTTTAAAAAATTGTTTATCAGACTCTGCTAAAATGGAAGGGACTATGGAGGGGCATGGAGAGCAGAGGCAGGGTCTAATGGCAGCCATCTTGGAGTCTGTCAAGCTGTGTAGGTTAGGATGAGTAAGAAAGACTGGATGGCGATGCTCTGGGAACGTGGGAGTAATGATTAACTACTGCCAAAAATAATGAGATGAGCTTTGGGCCTATTGTGTTTGGGAATTCTGAAGCAGATTCATGTAGAATTCAAGAATGCATGTGAACACATGCTGGTGGTATACAAGGTTGTGCTACTTAAACGGGCCATTAAAGCTTTGACTATAAACACTGTGAGCAGGGAGGGTAGGTAAATAAAGCCCTAAGGCATATGGGATGGAGCCACATTTATGGCAAAACTTCAAGGAAAGACCTAGTGAATGTGAATCTCCAGAGATGAGCTCTGCTCATCTGTATTTTATAAAGCAACACTGGTGATGATGATACGCAGCCAAGCTTGAAACCTGCTGAATTGCATGAACACAAAAAAGATTAAATACTCCTACACCTAAACTGCCAGGGTGGTTATACCCAGAAGGTAGGCCTGCAAATAATCTTTATTTTTTCCTTTGATTTTGTTTATATTTTCAACCTTAACTATATCTTATTCACTGGGAAGGAAATCAACTTTCTATTTAAAAAAAAAATAATGTTCCCAGCACAAATATGGTTAACGTAAGGAGTACAATAACGTTAATTTATTGACAGAGTAAAAAGCATATAAAACTTAAAATACATCCATTTTTGTCTCTGTTTAGATTTCCATATCCCTGGTAACATACAAAACTAATAGCACCATCCTGAAGTGAGGGACTGTCTTATACTGTGAGTTGAAACGTAAATTTGAATACTTTTCTGGGAAGCAATTTGACAAAGGGTGTCATTATCCACAAAGCTATTTATACTCTTGGATTGAATTCTACTTCCAGGAACTTAGCCAAAGCAAATAATCAAAGATATTAATATAACAATTCTCCAGGAGGGATACACAAGAGTATCAATGATAGTAAAAAAAAAAAAATTAAAGAGAGATGTTAGATAATTGGAGATGATTAAACAAATGGTTCATTGGCATGTCACAATACTGATCCACCTCAGAATATACACAAATACGCTATATTTCCTGTGTTATTTACTCGAATGACATATAACTCCATGTGATGATAGTTT
The DNA here is from genome assembly GCA_036184795.1 of Tokudaia tokunoshimensis. NCBI lineage: Eukaryota > Metazoa > Chordata > Mammalia > Rodentia > Muridae > Tokudaia > Tokudaia tokunoshimensis. The sequence continues at coordinate 15,285,188 of BTHU01000007.1, forward strand.
ATGCTATATTATATGCCACCACTTATTTCATATAGTACTAATAATTTAGTACTATATGCCATTTACCAACATGGTACAAGTTGTAGTCCTATTGCTTTATCCCAGCAACAGAAACTCTAACTGATACAGTTAAGTCTAGGCTCTCCAATTTCTTCCTCTCATTATCCCCTCCTTGATTCTGAGGTGAATGGAGGAGAAAGTTAGGAAAGAAGAGGGCCAGCAATTACAGCCCTCAGTCACTCAGCTCTGCCTCCCCATCTCTAACTATGCCTCTCACCTGTTGTCACCATCTCAGAAAGGCTCCCTGAAACAGCCCATGTTGAAAGTCACAGCTCTTTCCTAGGCTCAGAGGTCCTGGAGAGACTTGGTATCTGATCGGGACACTGCATGTGGAATCCTGGTGCCCTATATGGTGGTTTCCTCCAGCAGGCTCTGTCTGGCCTGCAGACATCCTCCCTCAAAGTGATTTTCCTCACAGTTCCTTGTGCTTCTTTCCAGGAAACCAATCTACTCCAAAGCTGACGGATGGGCTTGTTCTACCGTCCCTGTCACTCATCTGACATCAACAGAGGTTGGTCTTCTCAGAGTACGAACCTCTAAAATCAAAGCCTGTTTCTCTTCAAGGCAGTCACGTTATGTTTCTGCTTCGCTTCTTTTTATGATTTTCATTTGTTCCTTTTGTAATTAACAAGTGAAAGTTATATCTACTTATGGTACACAGTTTGATGCTATAAAATACATATCCATTCTAGAATGGTTAAATCAAGTTAGCTAACTAGTACTAGCTTACTTATTTTCCAGCTTCATTCCCCCCCCCACCCTGGGTTTTTGAGACAAACTTCAATACATAGCCCAGGTTGATGTAGAACTTATAGTCCTCCTGACTCAGATTCCAAGCATTGGGACTGAAAGCATCTACCACAAAACACATTTTCTTACCTTGTCATATTTAATCCAGACGTCAAGGAGTTTTCCATCTAAGTGACAAATAGCATTCACAGGTGTATGTACATACCCTTAAGTAATAAAATTATCAGAAACAGCTTTTCTGAGATGTATAACAACCCTAACCTCCACAAAACTCCATTAATAACAAATAACTATGAGAATAATGTGTATCCTCTATGTACAAATAGTAAATTTTTTATTTACAATGATATGCTTTTCAGACATCGCAATGACCATTAAAACGAAGAGAAGTTGGTCTGTGTTTTTCCATTGTAGAGTAGGTGAATAAAAATAAAAATATTATGGCATGTGGTGGTGTGAATAAAAAAATGACTCCATAGGCTCATAGGGAGTGGCATTATTATGGGATGGCACCTCGTTGAAGTAGGCATGGCCTTGTTGGAGGAAGTGTGTCTCAGTTTCTCCCTGCTGCCTGTGGATCTAAGGCTAGAACTCCCAGATCCTTCTCCAGCACCACCTGCATGCTGTCATGATTCCAGACATGAATATCATGAACTAGGCCTCTGAACTATAAGCCAGCCCCAATCAAATAATTTCCTTTATAAAAGTTGCCATGGTTGTGGTGTCTCTCCACAGTGACGGAAACCCTAACAAGATATGAAATAATATAATCTAAGTTAAATAATACATGTCAAGTTATTACACGACAAAAATGATATGATGGGATATAATTTTCCTAGAAAAAAAAGTGAGATATCCAAAACAGTAATAAAAAAGCTTCACCAGACATGTAGCACTAAAATAAGTAAAAGTGGTAATATTTTAAGAACATATTCCTGGCTTTAGATTAGTTGATTTGTTAAAACAAACTAAAGATTTGCGTACCCTAGTTTTCTAAAGTTGTAGTGCTAGATTTTATTAACTGGGAGTGCTGATTGCATATTTTAGGAGCTTCTTGCATTTTAGAGCTTTGTGGGAAGAAGGAATTCACTGACTTGGGAGAGAAAATACTGGAAGTGTCTAAAGGTGGGGTAAGGGCAGAGCTGTAATATGGTTGGCTCGGGAATTATTGAGTAATTGTCCCTTGACCAATCATCTGAAGCTAGGTTTTGTATACGTTTTCTAAAACGTAGTACACATGTCCAATGTCTAAGGACTAGCAGCATTAAAAAGAGGAAACTGCCTTGGGAAAGGCAATGGAACAACTAAACCACAAAGGCTGTGTATGTGCTCAACTGTGCAAAACCACAGATGGTAAACCTCTGAGATGGTAACATCTCCTTCCTGAAAATTGTTCAGCATGTCATAAATGGGACCAGGTGGCCACCTTTCTAGTTGTGCAAGACTGACATCCTCTAGAGAAAGCAAAATAGCAAGGGCTTTAAGGGGTGTAGCGTACATCTCTAGAGAGTCTGGAGTCTGCACAGTCAAAGTATAGGGAAATTCTGAGTACAGTTCTGAGTATGGAACACAGGCTTTGACCTGATCTGCTGAATTTGGTCATGTTTACAACAAAGAGATACAGACAGCTTCTTTGATTTGTCAAGTTCTCCAGCTACATCATCAAAATCTAGAGTTTCACGTGGACCTCTCATCTGAATATCTGAGCAAGGTAAACAGAACTTTAGTTAGTATCCATGTCAAGGTTGGGGATTTAGCTCAATGTTAAGAGTGCTCGCCTGGCAAACATGAAACCTTGGGTTCTACCCTCAGCTCTGGGGGTTGGTTAGGGTAGGGAGGGGGTGGGAATATGGCAAAGTATCCATGTCATCTGGTTAAATCTAAATGCCCTTGCCCCAGCTCCTACACCATTGCTGCTTCCATAAAATGACGTTGTAGAACTAAGATGCTCTGTGAGAAACACCAACAGAAGGGCAACTTTGGTCTTCTACAGACATCTATGCTTACTGAAATTCACCTGTGTGCATGAGAGTCACCGGAAATCACCATTATATGGAAAAGTGGGCTTTACACTGATGTCCCTCAGCTTGCTCCACAGAACCTTCTCGAAGCAAGGAAAGGCATGCACCCCAACAAACAATATTCTGTTCATCCCTGGGCTATCCTTGTGGAGTTTCCAAGCATACGAACAGATGGGCCAAGCGCACTTGAATTCCACATGAATGACACCATTTTAGTGGGAGCATGAACTGACGAATGCATGAGTCATACTTTGCTTAAAAAAAATGTCGAATAATAGCCAGAAGCTGGAAAGAACCCAGATGTCCCTCAACGGAGGAATGGATTCAGAAGATGTGGTATATTTACACAATGGAATACTACTCTGCAATTAAAAACAATGAATTCACGAAATTCCTAGGCAAATGGTCAGAACTTGAAAATATCATCCTTAGTGAGGTAACCCAATCACAAAAGATCACACATGGTATGAAGTCACTGATAAGGGGATATTGACCCAGAATCTCAGAATACCCTAGACACAATCAGCATATCAATAGATTTCTAAAAAGATGGAAGGAGAGACCCCTGGTCCTGGAAAGACTGGATGTAGGGGAACGCCAGGACAGAGTAATGAGAGGGGGTTGAACGGAGAAAAGAGGGAGGGAAGGGGGCTTATGGGACTTTCGGGGAGGGAGGAAACGGGAAAGGGGAAGTGATTTGGAATGTAAATTAAAAAAATAAAATAAAATTAAATTAAAAAAAAAAAAAAACAAAAAAAAAATGTCGAAAAGTCAAGTCTAGAAACTGACACTGTCTTTGGAAATCAAGATTTATAAGGTCATTTTGGTATTGCTGTTTTTCCCTCTTTTTTTTTCTGGAGTCTTGTATCCAAGCAACTTCTAAGAATTGCATTTCACCAAGTATTTTATCTAAAACACCCCCCCCATTTCACCTCACCCCAATCTGTCAGCTCTCTGTTATGTGGTCATGAAACTCACAGAAGACTCAAAGGAAGGGGAAAAGGAATAGATAATGCATAATTGAAATTATTTTCTCTTTAAAAATCATCCGTTTCCCCCACATTTCTCTATCTCCAGAGTAAAATATTAGCCCTTCTACAATGATTCTTTACATTAAGTCTATTAGAGATTCATGATATTGCTACTTCCTAAAGTATCTGAACGACAATCCTGGAAATAACAAAAATGTCCTTGCCAGGATTCATGAGGGGCAATGCAGACAAACACGGCTGCCACAGTCTCCCCCTCTTTATATATCACAGGATGAGTGCAGCCTTGCTATAGGACTGTTGCCAGGGAAGAGAAAGCTGTACATCACCTCTCAGCATCCAGAATTTATCTTTCAACCTACCCTTGCAATGTCAGGTCTGGGAGGTCCTTGTATTAAACACAAATCATAAAATATTTGAAGAATGACCATGAAAAACCATAATTCTTCCCTTAACCCAATGCCTCTGTTGTCATTTTTATTTGAGGATTTTTTACTAGTTTTTGTTGGTGGCAGAACACATGGGAGGGTAAAAAGGGTTACATTTAGTGAAGAAAATATAATTTAAAAATGGAAGGACAAAAGAATCTTACCTTCACAAGTACATTTAAAACAATCTATTACATCCCATTTGTTAAGTAACCACAAAGCAAGGTGCTAGGATTCCATCATAAAAGACAGTGTGTGTGTGTGTGTGTGTGTGTGTGTGTGTGTGTGTACACATACTGTACACCTGTTTGCATAAGTGTGCAGAGCCCAAAAGGCCAGAGAAGAACCTCAAGTGGTATTCCTTAGGAATCATCTACTTCTTTAAGGCAGGGTCTCTCACAAACCTGGAATTTAGCCTATTGGGCCCGACTGGATGACAATGAGCTGCAGAGACTGCCCTGCCCTGTCTCCTCAGCTCTGTATTACAAGCATTCACCATCACACATATTTTGGTTTTGGGCTCAAACCCAGATCCTCACTTTACCAACTGAACTGTCTTCCCCTCATAGAGAAGCAGGCATTTATTCCACCCTTCCTGTAGCTGTGGTGACACATTCCCTGTTTCAAGCTAATCAAATAGATATTAGGAGAAACACTTCCTTTCTGGAAAAAAATCTCATCCAATAATTGCAGGAGGAAAGTCAGAACCAGGAAATCACCCTTTGCCAACCCTTAAATGAAATAATGGCTGAGGACAGCAATCGTCAAAGAACTGTGAGCTCCAGAACCAACGGTGAGGCTGACTACTTTTGTATATGTGTTGGAAATTTTTCATTAAAATGTTGAAAAAAGAAACAGGTATTCAGAATGTTCTTGAACCCTTCACTTCTACTGTCATTAGAAATCCTTCAAAGATCTATTCATTATTAGTCCCTTTAACAGCCTGAGTGCAATCACCATCCAAAGCATCACTGTCTGTCTTTGATGACTGAGGTCATCATTTCTGGCTTATTATAATAAACTTCAAACACGAGGTTTCCATAGTTACTGATTTCAACCATGTAGAGGAGATTGAACCGTCTCTACACTTATAGCCCAGAATATTCTCTCATTGATCGCAAATGGTCTTCAGGATCTTTCATGTGCTAAGTGTCGCCACCATCTGTTTTCTTGATATTTGATCATTTTCTGACAACATTCTACAAAATATTCAGAATCATAATGAGTGGGGTGAGAAGTAGGACTTTGGAGAAATCCTGACTAATTGGATTTGGATTGAGGAGGCTGACCTTTTCAGCAAAGGAACATATGGCAGAGGGTATGTACAGACTCCTGTATGAGGCGTTCACTAAGTTTTGTTCCAGTTCCCAAACCCTTGGTTGAAATAGGATTTGCAGTGTACCCAGGCAGGATGGACTTAAGACTTCATGAAGAAGTAAAATAAGAACAACTTGATCTTACACACACACACACACACACACACACACACACACACACACACACAGGCAAGAGGGTAGCTTCCAAAATAAATAGCTTGTTCTGTCTTGTGATATAATCAGATGGGAGCTGAATGGACCATTTCTTTCCATGTCCACCATCCTGGTCTTCAGTAGGGTGGCTTTATGCTCACCAGTGTCCTTCAGCACTGATTTTTACACGTTCCTCATCAAGCACTTTTGGAGAAGGTGTGATGAATATGTATGCATGTATTCATGTATGTTCAGGTGTGTGCGTGGATGTGCACATGGAGGCCAGAAGTTGGTATAATATGTCTTCCTCTATTATTCTCCACCTTCATATTTTCTTGGTTTTCTTTGTCTTTCTTTACTGTCTTTCTTCATCTCTTTCTTTTCTTTCTTTCTTCCTGTCTTTTCTTTGTTTCTTTCTATGTTTCTTTCTTTTTTCTTTCTTTCTTTCTTTCTTCCTTCCTTCCTTCCTTTCTTTCTTTCTTTCTTTCTTTCTTTCTTTCTTTCTTTCTTTCTTTCTTTCTTTCTTCATTCCTTCCATTCTTTCTCTTTTTAAGAAGAATATCCCTCACAGAACATGGAACTTGTCAATTTGGCACACCATCTGGTGGCAAGCTCCAGGGATCCCAGCTCTGTGACCCTAAGCCCTGGGGGTCACAGATTTCCACCCTGACTCTCAGCTTCTCACACAGGTGCTGAGGATCCAAACTCAGATCCTCATGCTTGCAAGGTAAGCACTTTCCTGATTGAGGAACTCCCTTCTACCATCGATCTTACTGCTGGAGTATCTTTTCTTCCTTCCAATAGCCTCTGGAATGTACTGTCAAGCGATATGTGCATTAATTGTTGTGACTCAGGACCTGTACTTTCTCTGAGTACCTGGGGATCCATTCTTCATTTCCTGTCTGCCTGTTACAAGGGGAAGAAAAGGAGAAGGAATCTTTGTTGTTTTTGTTTGGCTTCAGGGTTTTTTGTTTATGTCTTTTTTTTTGTCTTTTGCTTTTTGGTTTGATTGGAGTCACTTGATAAAAACTGACCTTTGACCTTTATCTGATCTAGTGTCATTGGCCCTGAAACACACACACTCCCTCCCTAAACCATACCCAATGTCCAAGAGACCCCACAACCGTCTTCCTGAAGTTGATTTTTCTCTTCCAGCTTTGCTTATGGACCAAAACAGATGAGGGGGAACGCTAAGAAAACAAAGGAAATATTTCAAAACTCAAACCAGAGTTTTCTAGAAAAGAATCGATGTCCCTGTGATTCTGGACCATTTTTGATAAGAATGAACAGAGGGTCCTTTATCTTTATCTATTAATCCTTCCCTCTCTCCTGTCTGACCAAATACACACATAAAATCCTAGAAGATAGAGATCACCAAACACTTGCTATTACAGAAACATGACAGGTCAAAATCCCAAGTTAAAGGGCTGAAGAAATGTCTCCATCTGAGAAGAACATGACCTGTGCTAGAGATCCAGCTCAGTGGTAGAATTAGAATGCCTGGCGTGCATGAGGTCCTGAGCTAGACTTCAAGTTCTGCCAAGAAAGGAAACAGAAGAGACAGACCATAGTAAGTTCTAAATCATGTAAGAGCCTAAAGTGCTTACAGAAAAGAAGAGGAAACAAGACTTGATAGGGAGGAAAGTGATACTGACAAAATAATGTGGTTCCATGTCTTGCCCCTCCATTGGGGTGTGGGAACCCTGCTGCACAGGTAAAACTCCAAGATGCTAGACTGCATTTACCCTGTGCCACTGTTGGGTGCTAGGCTCAAAGGAAGCACCAATACACAGCTCTGGGGGTGAGAAGACGGAACCTAAGATGTGGGAGGTCAAAGTTGGGGTTCTCTGACTCCTGGGCATCCAGTCGCTGCAGGAAACCAAGCCGAGAAGTTGGAAACAGAGGGTTGGGGATCCACAGGCCTGTGATGAGGCCGGGGCTGGGAGTCTCAGACTACTGGACATGAGGATGGAGGAGGCCTGTGGGATGAGGAGCCCAGGGCCCCAGGGAGGGGGAACTCTGTCTTAGTTCATGGGCTATTGTCTGTGAGTGCAGAGGGTCCTCCTGGGGAGACTTGAGCAGCGGCTCTGTAGACTACAGCTCTCTCCATGCTCCCCATGGTGGTTCTTCATGAAAGAGACAGTCCTTGGTTCCAAACTGTTTATTGATTTTTCATCCTGGAAAATGTGTGCATACCACCTCCTCGGGGTGGATCCAAGATTAAATACCTTTTGCAAGAAAAAAGGTCTGGGAAAGGAAGCTTATTGGCTAAATCCTCAGGGCCTCTAGATACCTCATTAGCATGGAGAACTCTGTTCTGATCAATCACAGGTCATGTTCCTATGTAGGGAGGTGGTCTTGTGGCAGGAGCCTGGTCAGAAGCAGGTGAAGTTCCTACCATCCCCTCTGGGTTCTGGAGCTTCCATCCCTCTCAACCTTATCAAGTTTCCTGGCACAATCTACTTCCCCACAAAATAAGGAGACCAGAATCCATAAGAAAATCAAAGAGCCAGGGAATGATGGAATGTTTTCAAAACTGGAGGCTTTGGGTCAGCAGAGCAAGTAGTCCTAGCCTGGACCCACACATCCAAAGAAAGCCTTTTCCTGCAAAGACTCATGGCTTAGGCTATAGGAGATTGTTTGCTCTACCTGCTTCCCAATGATGAAAAGGAAGGTTAAAGCTAGAAAACTGTACAAAGGGATTAAAGGGCAGAGACAAGATAAACTAACTTGTGTTTGTAATAGGAGACAGATCTAGAAAGAAGGCTGTGGCACAAAAGAGATAAATGTGTGCCATTACAGGTGTGACATGAGCAGGATTTCATGTTTGAAACCTGAGTGGGGTGGGTGGGATTAAGATAGCTGTGTCTGTTGGAGCTCCCCCACTTGGCCCCTAAATTGCGGGAACATGCAGAGCTGTTGTGAGAGAGGCGATGGGTAGGGAAGCACACACAAAAACTGGCTCATGAAGATCAAGTTTTGATCTTCCTGCCTTTCTGGCTTCCTTAGAGGGAAGAATTCTAAAGTTATCCAATAATATGATCTGATTAAATCTGGACCTAGTGCTTCTTTGACAAAGAGTCATGGTCATCTGCAGTTCAACTCATCAGCAGAGCAGGAGTCAAAAGAAAGTGACTAAAGGAACAGAGAAAGGAAAAGACCCAAAGAGTTCATTTTGAACTTGGACTACCAAGTGGCCCAGCCCATCGTCAATACTGACTATCAACTGATCTAAACACACATTCTGCCATCCTGGGTATCTGTCCAGGTATGCAATGAACAAGTATGTCCAATGTTTACTTAATATCAAGATGCCTATCAGGTGGCAGGAACAGAAGCAGCCAGGCATGATGTCTGATCATGAGTAACTCTGCCTAGCAGAACTAAGGGAGACAGACAAACTAAAACAAAACAAAACCATTACCGTGCAGTATAAGTTCAGTGTCTACAGATCCCCAGATACTGTGAGAGCATTTTCACTTTACTGGTAAACAAAGAGGAAGTCATTCCAGACAGAGGAAATAGCACATACTGAGGTGATTAGGTCCAAATGCTTCCTGTGGTTGCAATCTAGGTGACAAGAGAGAAATAAGGGGATCAGACAAGCCAGTTTTTATTATGTGGCCATGATAAAATAGTGTGACAAAAGACAACTTAGAGGACATGGTGATTCTCTTAGCAAATAATTTGATGTTGCAGTCTATAACAAGGACGTTAAGGCAGCAGGAACTTAACATAGCTATATTGACATCATATCCACAGTCAAGAGTACAGAGAGACAAACGCAAGCATGCTTATGTGTTTGACTGTTCACACTCAGCACAAAGTCTCCACTCATATAGTTCAGGAAACCTTTTAGTCAGTGGTATCACCCACAGTGGGTTGCATCTTCCCACACTAATTAATTTAAGACAATCCTTGACAGGCATACCCATAGACCAACCAAATGCAGATAATTCTTCATTGAGACTCTCTTCTATGGGTGATTTTAGATTGGATCAAGTAGACAAACTAACCATCATAGCAAGGTTTCCAAACCTCAGCTCCATCAAAATTTTGGACTACCCAGTTCTCTGTTGTGGAGCTGTCCTATGTGTTATTGGGGTTGAGGTGGGGTAAAAGTATCACCATCCTTTATCAATTAAGTGCAGGTAACATCATCCAGTTCTACACATTCACCCACATTCCACAGAGATAATAAAAAGAAAAAAATCTGTAGGGATTTTCAAATAGCCCTAAGAGGCAAAACTGACCATGGAGAGGTGGGAAGAGATCACTATGTAAATGGCTCTGTACCTAGCTTAGGCCTTAAAATCCAAACAAAGGAAACTACAGAAACCATAAAAGGCATGCCATTTTGTTTTTAATGGAAGGTTTTGAAAATGTACAAACTGAGGCAATGAGTTCAGCTAGAAAGAGGCTACTGCAGCAGTCTGGGCTGGGAAATGGTGTAGCCTGAACTAGGATAGAATCAAGAATAGAGAAATCAGGAGGGGAGAGATGACCAAGCAATACCACGTGCTCTTCTCTGCCCTCTTCCTCAGAATAACAACCAGGGAGCAAACAAACTAAAGCCTAAAATGATTATAACTGTCAAGTAGATTTACAGTGCGGTGATAGAAAAGTAAATATTTCATGAAGCTTTCCCAAGGAAACGGTACTGCTTTTTCAAAAAATCATTTCACATTAAAATTAATACATTCATTTATTTAACAACAACACTATTAACTTCCAGGGATACTAACAAAGCAGGAGAAACTGTGTGTAAACATATGTAGAGTTACATGCACAAAAAGGAGCCAGGGAACCTGCTGGGTTACTGACCTGTGAAATTGGAAGATCTCTCTCTCTCTCTCTCTCTCTCTCTCTCTCTCTCTCTCTCTCTCTCTCTCTCTCTCTCTCTCCCTACCTCCCTCCCTCTCCCTCTCTCTTTCCATCTCCATCTCCTCCCATCCCTGTTAGCTCAGAACCTTATCCATACCAAGAAGTAAATAAATAAAACACACACCAAGAAGTAATGCTGCCTATTAGGAGGTAATCTCCCTTCTTGTACACATCTAAACATATTCTCTTCCAAACGGGTGTAGTACCTTTGTCTAAGGGTCTCAGTGTCAAGACTTTCCAAAAGTCAATTAATCCTGTCTCCTCTGAGGATGGCATTGAGAAAGAAAATTAAAATGTTGTTACTGAGCAGACTGTCAGACTATGACACTCAGGTGTGTCACTGTGTGAGCCCCCCCCATCCTGTGAGTGTGAAACTCAGGTGTGTTACCCTGTGTTCCCTTTACCCTGTGTAACACTCAGGTGTGCCACTGTGAGCTCCCTCCATCCTGTGAGTGTGACACTCAGGTGTGTCACTCTGTGTACCTTCATCCTGTGTGACACTCAGGTGTGTCACTCAGTGGTACCTCTAGCCCCACTGAGGTCTGTGGGGACAGAGCAGTGCCCCCAGCATCATCTTTGCCACACTGGCTATTCCGACACTACCTAGTAGCCCTTCTGACACTTTTTCCAGAACTTTCATTGTACAGTGCCTAGGTTTCATGTTCACCCCCCTCTGCCTCTCATCTCTGCATGAACAAAACACAAAACCATATATTCACAGAGACTAATGACAAATTGAAATTCTAAGGTACCCACAAACCGTAGGGAACAGGACTGAATAGCACTCTTAGGAGAAGCATTAAACTGGTTAAATTAACATTTTTTTCTCCTTCAAAGTCTTTTTTTTTAAAAAAAAAAAATTCTCCTACCTTTTCTATTTCACTTTCAACACTCAAGAAACTAACTTATTAACCAGTCTCCCTGGAGACTGCTGGTCTTTCCAATGGGACTGTCACAGGAAATGCCGATTCTGCCCCAATATACTATTACTGGAACACCTCAGGAGACGTAGCATTTATAAACTTCCTGTCACCCCGTGTGCTGCTCAGAAGCCATTCATTTTAACTTAATTTGCAGGACTGAAAGTCTCAAGCTCACTTACTATATGAAAAGTGACTTTTGCAGCTATCTTCCATTATCATTCCGCCTACCCCTCCCCCCGCCCCCCGCCAGTGATACAGAACTGGAGTGTGGCAGAGGGAGAAATCTTTGCTTGTAGTTAGGCAATGCTCCTAATGCACTTCCTTACCTTCCTGGCCTCCGTCAAAATTTTATAATTATATCAACACAGTGAGCCCCTGCTCTATCATTCTGATGTACTGTGTAGAATCGATGAGTCATAGGGTTATTTGAAAATATGAATTTAAAAAACAATCAGTTTCCTCCTACCTGGCCTCCATGTGTTTCTTCCAATATGGATCTGTGTTTGTTTATGTGCAGAAACTGGAATGTGTATGGTATCTTCTCACAAGCTTTCTAACTGCTTACATAAGGGCCTAAGTACCACTCTCAGTATGGGAATGGATATGCTAATCAATCCACCCAGATATCCATCCCTAAAGGAGATGCCAGCTTACAATGACATAGCTCCAGATCTGCATTGGTGGCTTCCAGTCTAGATTCTAATTTCTGCCTTTCATCTGGAACCAGAGATGGCCGTGGGTGTGCGCTAGGTCCTGATTTCACTAAGGTAAGGAAGCTATTACCCTTTGGAGTGGTAATGTGTTGGGACCATACCTTCTATGAGTCCCTTTGGACTCTCTTTAAACCACTGAGCCAATCAGTAAGCCACCTAAGCAAAAACATATCCTTTCACTACTTCTGTTACCTTCCCTATGGCATCATGGAATGATATGGAAAGATTGTGCAGCCCCGACTCTCTTTTGACAGTCTACTGGGCGTTAGATCTTCCCTTTCATTGACTTCTCACCTTTTTCCTTTGTTTTTATCCTCTCTCTTAGGAGAATTCCTCAATTCTTTCCTCCAATTACTCAGTTGAATGTTGTATTGCTACCATCATCTGTCTAATCTCTAAGTATTCTTCTATGTTCTTGGCAGTTTTCAATTTCACACCATCTCTTTCTCCTTTTATGCAACGATAGTTTCCAATGTCTTCTTGACTGTCTCTGTATACTAGAGTTGTTGCTTGTAAATTATCTTCAGTCCCTCCCAAAACTGTTTCTTCAGGGGTCAGTTTTTTTTTATTGTTGTTGTTTTGACTTGTTTGTCTGTTTTGGGGGGAATTTAGGAAGATGTGGGGGGATTATCTGTTATGCCGGATATCTCGTCACATATAAACTGAGCAGAATAAGAATTCTTCAATGACAGTCTTCTCTTTGGGATGACAGGGTAAGGAGTTAACAGGTAGCTTCATTATGTACCAGCTAAATGGTGGAATGCAAAGGGGTTTACTCCAGGTTCCAGGACAATAATGCCCACACTAACAAATTTTTGTTTTCCTGTTGCTGTTGATCTTGCCTGGAACAAAATCCAGAGTGGCTGGATTTTCTAAAGGAGAAAGTGAATTACGTATCCTTACATAAGCAGGACTTCAGACACAGCCTTCTGCTCCAGCGTGCTCAGGCATAGCATGGTGACTACAGGTGACAACAAGATAGTACATTTCAAACAGGCTGGGAGGATTTTTAAAGTTTTCCTCACAAAGAAGTCAGCTGATGAGATAAATATACTTATCATGGTTTAAGCATTATGTGATGTATTGAACAGTAACTGGCATCTCATGCATATTCACAATTATTTTTCCGATACCGGTTAAAAATAAAAATTAGTAAGAAGGCTAGGCTGATTCCACGGCAGGCTTCAATTTGGCAGTTAAGGAGCTTAGGCCTAAATCTCTGTTTCTAAAACCTGGGCAAGTCCAGGCCTCAGAAGCTGCCCTGCCACCTGGCCCAAGGCAAGGACAATAGGTCAGCCGCAGTTTCCAGACTTCCCACCAAGTTTCCAGCCCCCATACCCTAGTAATAGAATGTTCTTAGAGATGGAGCCAACAGATTAACATAGAAGTCACCTACCCCAGAATTCCCTAATGTGCTTTAAACCAGGCCTGTAAGCTCACTTAGTTGTCTCCCTATCCTGGTAATGGGGAAAACCCAGCATGCTGGACTTCTGCAGAATAAAACATTCTTTGTGTTTACATACTGTTTGGAGTCTGGGGTGTCATTCTTTGTAGCATCATGGACCCTTACATTAGCATGTATATAAAAAGCACATTGATATATGTGTATATTTAGACATTTATCAATATTCTTTAGTTTGTACTTTCTTAGTTATCTGCTGCCTGAGTGTGGAGCCAAGAGATTTTTCTGAGTATTCTCAGGTAGTTGACTACTTTGTCACTTGTAAATTCTGCAAAGATTATACTATTTTTCCTCCAATCTGTTCATCAATCTTTAAACATCTATCATTTCTCCTCATATGAACTGAGGCCATCTCCATTGCCCTCCTGTAATATCCAGGCTCCATTATTACAATAAGAAAGTCATTACATATATGTAATACTTTCCCAGAAATTTTGCATGGGTGACAATGTCTCCCCAGCATACATGAAAATTGCTATCTTGTTACATTCATATGTTGATAAGAATTTGAATGAATATTCTGGTCAAAACTTTTCCCCTTAATACACTACTATTATGTAATGTTCATATGAAGAGATTTCCTCTATCATTGTGTCTGGTGTTTCATAACATACAGATCCAGTCTAAATCATAATTTTGCTCGCAAATTCTAGGGGATTCAGGGTTTTATAGTGAGGATTTTATATCTCTAAAGATAACAGAAGTCATCTGATGTTTTGTTCAGGATTTGTCTGAAAGCACTTGACTCTGTTTATTTTGCCCTGGGAATGAAGTGCTGTTAGATGCAGACTCAGTTTATGTTGGAAACTTTTTGCTTTAATTCCTTTGTTATTATTTTGATGCCATTGGTGCCAACCCCCTCTTCTCTATGCCTGACATCCCAAGATTCTACTCTCTTGCTTTCTGGTTAAAACTATAGTTGATTCCTTTGCTATTCCCATTCTCTTCTCTCCACACACTTCTGCACTTCGGGATGTCCTGAATGCTCCCTTAGTGATAGCTGATGCTATTCTTCCTGTTCTATGCCTGTGCCCCCTTTCAGAGAGCCGAGAGCATTCCTTTGTTTCCTCCAGAAAGCCTTTTTTATTTTTAAACATCTTTTGTGAATATCTTCACAGCAGTGGTTCCTTTCTCTTGAGATACAGCAGATTGTACCAGAGTCCCTGCCCGCTTGATTTGTTTATTTGAACAACCTTAGCAAAAGGGTGCAGTATCAGGTTATTCTTTTACCAGTGCTGCACTTAATCCTTTTTCTTCCTCTATTCCAGAAACACATCCTTACCTTACATTCCACAACACCTGGGTGTCAAAATCAAAATCAAAACAAACAAATAAACAAAAGCTCTAACATGGGAGTTAGGGGAGTAACTCTTCATACACACACACACACACACACACACATCTGTATCATCACAGTGACTATACATTTTTCCAAGATGATCATGACAATGCCTTCTTCTCCCAGTTTTTCTGCATTGTGCCCTACATCCCATCAAAAAAAAAATGAAATCTAACACTCCTCCTTCGAAAGTGGGCTGGTGAGTATAGAGGTCAAGTAAAGTTGATCTTGCTGGCACTAGCAGGGCAGCCCAGGCTTCATGCCAGCCAAGCCCAGGGGCCAAACATGCTATAGAACCATCCGTAAGATTCCAGCCATCTGGATCCTACATTCACGGTCCTGGGGGGACTGATTGTACAGGTTACTGACTCATTGAATCTATCAGTACATTTCACTCAGCATTGTTTTTAGTCATTGAGTTTTGGCACAGCAATAAGCAAATGAAAGAGCTCATTTGTCTGTATGACTCAGCCTTTTGTACTGCATGGTTTTTGATCTTGCTGGTTGGAGTTCTACTGGGGAAAAAAGAAGGTTATTTCTAGGTATATCTCATTGGTGCTTAGGAAAGAATGTAAGGAATTCTAACTGCCCCTGATTTTAACCTTATGTTTTATGAGTAGGGTATTTGACCTGCATGTATATCAACATCCTTAATCATCAGGGAAATGCAAATCAAAACAACCCTGAACTTCCACCTCACAACAGTCAAAATGGCCAAGATCAAGAACTCAGGGGACAGCAAATGCTGGAGAGGATGTGGAGAAAGAGGTACACTCCTCCATTGCTGGTGGCATTGCAAGCTGGTAAAACCACTCTAGAAATCAGTTTTGCGGTTCCTCAGAAAATTGGACATAGCACTACCTGTGGACCCAGCTATACCACTCCTGGGCATGTACCCAGAAGATGTTCCAACATGTAATAAGGACACATGCTCCACTATGTTCATAGCAGCCTTATTTATAATAGCTAGAAGCTCGAAAGAACCCAGATGTCCTTCAACAGAGGAATAGATACAGAAAATGTGGTACATTTACACAATGGAGTACTACTTAGCTATTAAAAATAATGAATTCATGAAATTCTTAGGCAAATGGTTGGAATTAGAAAATATCATCCTGAGTGAAGTAACCTAGTCACAAAAGAACACACACAGTATGCACTCACTGATAAGTGGATATTAGTTCAAAAGCTCAAAATATCCAAGATACAACTCACAGACCACATGAAGATCAAGAAGAAGAAAGACCAAAGTGTGGCTATTTTGATCCTCATTGGAAAGTGGATCAAAATACCCATGGTTCACAGCCAACCAATAGAATGAGCATAGGGTCCCCAATGGGGCAGCTAGAGAAAGGAATTGGTTTGCAGCTCAGCAAGAGGAAAAAAATAATATGTACCAACCAGTACCCCCAAAGCTC
The DNA here is from genome assembly GCA_036184795.1 of Tokudaia tokunoshimensis. NCBI lineage: Eukaryota > Metazoa > Chordata > Mammalia > Rodentia > Muridae > Tokudaia > Tokudaia tokunoshimensis. Next base: position 15,301,644 of record BTHU01000007.1, read on the forward strand.
CCAGGGACTAAACTACCAACCAAAGAGTACACATGGAGGGTCCCATGGCTCCAGCTACATATGTAGCAGAAGATGACCATTTCAGACATCAATGAGAGGAGAGGCCATTGGTTCTGTGAAGGCTCATTTCCCCAGAATAGGGAAATACAAGTTAAGAAATTGGGGGGGGGGGTAAGCAGGGGGAAGGGGATGGGATAGGGGGTTTTCGGAGGGGTAACATGGAAAGGGGAAACCATTTGAAATGTAAATAAAGCAAATATCTAATAAAAATTAAATAAAACACAAGAAGGGAAGGAGAGTGTCTTGAAATTAGTGGTTTTCAACCTTCCTAATGCTGTGAGTCTTTAATAAAGCTCATGTTGTTTAATATACTCCATGTTGTGGTAACCCCCAACTATAATATTATTTTTGTTGTTATCCCATAACTGTAATTTTGCTACTGTTATGAATTATAATGTAGATATCTGTGTTTTCCAATGGCCTTAGGTAACCACTGTGACAAGGTTGTTCAAGCCCTAAAGGGGTCATGACCCACAGGTTGAGCACAACTTCTTTCCTCACCCTATAGAGTGAGGAAATTATGTCCATCATTTATAATTTTTAGGGTACTTGAATGCATAAGGTGTTTTCCTCTCAATGACCTAAATTTTGCTGTATTGGTTCAGCAGTAGAGCAAACATGGCTTAAAAGTCTATCTCTTGACAAGGCACCTACCCAACCACAACATGCTGGCAAAGAACCCTGGGATACCACAAATCACCTCTGATAACCACTGTGCCTCTGTCACTCAGACATATATTATGCTTCCTTTGAAGTTTTCCTCCTTTCAATGCAAGCCGTATCTCAGAAGTGACTTGTGCCAAAAGTTTATGACTCGCTGCCTACACCAAATTTCCTGTTCTGTTTTTCCTAATTGTCTTCTCCCTGCTCGGTCTTGCATGTTGGAATTTGGTGAACAGGAACATATTGATGCCCTTTGTGGCTCTGCCGCCTTTGATCAGCTTCCCAGGCAGCCTTCCTCTCGGTGGGCCGAAAGTCTTAATCTTCTTAGTTTGACCTCATGTTTTAGCCTCCACATCCCCTTGCTCCTTTCATCTGCCCTTCCCTGGCCCCCCTAAGCATCCCTTTTCTTTGTTAAGACAGTATTTCAAGAGCAGGTGTCCCAGCCTTATCCTCCACTCTCACCACTGGTTTGGGCAATCAAGCATGCTTAAATGGTTTGGGGGAATGGGAGCAGACAGGAAGGGAGAAATATTTCAAAGTCAGTGTCAGAGCACAGTATGGAAATACGTTGTTGCCCAAATGATGCACAATCAAGCATGCTTAGATGGTTTTGAGGAATGGGGGCAGACAGGAAGAGAGAAATATTTCAAAGTCAGTGGCAGAGCACAGTACAGAAATACTTTGCTGCCCAAATGATACATGGGGAAATGACTCCCTGGGCTCCTTTAGTGTCTCTTCAAACTTTGAGTGGCGTGATTTCCAAAGCAAGTGGGAGCTACAGAAAAACAAAGAGCTTACTTTTGTAGAAATGATCCTAGAAGAGAGAGAAACAAAAAAATAAAGTTAAAAAGGAGTGTTTTGGTTTTGTTTTTTTTTTCTTTTTGTACACTGGGAAAAAATTAAAATAGATGGCAGTCTCATGTAGATATTTTAGTTCTTAGAAGCTGGTGTTTTTATAGGAATGGGGAAAAATAAACAAGTGGAACAGAAGGTGTTATACACATGAAACATGTAAACACAGACTTGCAGTATGACAGCACTTAGAGGAAAGCCGAAGTTCCTTCCCAGCAGGGTTTCCAAACAGTAGACTAAGGACTAGATTGGGGATGTAAGATGGAGTCCACATAGGGCCTGATGCTTTGAATATTATTCAGTATGTCAAGGTCAAGGTCTAGGCTAGTGTCTAGGAATCCTTGGTTTTATTTTACTTATTTATTATTTATTTTATTTTACTTTTTTATGTTTTTAGGATATTTAGATGTAGAGACCAATGGTGGTGATGCACTAATCTGGATGAGTGGTTTCTAAAGCTGTAATCATCTGGGTTTTTGTTGCTTTTGTTTTAGGAATAAAAGTAGCCCCAGAAATGGAATAATCTATACCAGTTAACATAGAAATTCTCCAATGGTAGCTGTCCTGCTTGAACTGGAGTGCCAATACTTCTGTGAATCTCCGAGTGTTGCTGCCTTTGTCAGTATGTTAGTGTTGGAGGCATGTGTCTGGGGAAACATTTAGGACCCCCTTAGATGCCAGTAATTGTATCATGTAAAAAAAAACTGTCAGAATTGAAGCAAAACAAAACATTAAAACTCCAAATTAAAATCTTAAAGATCTGATGTTTGAGATCTCAATCTAATATTTTTTTAAAGAAGTGCTTGGATCCCCAGAGGACTCAGTGGGACCATAAAGGTTTATGAATGCCATCAATTTTGTTTTGTGGCATATGATGACATTAACTCAGATGGTAGTAAAATCACATGGCATCAGTCTTCTTCATTATACCATTACCAAAGTTGGCAGCCAAGCCACACGGTTTCTTCCATTTTAATGATGTCAACAATCAAGATGGGGGTAAATCACAAGGTGAGTCCATGTCTCATTAGGACACAAATCACTGTGAGATTCACCATTTCATAGATCAAAGGTGAATTATTACAATCTTTTCTTTAAAAATCCTTCAGTTGGGTTAGTATGGATATAGGAGCAAATGACCACTGGCCCTAGCAGGTAGGGCCAACATAGCAAAAATATAGAGACAGAGGAAAGAACTTCATAGTGTTAGCTTAAGGAGACAGGATTTATAGCTGTTAGAGTAGCTAGAACCACAGAATAAGGTTTCCAGAAGAGACTGGAGAAAGAGATATCTCCCTAAGGAATGTGAGGGGCCCACTTCCAGAATGGGGAAAGACATGAGCTCTTTCATTCTCCCTTTCCAGGTCAGAGTCTGGGGGGTCAGCCTGAGCCAGGACAGTGGTCTAGGGGATATTTAGAGACAACTGTGCTTGTTTTAGCCTGAGGTAGGAGAACCAAAACCTACCTTCCCAAGTAAGCTTCTTCCTTCTTCCTTTTCTTTCTCTTGTCTTTTCCTTCTTCTCTTTCCCTCTTCCCTTCTTCTTTTCATCCTTGCTTTTCCCCTATTTTACTGAAAAATAGCCTTTGTTCTCACATAATATATCCTGGTTATAGTTTCCCCTACTACTCCTCCAAGTTCCTCATCACCTCCTTCCTGACCACACATAGCTCAGGACAATTTGCTGACATCAGTGTCTGCTCTGCCTCCACATCAGCCAGATTAGCAACTGAAAGAGAATTAGGTTTATTTAGCAGGTAAAGCCTTGTATGAGCTGTGATGTGAAGGACAGGAGTGGAGATGAAAACGAGGTGGGAAACGTCAGACCACTCGCCTCTCATCTACCGAAGCTATCTAAGGAAGTAAGAATTTGGAAATTAAAAAATACCAGATTCAGGCTAAGTGTGGCTACTTTCCAGTTGATATTGGGGCCAGATCTGAAAGGAGAGCAGCAATAGAGTAGTGGCTCTGAGGCCCAGGAGACCTAAAGCTTTGAGGCTGGATTTTAGGTATGCCAAAGGGGTCTTCTTAGACACAGTCAATTTGGAGCACATCTCAGAAGGAAAAGGAGAGGTAGGCCACAGTCATTCCTGAGTCATCACTGGGGTTAGGAGAATGGCAGGAGGAACGAGCCTGGTTTGAAGAAGGCATCCCTGGCTTGTAGAATTGGACAGCAAGAGTCAAGGGCAAAACCTGAGGAACTCCTAGCATTCTAGAGAGGGCTCCTTGGCTGAGCTTTTCCCTTCCCTGTGAGTCTGTGGTGAATGCAGCCTGGTGGGCAAAAGGTGAAGGGCCTCTGTTTCCGGAGGTTGATTGAGAGTGAGAGAGGAGAAGAGGCCGCAGATGAGAACTGTCAGATCCAAAGGAAACTCCATTTCCCCAAGTTCCAAAAAGACAATGCAAATCTCCAGATCTTAGCTCAGCCTGGACTAAAGGAGGATTTCTGGCAGTTGGGTAAAATCCAGCATTCTTCAGGAACTTGTGAAACTGGTTTTCGTCTACCTCAAAGAGCTATTTCACTTCACTTACATTCTCACTGTGTCTCTCTATTTTCTGTTCTCTAACCCCTTGCTATTCACCCCTCTCTCTTTAGGCCATGTTCAGTCTCCTTCCTTCTCTCTCTGCTCTGAACTCTTCCAGTTGGCTCTGGCTGTTCTCTCTCTCTCTCTCTCTCTCTCTCTCTCTCTCTCTCTCTCTCTCTCTCTCTCTCTCTCCATCTCTCTCTCTCTCTCATAGCTCCAATGAACTTTTTAGCCATATCATGAAGTGGTCAGTCAACAGTTCCTTTCCTGTGCCCCCTTGTATACATCAAGGACCCAAACTACGTTTACGGTTACACCCATAAAACCCTAGAATGGGGCTTTCACCAGTCATGTAAACGAAGCCCACAAGAATCCAGTTATTAGGTCCTTTAGTAATTTAGTCAAGTGGCCATGTTCCCTATGGGATGACTGACAGAAAAGAGGGAGATGCAGAAAGAGAGAGGCTCCCAGGTTTTGGCATCAGATGCTTGATGAGAATTAATCTAAGTAGAAATAAAAGAAAGAGGAATCTGATCTCTTTGGAAGCAGCTTCACAGAACAGTGAAGAGCAGTGGTCTCTGCAAGAGTGGATACTGTGTGCCACGCTGCAGGGGGTGGGGGGTGGGGCGGATGGAGGTTTTATGGAAAAGAGAAAACAATTCTTGGACACCGCCTTTCCATTGCCCCAACTACAAAGCTTGTTTTTCTTAATCTCTCTTCTGAGTTCATTTATAGTTTTACTTTGCACAGCTATACCTAAATAGTCTGCTACTTGGGGGTGACCAATGGTTCACTCTTAAAGCCGACACCACACCACTGTTGCTTTGCCTCACCTGTACCTCATGTTTCTGAGTCATACACTTGGCTGAAATCATTCATTCATTGTTCATTACCACCAAGCCCCTACAGAGCAATTCTATACATCCTAGGCACTACTGCTCCAGCAGCTAGGGACACAATGAGCTAACTCTATTTCTCTCCTTACAGGACTGAAATTCTCCTCCCCACCCCCGGGGGTGGGGGAGAAGGGAATACACTGAACACTTTTCTCTCTTTTCCCTGTCAAGGTTTTACAGGTCTCCTCCTCCCTCCCACACTTTTCTTATTACAAACAGTCCTGCCACCGATGTGTTATGGTCTGCTGTGCACATGTGTTGGATGGAGTTTCTTCAGGGCAGCAGATGCCAACACAGAGGGAAAGTGAGAACTACCCAGGGAGGTAAACTCTGACAGATGTCAGTGATACTGGATTTAAGAGCTTGGATCCCTTAAGATAGAGCCCCATGACACAGTTACACAGGGCTCTCGCCTAGTCTTGAGCTTCACCAGAGACTAACAACTTCTTGGAACTTCAGAAAGATAATTACTAATCATCCCTTTCCCAAGAAAATGAAAGACTGTCTAGTGAAGCAAAAAGAAAATGAGCTTAGAAGTCCCGAAACGACATTCTGCTTCCAGATACAGCACAAATAAATAAATTAACTATCTTTCCTGGGCTCCATTTTGTAAGACTGGGAAGTGAGATACTTTCTATTGCTGGATTCTAAGTTAATAGCATGACTGAAGAACATACTGTCAGAGACATCACCCGGCCACTGTGTTTCTTGCATACTATGCTCTACGCTAAAGCCTCTTACAGCATAGGCACACTGAGTCTTATGTGGCTAAAGTCCTTCCCTGATGGGAAATCCAGAGAGTCAGCCTATATCCATCTAATTCCATCTTCTCTTGTTTGCTTAGCTAATTTGCGAGATAGATGCCCTTTCTAAGCCCAAACTGCCGCCTCTGTAAAAATCATTCTAGCAGTCATAATTAGCACACTGCATTGTTCCACATGTTGACTGAAGTAATCCAAGCATAGCCTTTAGCATACAGCTCAGAACCTGGGGCTCAAAAAAGTCTTCACGCCTTTTACTACAGTTCTAAAGATTATGAAGCTTGATAATAATAAATAAAACATAAAATTCTACTTTCCAGTGCTTTTCTCTTGTCATCTTTTAAAAACAAAAATTTCCCATGTCATGAAGGATGTCATCACCTGCCCAGTTGTCTCAGCCAAAAGCATATACATGAAAATATGTCCTCCCTGTCATTGAACAAAGCTCATCAGGCAATTTGTTACCATAGGGTAAGTCCCCATCGTCTCTCACCTGTTGTGGCCATGGCCTGCCTACTGCTGTCTGTACCTGCTGTACTCTTGTCCCCTAACACGCAAACTTCACTCTCCATCAGTGGCTTTCAGAGACAAAACAGGTTTGCTAAACACTCTTGCCCAAAGCTCCTTATGGTTCTGCACAATCTTAGACACAAACAGTAACCTTGTCTGCATAACAAGTGAGGACTGGTCTAGCCTGTCTGGCCAGGTTTCTCTCCAGTCTCTATAGTCTCACCACTTCACAGTTTAGCAGATTTACAAATTTAAAAATATATATACATACATAGGTAAATAAATAAAGGAAAAAGAAAAAAGCTTATCTTAGATATTCCTCTGCATATATCAGCTCCTTAATCTCCATTGCCTAGGCTTTTTAAACCCTTTCAAAAGATGAATATCTTTCAGATGTACTCTACTTAATCAAGAGCCAAGAGTTCACAGTATTTGCAAGAGATTCTCAGCCCTGATTCCATATTGACCAAGTCCTGGAAGGAAACAACTTCCCAATGCTTAAAGCATCTATTGAGTGTCAGGCTCAGGACCCAACCGGCAATGCTTCCAAAGACTTGACAGCATCCATAGAAAGAACCACAGGCGAAGACCCGGACTGGGGCTTGGTAAGATGTCAGCCAGTGCACGGAGGTGATCATGCTCCTTTTAAGCTTTTGAATATTTCCAGCAAAGTAGCACTCAGCTGTTTCACATTCAACACCATCTGTGGTTGGAAGGCATGCCTCTGGAGTTGACTTCCATGTGCTGCTTCCTTAATCCCATGCAGAGAGATGAAGTAGGATTGGAAACTACTTTACTTTCTTCATTTGCCTTTCTTGTTCAAATACAAGTGTTTCTCTTCCTTAGATTGTCCCTTTTGGTTTCTCTAATACACTTTTCTAATGAATTATGTGGATCTCCCATGGCAAGAGAGCTAGCGAGTTCATGAGCTCTGAGTCTGGAAGTAGGCTTCATCGCTGGAACCAACCCTGGATATCTAGTCTATCTTCCTTCTCATTAATGGAGTAATACCCATCAAGATGTGTTTTTTCATGAGACTAACACACAGCCTAGACTCAGATGCCATCTGAGTTGAATTTCTGTTAGTGTTCCTCTTTCATGTGCCATCCTGACAGCTAATCCTGTTCTTTTCTGACCATCTGTAACTATTAGCATCACACTACAGTTTGAATGTATGTTCTTGCCCGTCCTCCCATCAATACATTAAATCTCAATGAAATGCATATAAAGTAAAGTGTTCATGTGTGATCAAATCTTGTGGGAGGAGCCCTCGTGAATGAGATCATAACCTCACAGAAGGTTAGCAAGAACCAGACAAAATACTTCTGCCATTCCTCTTTCTACCCTATAAGAGAACATCCATTTCCTACAGAGGATGCAGCAACAAGGTGCCATTTGAGTATACACCATCATTCCAGTGTCTAACATACAAGCACCCAAAGCTTATTTTATTAATATTCACCAAGGAAATAATTGATATTAAATATATTTCAGTTCAATAAAAGAAAACCACGTCTACATAGGCTATCTAGATGACTCAGGCTGTCATACAAGCATGATTTTTTTTATTATTATTTGGGGGTTTAAATGAATATTGAGGGACTCCTTCAGTTTGTGTCTAGAGACAACAGCCAAGGCTGGGAAACAGCAGGTGTTACAGTTAATAAAGAAACCACTGGGTGCAATGATGCGTCTGAGCATCGTCTCCCAGATAACTGTATTGTTTCCACACCAACCAGCTAACAGTCACTGATGCAAAGAGAAACTGTGCCTCTGCAGATTTTAAATATGACTTCTACTAGTTCACTGACCACCTCTCCAAGTTAAAAGTCCTTTTCCAGTTTCCCATGAAGCCTGCGCACTCCAGAATTACAAAAAAAAAAAAAAAGAATTGCATACCTGTTCAGCACTTGTCTATTGGTTTTAAATATTTTGAGTTGTGCTGTGGGATAGAATGTCTACACATTCTACACATAGAAATGCCATGGGAAGTTTAAGGGAGCATTTCAAAGGGAGTCCATGACACAAAATATACCAAATGTGGGATTGCACAAAGACACCAGAGAGCCACTTAATATGCTGAATAAAACATTCCATACGAGATGCAAGGGTCAAATTTTGATGAAAACACCATGAAAGCAGGGATTACACATGGGGACACTTTACTTAGCATCCCAGTCATACCAGCTCATGAGAACTTTGCAGACAGTTGGGCACGCGGGTCACTTTTTAAGACTTGATTCTGAAAGAATGCAAAAAGCAATAGGCACCTCCCCTTCTCTCCAGACAGAACAGATGCGTTCTCACAATATGCTCTGCTTGCTGTATTTCTTCTGCCCTCTTACTCACCTAATGTAAATTTACATAGGTGCTTCCTATGTAAATTTGAAAGACCCTGTTGAGGGTCTTTATACACAGATATTCACCCTGCCTAGAACTCTTCTTAAAGATAGACTTTACAGTACCAGGACTGCTGAACTGGACTTGAGAATAGGATTGTAAGTTGGGGTACTATGATGGTTCATATATGCTTGGCCTTGGGAATGGCACTATTAGAAAGTGTGGCCCTGTTGGAGTAGGCGTGGCCTTGTTGAAGTAAGTGTGTCACTGCGGGTGTGGGCTTTAAGACCCTCATCCTGGCTGCCTGGAAGCCAGTATTCTGGTAGCAGCCTTCAGATGAAGATGTAGAACTCTTAGCTCCTCCTGTAACTTGTCTGCCTGGATGCTGCCATGCTCCTACCTTGTTGATAAGGGATTGAACCTCTGAACCTGTAAGCCAGCCTCAATTAAATGTTGTCCTTATAAGACTTGCCTTGGTCATGGTGTCTGTTCACAGCAGGCAAACCCTAAGACAGGTACTTATTTCTATACATTGACTCTACCACATCATCAAAAAGGGGTGGGAGATGAAAACCTTGATGCTTACACTGTTGTTCCCTCCACCAGCAAGGGGAACTCTATGAAACCCAGCTTTCCTTCTGACTTGCCATTGCATTGCTTGTCTAGATGTATAACTATGCCATGAAGTGTACCACTGAGCATAACAGATTGCAACAGCCTTACCATCCCTTCTTATTGTTGTTATTACTGTGAGGCTGAGCTTTAGCAGTGGAATTGTCTCTGCTGTACCTTTGTGTCCAATCCCTCCCAGACTGTTTGCTAACTAGAGAGAGCTCACCTAAGAAATGATCTGACTGAAGGTCAAGGTGCACCAATCATTGTTTAACCAGAATCTCCCCATCATCACTATCATCCACTAACACCCGTTCCAGGATTAGGACAGTGGCACCACCACCACCACAGACTGCTACCACTGACTGCTACACCGACGACCACCACCACTACCACCACCACCTGCTGCTCATTTCTAGTTTGTTGTTTTCAATACATTAACGAGGATATTCCTATTGCAATGTAAAATAAAGAGTAACACCTAGACTCCTCCAGCAGCTCTTATCCTATGAGGAAGTCCTACAATGATCTCCAAGCCTATGTGTAACCCCTCCTCTTCCCCCATGTTCCTTCAATAACGTACCTACTCTTCCCTCATTCCTGAGACACAATAACTTCCCCTAGAACACTTCCATCCCTGGGTCTTTGCACATTCTGCTCCCTGTTCTGGAGTGGTCTCTGCTAGCTCACCTTCTAGCTCACCCAGTCACTATCTTTGTACAGTACCCTCTTCTCTTGGGTACCACCCTTGGTCATCCCATCTTAAAAGTCCCGCTCTACTTTTCTTCATAGCATTCTTTCCATTTACTGTAGTACAACAGGTATAATGTGTATATGTTATGTGGCATCCCTTACTCCCTCATCTTATTGCTTATGTCTTCCACATAGCATTCAGGCCCCATGAAGTCATGACATACATGCAATGGACACTTGGAGATTGATTGTATTGTTGTGTGCTCCTTAGACCAAGGAATCTAATCTCTGCCTCTAACTGAATAAGTGATTTCATATGTTGTCCTTAGCTGCTTAGGTTATGAAATAATGTTGAGCTGGAAACTTCCTTAATCAGAGACCAATAGCAGAACAAGAGAAGAAGACATGAGATTTTTTCTGCCCACTGTCTTGTGTGATCTTTAAGGAAAAGTGGGAAACCAAGGTCATAGTTTCAAAGCATCATATATATGTGTTTGTGTGTGTGTGTGTGTGTGTGTGTGTGTGTGTGTATTTGTCATATCATTTTATGCCCCTTATATAAACATACACATATATACATATACACACATATATATACATACATACATATATAGATATAGATATATGTAATGACTATTCCTGGTTGTCAATTTGACTATATCCTGGATGAATTACAATCCAGAATTGGAGGGCACACCTGTGATCCTGATCTTGATGCTGGAAGACACAGTTTCTGACCTGGATCTTGGCATGGACATCTTGAGGCATAGTGGTCATGAAAAGTTTAGGCCCAGGCAATGTAGTATATGCCTTTAATCCCAGAAGACTAAGGCAATGAGATCTCTGAGTTCAAGGTCAGCCTGGGACAAAGCAAGTCCCAGATCCAGGCATGGTGGTATACATCTTTAATCTGGGCCACACCTTCAGCTGGTGGCCTACATAAGGACATTAGAAGAAGGAAGATTCACTCTTCTTTGCCTATTTTCACTTACTTGCCAGTACATTTGTTAGAACCGCCTTCTACAAAAGACCAGCTGAAACAACTGGCCTCACAGGACTGAGGAACTACTTACTAGATTCTTGGACTTCCCATCCACAGCTGCCCATTGTTGTGTTAGTTGGACTACAAACTGTAAGTCATCACAATAAATTCCCTCAATATAGAGAGACCTTCCATAAGTTCTGTGACTCTAGGGAACTCTGAGTAATACATACACATATATATAATATATATATAATAATATATATTATATATATTTTATATTTATTATTATATATATTATTATATATTAAGTTCTTGGGAAGAACTTAATCCTTTGCTTTTGCTTCTATTGTGGCTCAAGTTTGAGGAGGCACATGCCTATGCCTGTGCACATAGACAAACACCTACACAGGTGCTCATACATGTACATACACACACACATAGAGGCCCATACCAGAGTAAGCAAGTGTTTCAACTTTTCATGGCAACTCCTAGCATAGCCCAAGACTTTGAACCCTTTTTTCCAGTTTCTGCAGACTTTTCCTCAATCTCAGAAGTCTTCAAGGTACTGTACCATATCCAGAAGTCATCTGGTCAAATCCTTTCCCCTCTCCAGGGCCCCATGCTCTGCTTCCAACTCCTGATTAGTCTTGGGGACCCTGAGAGGTTTCCTATATCCTGTTTCCCACACTATGCCTTTTGCCGATTCTCCACTGTGACCAGTGGCAAAGCTCCCCCAATTATGCACATGTCCTGCTGGGAACACCAATCTCTGTCCCTTTATATGTGCAAGGTCTCATCTAGATGATGGGTGAGCTATAATAATGAATAAAGCATTCTCCCTGCCCTCTGGGCGCTTACGGGCTACTAATGCCTGTAGAACTTAATTAACTTCTAAGGGAAAAAGAAAGCATTTCAGTTGCCCCTTTTTGTTCACATTTAGGTTAGACAAAGCCACCCCAACCGCTTGTTGGTCTTTGTAAATGACTACCAAGGAGAAACCACCACCAAATCAATACATTTTAATTGGAAGTGTTTATGAAACCCAGGAGAGTTCCCTAAATGTATTAATTGCTTCCTGAGGAAATATAAAATTCACAGTTACTAAAGCCATGGAAATTAGTACAAAGACAGCGCCAAAGGATGGCTTCGTCGTAAACTGTTGCTAAACACATGAAAATAAACCAATTGACCTTTCAAAAGTTTTTTTTTCCAAAAAGAAAGAAATAATAAAACCTTGAATGAGCCCTATCTAGTTGTTTGCCTTGAGACTAACTCACTTAAGAAAGTGTTGCAATTTATTTAAAAAAGCTTAAGTTAACGGTATCATTAGTTTTAGAAAAGTTCTTTTAACAAAGAAGCTGGCTTAAAGGTTAGATGGGAATTATCCTCCCCTTCCTCCCACACCTACTATATATTAGAACACACACAAAAACTCTATTAATTTTGAATTTCAACCTTAAAAAGTAGTCTGAAGTGAAAATAGCAATTATCTGTGTTGTGATTTTTTTTCATATAAAGTTTCCAGTGAATTGTATCAGATAATGAGCTGAAGGGCAGCTCCCCCATAAACATCGCATATGCACAGCTGGAAACCCCCCAAAATTTTCCCCTGCAAAGAGTCTCCTTGTAGCATGAACATTTATCCAGTAGACATTCCTGGGTAGCTGCCATGTAGCTATTTATTGTGTTGGGCACAAGGAAAATAAAGTCAGAAAGTCCCAGTTCCCAGTCTCGGGAAACACACACACTCAAGAAGGGGAAGGCTTGCTTTACAAATGGCAGGCACACCAGTAAGCAGAGACTCAAGAGACAGACACATGCAGTCTGACACCGTGGAGGAAACACTTCAGCTGAGTGTCGAAGGGTGAGTAAGGCTTTGTCAGGCAGTGTGGGTGAGCACATCAGTTCCAAGAGGACTATCCTGGAGCAGGGACACAAAGAACTGGAAGGAAAAAAAAAAGTATCAGGGTCAGAAGAGAGCAAGGAGCTGAGAGCTGACCCTTCAGACTTGGGAACCAGCAGATCACACAGCTGGAATAGAGGCAGGAGAAGGGGTGTCAGGAGATGAATGTCTGCGCATTGCTGAGGTGCCAGGCACAGCGACATGAACTTCACCTGAATTATTTTGATCCTTTCAATATCCCCGGAGGGAGCACTATTATCCCAAATTTGATGGCTGAGAAGGAGAGAGTCCAAGAGGTTAAGTTAGACTAGATGTCACAACCTCACAGAGGGGCAGTGGTCTTGGAACCAAGGTTCTTTGTCTGGAACCCATAGGCTTATTCACAACTTAAATTATGAAGGCTCCTGCACTCTGTGCTTCTAGGACTTAATAAGGGATCTTCAGGCAAGGAGAAGCCACCCGTTAGATACGACACATGGCAATGGCATCATCGTACGTACAAATGAAATGATAGCTCTAGTAATCTAGAAGGTGGCATCTTGATTTTGCCCTGCTGGAGGTGTCAGGTAAAGAAGAAAGGAGAGAAGATAGGGACAAAGACAACATCCCAGTCACAGAAGAAAATGCATTTCTTAGGAAAGAGAAAAGGGCGTGGCTTGAGCAGTAGCAGCAGAGAGGCACCCAGTGAGTAAACGATGAAGTAAAAAAAAGGCCAAGAAACACTGATATCTGTGCCACAAATATTATTTCCTTGAAATGATCCTTGTTTTGGTGGGACTGTCCTGAAACAGGCTCAGACCTCTACCTAAGGTTCAAACCTGACCAAAACAGGGGAACAGGCATTGGAGACATGCTAGATACAGTGAGATAGACCACACTTTAAACTGCCAAGCAATCGAACTCATACAGCAGAGTTCCGTGAAGGTTCAGGTTTAAATTGTTAGTGCCTATCTAATAGGGGTGGGGGGGCAATGAATAAAAAGAAAGAAGCATATTGGTTTTAAATGCAGCAAAAAAAATAAAAATAAAAGAGAAATATCCTAATAAGAACCAAGGAGAGTAGTGCCATAAAGAGAGGAGACAGAGGTGAAGTTTTCACCCAGTTCTACTGAGCTGCTGGAATTGCCTTCCTTTTGCAAATGCATTTGATGACATGGGTTCAGTGTTTCAGAAAGCTGATAACCAGAGTTTGGAGAAGCTAAATTCTCTCTCTTCAAAGCCTTGTCCAGTATTTGGACTCTGGGAATATTTGACTCTTTTGAAGCATTATGGCCAAAATATCATTTAACTTTATGGGAAGTGGGACATGTGTAATGTGCTGTCAATGCAATGAAAACAGACCAAGGGTAGGTGGCTGGTCTTTGGAACCAAGAGATCTTAGAAATCATCATACAAGTCTAATCCATTTCAGAACCTTCCCTTTGAAATCTTCTGTCTTTACCCATAGCTCTGAAAAGATCTCCAAGGAAGCAATGGAAGCAAGTAGAAAGTGTGTTTATCCAATAGCTGTTCCCATTTCCCAATGCAGAACAATGTTGAACTAATCATCCAGCTAATAAGTGGATAAAAGATGGAACCCAACAAGAAATGAATGTATCCCCTGTATTGTAGATCTTTTCCTTCAAGCCAAGGGCCATGAGTCAGGCTGACATCCGAGCTTGCTCTACTTCTCGACCCTTTGAGCCCAAATTCTACCCCAGCAAACACTAGAATCTCATATAGGTAGGGCTCAACATCAGTGTATTTCAAAAATCATTCAGGTGACTCTAATATGCAAGCGGGGCTAAAAACCAATGAGATAAATGACCTCTAAAGGTACCTTCTAACCCTTTAAAAATATGCTGGCAATCTTACCAGGAGTTAGAGGAAATGAATTGGAAGCCCTTGGGCCATCTTTCCCAGCAGCCTGGAGACTCAGATACCTCGTGTGCAATCAGTCTTCTAATGGGGAAAAAATACATGCTCTTCATGTGTTGGTCCCAAAGCTTGCCTCTTAGGTCTCCCCCACTGGGACACAGCCACACAATCAATGGTGCAACTGTTCTTTACTAGTAACTTGAGAGGGAAATAATCAGGGCCAATCCTGCTACACCATAGCCTAATCACAGTGACTGATATTTCTGGGGCCATGTTAATCAAGCCTTTGTGTAGACAGACCCTTAAGGCCAAGCCAATTCCAGAATGATTCTGCCTCCACGGCTGGAAGCTTTTATAAACGGAAATTCTCCATTCAGCCTTCTCTCCTTGCCTAAGTGCAAAATCTCCCCTAATGGTAGCATCTGTTGCCTGCACCAAACAGAGTTGATTACAGATGCTCTGAAAGGAATTTAAGTCCTTTCTCGTGCTCACCGGGGACTGTGACAGGAAGCAATGATTCTTATGATTAAGGACAAATCTCTGGCCAAACAGTGAGTGCCATAATAAAGTAAAAGATGCATCATTGTATAAAATATTAATATTTGTTGAATTTTTATCTCTTTCTTTGATACTAAATACAGCCAATAACCATACATGGGCTGTCTCTTACAGCTACAGAGCAGGTGTGCAGGTAACTGGTTACCAAGCAACGTGTTGGCTGGGGATTAGAGCACACACTTGCATGAGCCTAACTCTGAATAATACAAACCTTGTTAAGTGATACATTTTTCATTATCCCAGTATCACACCAAGCTCTTCCCCCCCCACACCACCACCCGCCACTTCAATCTTGGGAGCACATTCCTATTAAGAAGCTTGCCATCAGATATTTCTCTTTTTTATTAAAAACAATGAAAAGAACAGATTCATTATATCTTATCCATCAAAGTTGTTATCTACCCAAACATCTGTTCTGCTCTTGTTGTCGTGTTTAGAAAGAATAATTATCCAACAGACCTTATACGAAATGGATTCCAACGTGTGAGTGAACTTTACTAATGAATCTCCTTTATAACTCCTTAAGGAAAAAGTTACCTGTGCCCATAATCCTGTTTATTCTTTCAAAATGAAAAGGTCTTTGGTGGTTATTTCGGAATTTTTTTTTTAAAGTAGCTCTCAAAAGCCTTCTGGTCCTTAATAAATATGATCAAAATAAATTTAAAACGCTTAGAGTTCCTCAGCCCCAAAGTATAGAAAACACCTCTTTGGTTGACATTTATTTATTTATCTATTTATTTATTTTAAGTATTACTCATCATTAAGAACTGCATTCACAATTAAGAAACTCATGTTCAAGTAAAGTTCTCTGATACTTAGCCTCCTAAGTATCCTCAGGTGTCCTCTTCTTTTACAATTATAATTACATAGGTATATTTAAAATTGCACAATTTATAATCAAATTACAACTATAATTAAATGTGTATATGGGGGAAGTAGGGAGAGGGAAAGATGGAAGGAAGAAAGAATGGAGGAGTTGGTTCAAAAGAGACCCATTTCTTTTTTATACTTACAAACTCTATACAGGAAGATCTGTTTATATCACGTTTCTGTGCACCCTACAAAAGGGCTTTTTTTTAAAAAAAAACTCATTAATTAACTAATTAATTAATTAATTAATTTACATCCCAATTGATCAATCACAGCTTCCTCTCCTCCCCTCCCCCTCCCATCCCCTCATCTCCTCTCCTCTCCTCTCTGCCCAGTCCCCCACTCCCCTAACTTCCCATCCTTCAGCCCTCCTGTTCTCCTCAGAAAAGTGGAGACCTCCCATCGATATCTATCCCCCTTGGCTTTTCAAGTTGCAATAGGACTAGTGCATCTTCCCCAATTGAGGCTAAACAAAGCAGCCCAGGTAGGGGAAAGGGATCCAGAAGCAGGCAACAGAGTCAGAGACAGCTCCTGATCATGTTGTTAGGAGTTCCCCATGAAAATGGAGATCCACATCTGTTACACATATTCCGAGGGCCTAGATCCATCCCATGCACTCTTTCCATTTGGCGGTTCAGTCTCTGTGGGCTCCTATAGGTCCAGGCTAATTGACTCTTTAGGTTTTTGTGTGGAGTAGGTCTTGGTATTTTTTTTAAAAAAAAAACAAAAACAAAAACAAAATCAAACTGCCTTGCAATGAAGTGATTTTCTCTCCTTCAGCGAAAGGACTTGCAGGTAGAAAGGGTAATAAATTGACAGACAGGACAGGATGCATTAGAGTCATTTAAAGCTTTAGATCCATAACATTCATCTCAGCACAAAAATTAGCAAGTTCATTCTTTTCTAAACCTGAGAACTCAAAGATGTCTTAGTAGAGAGAGAAATACACATATTCCCTCTCTCCACACTGGGCAGCAAGAAGACATAACACACAGCCTTGGGGGGTTCACACAGGACTGCAGACAATTGTCTTCCTCAAAGAACAGAGCAGTAGGAACTTGCCTCTGACCTGGTGGCTTATTGAAGCTCAAACAGGTAAATTTTATAAAAACTCCAGAGGCCATGTGTAACAACGCATGTTACTCATGATTTAGCATCTCAGAGTTCATCTCTAGGGTCCTTGGCTGCAACAGCACACTATAGAACCATTAAGTTGGCCATCACACACTTCCGAGGGACAGAATTGTGAAAAGTATTCCTTCTAATGGTTCCTCTTCTCACAAAGGAAACACAACGGTCTCCGTTCTAGGACTAAGAAAGGAGTCCATCCAAATGTCCTGAAGGGAAACGTGCGTTCCTCTTAGTTAAATAAAGCTGATAAATTTGATACACTTCTACCTAAACTAAGTATCTGGACTCTACCTCTCCAAAATTAAAATGGCTGCATTTGTTTTTCAAAGTACAGCCACAAAATAAGCCCAGTTCTATTTTTTCTATTGTAATTCTGGTCCCGCCCCACACCCCCTACCAGAGTCTGCCTACCTGTTTCTTAGTAAGAATAAAGCTACGCTGTCTTCATGTAAAAAGGCATTCTGGAAGTTGGTAAGTCAGCTAAATTGTTGTAAGAAAAGGAAATTCTAAGCTACCTGGTGTGTCCACTTTTCATTTTGTTCAAAGTCTATTTCTCTCAAAGGAGGAAGATATTTGTGAACCACTCTTTCCTGCCTCAGGCATCTCAAGTACCAAATCTAGGCATGGAGTCTTCTTATAACTTTAAGCTACTTTATATCAAAATGATAATTTCCTCAACAGCATCGTTTCCACCAAAATTCCACTTGAAAGATACTCATTACAAGGAACCAAAGCACAGAAGCTTCACTGTCTCAAAATACAGATGTGTTCTGTAACGGCAAGTTCCCACTGCAGGTATGTTCCTGCCCCTCACAAAAATACATCAATATAATTATTTAATAAGTATCCAATCACAATATAACATAATGCAGGTAGAAGTTTTAGCCTGAATTTTCCCCCAAACCATGGGCTCTTTATCTTTGAGCGGCTTCCATTTCAGTTGTGTTATTTTTTTTTTTTTGGCAAAGATTTTATTCTGATTTTTTTCTTCATAAAGTTGCCTCCATTCTCAGAATCAGATAATAAATGGAGAAAAGAGTATCTATAAGCCTGTTTATTTCTGCAATCTTTCCTACAGGAAACAGGTTTTAGCTACATAGCTGAGCTCAATCATTAAACTCACAAAGTAGCAAAATATTGCCTAGCCTGCTTTCCTTTTTCTAATGGGCTCTATACAGACACAGATGTGGACAGAGATTTAGATGCAAATACAGCTTTAGATATCAATCAATGCACTGTGGTTTTGCTTAATTGCAAAAGGCATCTGAACTGAGATTAAAAAAGAAAAAAAAAGTCAAACTTTACATCAATTTCAAAAAAAAAGTCCACTATGTAGTCACAATGAGTCAACATGTTGTTTTAGACTATTGTCTGTTCCGGTCTACTGATGCCCCTGCAGCTTCCTGAGAGCCGAGCCAGGGCAGTTTACTTGCTTCATTCAGCAACAACAATGCAGAGTTTTGCCTTCAATTCTGCATTTTTGCAAAGCCACAGAACCTTCTCTGGTATAGACGATGAGCAACACTTTTACCTCCCAAAACTAAACCCAGTCTCAGCATCACTCTGAGTGAGTAGACACCTTAATAATTACCTTTTCAGTTTACTGAATTTCTTTCTGCTTCCTGAATCTTTGCAGAAATAGGGCAGCCCAAGGATTATTATTGAGAGAATATTCATTAGAATGTCTACCACACCCACGGTCCAAACATCAGCCTCATGATTCATTACATTCTGTCAATTCACCGATGTACTTCAACATGTTAACAAAGTCTTAATAAAAGAGACCTCCTGCTAGAAATTGGAATGCCCCTTACCTCTCTTTACCCAAGCAGGCTAGCAAGATTTAGGTACCAGCTTCCTTCCTGCCTACTGAGAAAGGAGCATTGGCCAACTCAGATCAAGGGTATCATCCTGAATTGTATCTTTACACTGCCACATTACCTTACCATCCCACTAAAAAAAAAAAAAACGACAAACGAAACAAAAAAACCTCTTTCACTCTTAAAATGTCCTTTCTGTTACCAAACTCAAGTTCAGCTTCATCTGTGGGTACTGATGAATATGTACAACATTCCCAATGTTTATCAAGTGTATTCTTGTACCCGGTACATTTTCTCCTCTCCTCTCCTCTCTTCTCTCCTCTCCTCTCCTCTCCTCTCCTCTCCTCTCCTCTCCTCTCCTCTCCTCTTCCCTCCCCTCCTTTCTCCATCTTACTCTCTATTGTACACAAGACACACAAAACTCAAAACTGTCAAGTAGCACATTTCCAGGAGAGAATGTTCTTGTGAAATTCTGGGATTTGATTTTAGGTTCAATTTCCAAGCCCCTGCTCTGTTCTACAGAATTCCCGGAGGCTGGCGAGCTGTAGATTTCCCCCATGAGCCGAGGAAATTGAATTTGGCATTGAATAGTGTCATCCAACTCTTACCTCTGAAAATAGTCTTGGCAGCTCCTCAAGTAACTGATTTGTATTTTGTTGCCTAACATTTATTCCTGTTTGATAACATTTCCAATATTTAAGCACACTGAAGATTGTGCTGATCTGCTGACATTTAAATTAGTTTTTGCATGCCTTTTCCTGTGACAATTTTAGGTCATTGAATTTCAGAACAGAGTCATTGACAAGCGCTTTCTCCATGTGCAAAATGAGTGTCACATCACACACAGCAAAAGGCCAAGGATGAAAGCTCTGAAGTTATATATGTCTCAGAAAGGAATATGGCTGACTCCTGAATTGGCATCATTTAAGGAGTTTGTTAAAATGCAGAATTTTGAACCCCATCCCAGAAACACTAATCTTGGATATGGGACTAGATCTTCTACTTTGATTTCATCTTTTTTTCTTGTGTGAATGTGTGCTGTGTGTGGCATACTTGTGTGTGTGTGTGTGTGTGTGTGTGTGTGCATATGTGAGGGTCCATGTTCTCATGAGTACATGTGTAGAAGCCAGAGGTCATTGACAGAGTCTTCATTGAGCTTGGAACTTGCCTTTTAAACTAGACTGGTTCTTTTTTCACTAGTGTGATGGGGTAAGATCATGCAGAGGTTCCTCCATCTTGGATTCTTGCTGAGGCCATTTCAGGTTTATCTGGAATTTGATCTCCTTGATGCAGAATCCCACAGGAAATTACCAAACTCTATTCTAGAAATCCAATGTCGAGATGGTCCAGCAAACTTAGCTTATATTAAACTGCTTGCAGTCTAAGCCCCACTGAAACCACAGAGTAAGATGCCAGGGCACAGTTTCTGCCTTGAAAGACCCCATGCTCTGGATACTCAGAGCTGCACTTAGGACACAAATACTTGAGTGTAGTAGTTCCAGCTTGCTAGAATAAAATCTCCAATTAGCTATAACCTAGGCAACTGTGTCTAAGTGGTCCTCTCTGGTGGGCTCTTGAGACACTAGCCTTGGGACTATAATTCCCACTATCACACATGACTTTGATATGAGTTCTGGAGATCTGAACTCAAGTCTTTATGCTGGCACTTTTATCCACTGAGCGATTTCCCCAGCCCATCCTCTACATTTTAAAGCCCTTTCGAAGAAGTTGTATCATAAGGACCCAAACTATGGACGTGTTCTTGCCCGAAGAATCCCAAAGTTACTGAAGTTGTAGATTTGTAAGTAGACACAATGAAATTCACTAGACCTTCTCTGGGTCAGTACATTAAATTCCCTATGGAAGAAAGTAGATCTGAGTGACACGAGGTGGTGTAATGTATGGCCAGAAAATATACTACCAATATCTTTGTACCAGAGCAGCAATGAACAACATACATAAACTAGCACGTTCTCTGGCCTAAGCTGGCCCACTGCCCTCATTTACTGCCTGCTGTACTTTTAACTCTCTTCTCTCAGATGAGTCTTCTGTGCTCTCTTTTTGTGTTCTATACACAAAGTTTTATATACCAGTATAAGAGAATTTTTGTTTTATTCAAAAGGCCTGAAATGCCTCAGACCCAGACAGGTTCTAGCCTGAACCAGCCTGAAATCACCAAAACTATGAGCCAAGGAACTCTTTCCTCCTCTGAATTCCTTTGCTCAAACATTTGCCCATCATAAATGTCTAAGTTAACACATGTTCACTTTCGGAATAATGACCTTCATTTGGTCCCATCCTCACACAGCTGACATCATCTCTTGGGATTATCTAGAAAACCTTCATTCATGCCCACAATTCCCATGTGAGCAAAATGAGAGGTTCTTAATTTTTAAAAAGAACATCATTCAGTAAATACATTATTAGAATTACTTAAATAATTTTCTATATATGTATGTACACACACACACACACACACGCACACGCACACACACACACACACACACACACACACACACACACTGAGCACCTCCAGTTCTCTTGTGGCTACAGCTTACATGTTACATTTTTTTCCTATGTTACTTTTAATCTTCCTATGTCTTAGATTCTAATGTGTGTTTTTTTTAATTATTTATTTTATTTTTTTTTAATTTACATTCCAAATCATTTCCCCTTTCCCGTTTCCTCCCTCCCCGAAAGTCCCATAAGCCCCCTTCCCTCCCTCTTTTCTCCATTCAACCCCCTTTCATTTCTCTGTCCTGGCATTCCCCTACATCCAGTCTTTCCAGGACCAGGGGTCTCTCCTTCCATCTTCTTAGAAATCTATTGATATGCGGATTGTGTCTAGGGTATTCCGAGATTCTGGGTCACTATCCCCTTATCGGTGACTGCATACCATGTGTGCTCTTTTGTGATTGGGTTACCTCACTAAGGATGATATTTTCAAGATCTGACCATTTGCCTAGGAATTTCGTGAATTCATTGTTTTTAATTGCAGAGTAGTATTCCATTGTGTAGATATACCACATCTTCTGAATCCATTCCTCCGTTGAGGGACATCTGGGTTCTTTCCAGCTTCTGGCTATTATAAATAAGGCTGCTATGAACATAGTGGAGCATGTGTCCTTATTGCATGCAGGTAAAGTCTCTGGGTATATGCCCAGGAGTGGTATAGCCGGATCCTCCGGGAGTGTCATGCCCAGTTTTCTGAGGAACCGCCAGACTGCTTTCCAGAGTGGTTGTACCAGCTTGCAATTCCACCAGCAGTGGAGGAGTGTTCCTCTTTCTCCACATCCTCGCCAACAACTGCTGTCTCCTGTGTTTTTGATCTTAGCCATCCTGACTGGTGTGAGATGGAATCTCAGGGTTGTTTTGATTTGCATTTCCCTAATGACTAAGGATGATGAACATCTCTTTAGGTGCTTCTCAGCCATTAGATATTCTTCAGGTGAGAACTCTTTGTTTAGCTCTGTACCCCATTTTTTAATAGGGTTACTTGCCTCTCTGGAGTTTAACTTCTTGAGTTCTTTGTATATATTGGATATTAGCCCTCTGTCGGATGTAAGGTTGGTAAAGATCATTTCCCAGTTAGTTGGTTGCCGCTTTGTCTTTTTGACAGTGTCTTTTGCCTTGCAAAAACTTTGTAATTTAATGAGGTCCCATTTGTCTATTCTTGATCTTAGAGCATAAGCTATTGGAGTTCTGTTCAGGAAATTCTCCCCTGTGCCCATATGTTCAAGGTTCTTCCCTAGTTTCCCTTCTATTAGTTTCATTGTGTCTGGTTTTATGTGGAGATCTTTGATCCACTTAGAATTGAGCTTAGTGCAAGGAGATAAGGATGGGTCAATTTGCATTCTTCTGCATGTTGACCTCCAGCTGAGCCAGCACCATTTGTTGAAAAGGCTATCTTTTTTCCACTGGATGGTTTTAGCTCCTTTGTCAAAGATCAAGTGACCATAGGAGTGTGGATTCATTTCTGGGTCTTCAATTCTGTTCCATTGATCTACATGTCTGTCACTGTACCAATACCATGCGGTTTTTAACACTATTGCTCTGTAGTACAGCTTGAGGTCCGGGATACTGATTCCCCCAGAGGTTCTTTTACTCTTGAGAATAGTTTTAGCTATTCTGGGTTTTCTGTTTCTAATGTGTGTTTTAAAGATAGCATAGAGTTGAGTCTTAGTAAGTTATTAACTAGTCATATTTATTTTTGATTTTTACTCCATTCTTGTTTAATGGAATTATTATGGCAAGATGTATTTGTTTTCTCATTTAGTGTGCTGGTTATAGTTGCTCTTTGATTTTAAAGTTTTGATATAGCTATTACTATGTTTAAATGTTCTGGTTTTCAACATCCCTCATCAATTCTTATACCTAGTTCTTCACTTAATTATTCTGTATTAAATACTTTCATTATATAATTACAGCTACTCTGTTAGATTTTTCTGGTATATTTTTACTTATTTTATCTGTAGTTGTTCATATATATATTTGATATATATACATACATATATATATATATATATATATATATATATATATGGTTTTCTTTGGGTTAATACTGACTTTAAGTTACATGTCAGTTTATCTTTAAAATAATTCTTTTTTCTCTGTCTTACTTTACTACTGTCAGATGGATAGGTAAATGTGTATAGATGGTAGATAGGTAGATAGTAGAACACAAATGGATAGGTAGATTAGAAAGATGATAGATAAATGATAGATAGGTGGGTATATAGATGGATGATAGATGGTTAGATAAATAGATAATAGATAAATAATAGAACATAGATGGATAAATAGAAAAATAAAAATAATAGAGGATGATAGACAGATTATAAATGTGCATCATGCTCTTTTAGCTTTTATAGAAATAAAACTAAGTCATAAGATCTCAGGACTTTGAACAATATAGACAAAGTATAGAGGTTAGAGACTGTCTTCTAATCCTTTAATGTAAATAACATCCACTAACTGGATGAAGATAGAAACTGAGAACAAGATATTATACACCTTACCAATTGAAAACACAGTGTTGTAATAAGGTTTTAGAGTTTCACATGAACCTGGAATTATGGAGGGGGAGATATTATGATAAATAAATGTGGTATCTTGGGAGACTAACACAGCAAAAACGTAAGTTTCATCTTTTTGATAAATCGGATAAGGAATGGGGAAAAGGAGATGCTGGGATGAGCTCAGCTCCCCACAATCATGAACATTCAAGAATCTAAGGCAATGGAGGCTTCACCATCATCTCTGTGTGACTTCCAAGACCACTTCCAGTATCTAATCAGCAAATGAGAGGAGACTGCATGCCTCAACTTGGATTCCACTATGAACAGGACTACACAGCCCCTCTTAAAGTGAGGGATGGAGCAAGGGACCTTATTCAGTGTAGTCGGTAGTGAAGTAGCTGCTTTTCAACCAGAGGTGCATCCTGTAAGATTAGCTCAGACCACATGGATGGTGCTCTGTTCCTACCACCATTTTAAATAATCAGTAGACTTCTTCCAATGATCAGGGATTAGAGGAAACAATGCAGATCTATATGCTGCTTATTGATTTTTGTCTGTGTTTGATTTTTGACTGCCCTTGTAGAAATGATCTCATTCTCCCTAGCCCATGTAGTTTTGTAAGAATGAAATCAAGGACAGACATGGGAACTAGATTTACTTAATCAACACATTCCATCCCTAAGCACTTTGCTTGATACAGAGGTAGGCAAGGACCTGAGGCCCAGACCATCCAGATTCGACTGTGCATGGTGCCAGAGACAAAAGTTCACTTTTTCTTAAATAAATTTGAGTTGGATTTTCTTTAACTTACAACTGAGATCTTTTATTAATGTGGGTGGAAAATATGAACTATTTTCAGAGACCAGCCAAATATTGTGGAATTAGAGAACACAGGAGAGACGAATAAGTGATAAAGCTGAAAACTGGATCAGAGAAGTCTTTAAAATTGAGGCTAAGAACTTTGGATTTCATGAAAGCCTGTAAGCCTAAAGCAGAGTGAGGGGAGGTAGCTTGCCTAAGGTTGCAAGGCAGTTGTTAATGAAATCAGGATTCAACACTAGGCTTCTGACCCCATAGCTACACTGTCTAATGTGGCAGCTAGTGACAGGTCACATGTGACCATTTAAGCTTAATTTAAATTAAATAAAAAACACAGTTCCTCAATAAGATAGACAAATTTAATTTTTTTTGGTGGCTATATATAGCTACTAGCTACAGTACTGAATACTGAAGCTAATGACAATGTCTGTTGCCAAAAACATTTCATTGAACAGCCCTTTCTTAGGACTTCTTTCTTTCTTTCTTTCTGTCTTTCTTTCTTTCTTTCTTTCTTGGAGCAAAAAGGAAACTATATGCTATCTAGGTGAGTTACTAAACTAGAGTTAGGGTGGCATCTTCACTTTTAAACCTAATCTCACATTTGCAGAAAAAAGCAACTACCCCTCCAATCTCCTACTTGTATACTTGTAGAAACCATATGTATGAGTCTTCAAAGAACTTCTAGTGAATGTGTGTGTGTGTGTGTGTGTGTGTTAGAGGGGGTGGGGAGGGAGAGAGAGAGGGGGGGAGGGAGAGAGAGGGAAGAGAGAGACACTTGATAGACATTGCAGAAGAAAACAGCAAAAAAAAAAGAAGATTAAGAGATTTGGAAATGCCTCACTTTCTAGCAATTAAAGAATGACTTCATGGTTTCAAGGCATGAAAGATTCAATGACAGCAAAGCATTTCTTTTCTTCTTACCCATTTGTTGGTAAATATAACCTATACTTTGCTCTGTGCCTGCTGTCTTCAACTCTGTCTGAAGGTGGATCATTTGTTCCAAAAATTTTCTCCTAGGAAATTTCCAAACTGTCCTCACTCTCATTTAGTCTAATGAGGCAACGAGAGTGCACTAGTCTAATTTCTGTTATTGTGATAGATGCCATGACCAAAAGCAATTCCAACATACTAACTTCCATCATCGAGGAAAGCCAGGGCAGGAGCTCAAGCCAGGAGTCTAGAAGAAGGAATTGAAGCAGAAATAGAGAGGAAGGCCACTTACTGGCTCATTCCCTCACATTCTAGTTACCTTTCTTATAAAGATTCTAATACCTAAGGATAGCACTGCCTACAGTGGACTAGGTCCTCCTGTATCAATTAGCAATCAAGACAATGCCCACAAACATTCTCACAAATCAATCTGATGGAGGCAATTCTTCCCAGAACATGTCTTCCAAGGTAATATTAAGTTGACAATGAATATTAGTCATCACAAAGTTCACTTATATAAATGGAACAGTGTATAAAATAAATTCTCTCTCTCTCTCTCTCTCTCTCTCTCTCTCTCTCTCTCTCTCTCTCTCTCTTTCTCTCCCCTCTCCTCTCTCCATCATCTGGAATCTCATATCAAATGAGAGAACACAACACAAAGTGTACCTCACTGGTTGAACACTTGCTTAGCTTGTCCAATGCCCTGAGTTCAATACCCAGCACCATGAAATATCAACACCAAAAATACAGATGTGCTGAAAGAGACCATCTCCTTCTTCCATGCAATCTAACCACTTTGACTTAGATTCCTAGAACCGTCATGTACTCTGACCTCTGGACTTCACTCAGCTCAACAACAATACCTCCATTTTTTTCTCCTCTGGCCTATGTGGCATACTTTGACAGAAAACCTGTAGCCCTATAGGTAAAATTGACATTCAAATTGACATCTAAGACTCTAGACATCATAATTATGCCTTTTCTGCCTGCAATGCTAGGAGAATGAGCAAGATTTCCATAGTGTTTGCCTATATTACTAAGAATTTTTTTGTAAAATAATTCAAACTTTTTATTCAGCTCTAAGTCTTAGCAAGGTCAGATTCTGAGATAATTGGCTGTAAGGTTATGGAGACAGTAACATGTTCAGTTTTATACCCTGAACCCTGTCCCATAACCTGGGTAATCAAGGCAGATAATCATGCATGTTATCCTGCCCCAGGTAAACACTTGCCTCTGGTAGGCTCCAAGACTTTCTTTTATGCTCTCTTCTCCAAAAGCAGATTTTAAGAGATTGGAAATCAAGGTTACCTCATTTCTGTTAATTATTGCATAGTTGGTTTAATTACTTTCTTAGTCACAAAACTGTGGTGGAAGGTGCATTTCTGGCAAAGGGAAATGCTATTCTGTAAGAAAGCTATTGTGCTTGCAACTGTCTCCCCCTTTGGCCTCTCTGTAAACAGCTCTGGGGCCCTGAAAGACCTTCTGACCCATTAACCAGTTACTCCAGAAACCCTGTCCTGCATCAGCTAATGATTCTCATCTCCAGAGCCCAAACCCAGCAGGCAGTTCCACATAAACAAGATGCACTTGTCATAAAGTAAATGACAAGTGACTCACCCTAAGAAAATAGTCCTTCAGCTAAACAGAATCGTGTGGTGACCAGCAACTCTAGCCAGCAGACAGAGAATCCCACTTGCTGGTGCCTGCTGACACTTGAAAACCCAGGGATCCCATTGTCTGAAGAATGTAGGATATTCAACCTCTCCTTTGCCATTTTCAGATCCTCTGCTAAGTCCCCATTCTTCTGCATGGCAGCCATCTACCTTCTCTAGCAGTCATTCCAGTCCTCACATGATACAGTTTCTCTCTCTTAGTATTCAAAACTTTATCTGCCCTCCTTCTATCCAGGTCGTGACTGACAGGTTCACTCACTGAGCCAGGATACTGATGACTGTTCATCACTCCCCGCCATCTCCATTTCTAAATGTCTGTCTATTTTTTTGAAAGAGGACTCTGATATCATTACCAAAAAAAAAAGTAAAGTAGAAATTCCAGATGACCTAGACAGGGGAGGAGGAAGAATGTCAGTCTGCTCATGTCTCAAATAATAGCCAGGATGCTTCTCAAATGTGTAAGGGATGTCCAGACAATGGAACATTGACATTTTTTTTCATATACATCAAGGCCAAATCTATCTGCTCCCCAGGGTTGAGATTCTATGAGGCACAGGACAAAGTATGAACTAATCAAGCCATGGGTGGTACCTACAGACATTTTTTTTCTTTTTTTTTTTTGCATGTTCCTTTATTGAAAAAGGAAGTTTATGATAAAATTAAAGATTTATGTGGAAAATATTTCTGATAAAATAGAAGAGATATATAGAAAACACATTAAAATTGGCAATTTTCATGGAAAATTAAAGAGTAAAGTGGTAGACATAAAAAAATTGCTAAATTAGTTGAAAAATAAAATAGAAACATTTTATGATAGAATTGAAGATTTACGTGGAAAATATTTCTGATAAGATTATAGAAAAATATAGAAAAACATGTTAAAATTGAAGATTATCATGGAAAATTTTATATAGATATAATAATGGTAGGCATAAAAGTATTCCTAAGTTGATTGAAAGTTGAATTATAAACATTTTCTGATAAAGCTGAAGAGTTACATGGAAAATAGTTCTGATAAAATTGAAGAAATATATAGGAAAACATGTTAAAATTGAAGATTATCATGGAAAAGTATACAGATAAAACAGTAGACATAAAAATAATTCTAAGTTATATATATCTTGTGAAGTTCAATTAAATGCTTGCTAGACTTCCGTAGAGATTGTCACACGGCACATACATACACACACACAAAAGACAGTCCACAAATATGTGTTGATTAACTAAGTGAATCCTTTTGGATAGTATGGAGCTTGGTAAACAAGCCACAGAAGAGAAAACTCAAAGGACCAAAGAGGTGCTTCAGTCAGTAAAGGACTTGATGCCCAAACATGAGGAGCACAGTCCAATCAGTCCCTAGCATCATCCACTTAAGAAGCCAGATGCAGTGATGCAAGCCTATAATCCCAGAGCTGGGGGTAAGGAGGTAGAGATAAAAGGATCACTGGGGCTTCCTGATCTGGAAGTCTAGCCAAATCAACAAGCTCCAAGTTCAGTGAGAAAGACTGTCTTAAAAACTAAGCAATGGAGGAGGATTCATGAAGTTCATTTCTGGCCTCTACTTGCATATACCCACACATGCAAATGTGCACATACAAGCACACGCACACACATCGAAACCTTTCAGGACAAGCTGAACAGAACTCCACGGGCTCAGAGGCTAGATTTAATAGACTCATAAGTAGAAATCAAGAAGGTTAAATTTCCTGAAATGCAAGATCTTTTTCCAAGGATGATGATGATGGATGATGATGATGATACAGAAAACAGGAAGACCTGAAGATGCTATGAAGAAAAGGTTAGACTTGCCACCATGGGCAGCGGGAATACTCAAGAGTCCTTGAGCAAAGAAAGAAACAAATTTGGAAAGCATGGCCTATTAGAAAAGCTGGTCTATAGAGGTGAAACAGTTGCGTGTGGAGTAAGCCAAGTGTGAAGTTAGGTGACAGTGAATGTGAGTGTGCCAAATGGCTAAGCTAGAAGCAAGAATCATAGGAACAAAGCACCAAGAGAGAAAGCCTAATGTTGCCTGAGCTGGCGCCATGGGCTAAGATATAATCCTGGGTAAGCATCAAGGAGACAGAGACAGCTGAGTATTCTGCCCAGGGTGGCACATAGACATTAGACTCAGACTCCAGTCACCCCAGCCCTAAGAGCTGTAGGTGTTAACTTAGATGTTTAAATTAACATCGAAGGATGTTAGAATCTAAGGATGTGTTAGGATTAAGTGGCAGAGGTCCAGGCCAAGATGTGTGCTTAAGAGGTCACACCGTATATCAGATCTGGTGCAATAGGTTTATTTGGGGTGGGAGGAGCAAAAGACTGTCTTGGAGTGGGGACAAGAGAGAGAGATGGAGACAGACAGAGAGAATGAGAGGCAGAGAGGATGAGAGGGAGGATGAGAATGTCACAATGCTGAGAGGGACCTTTAAAAGGATGTATGTGTATCATATTAGAATACACAACTCATAGTACAGTGCACCCAGCCACAGTAAGCAGTGGTGTAAACTGCCGGCCCTGAGTTGCTGAAAGGCAGGCTGGCAGAGTGATTTATATAACACACTGACCACACTTTGTTCTAGTCTCTCCATAGGAATTTCTCTGTTTGGTGATACTTTGATCTCCTCTACTGACAGACCCATCATGATCATTTTCCAATATACCTCGAAATGTTAGAACTAAGTCTGTGGCTGACTCTCTATAATCAGGTAATGAAATATCATTAAATCCAAAAGAAATGTCAACAGACAATGTTATTGGGATGCACACAACCTCTTTTGATTCCTTCATTATCAATTCACCACTCCTCCCACCTTTTCTCTATTCCTTCACAATTACCTCTACTCCTGACAGAGATGCGCCGCCTGCTGTCCTGACCATCTGGCTAACTGTTTTTGAGAGTCAGAGACTATCAATTTTGAAATGCTGGGAGGGGGGTGTTATACTTTCGAAAATTAGCATAAAGAACTGTGCAACAAAGCTGAGAAGAAATTGGGGAAACACTGTGTGGTAGGTGTTTGGAAAGAATACTATTTCGGTATTGAAGCTTGGAAAATCTGAAGATACTGATTTTTCTGCCATACGAGCACACATATTTGACTATTTGTTGCTTTTCTTGTTGGTGCAACTAAATAATTGACAAGAAGACACTTAAGGAGGGAGGTGTTTACTTAGTTTATGGTTTGAAGGTACAGTCTGTTGCTGTTGGGAAGGAATAGCAGTGAAGACCTAAGGTCA
The DNA here is from genome assembly GCA_036184795.1 of Tokudaia tokunoshimensis. Taxonomy (NCBI): domain Eukaryota; kingdom Metazoa; phylum Chordata; class Mammalia; order Rodentia; family Muridae; genus Tokudaia; species Tokudaia tokunoshimensis. Next base: position 15,332,352 of record BTHU01000007.1, read on the forward strand.
CACCATGCCTGAGGTCCTGACCACAGAGAGAGTTGAACACCTTCATCTTTTCAGGGATGGAATCCCAGGTCACAGTATGATGCCTCCCACATTCAGGGCAGGTGCTTTAGTTACAATTCTATTGCTGTGATAAAGCACCACGACTAAGGTAACTTATTCACAGAATATATTGAATTCTGCTATTCTCGTTCCAGAAGATTAGAGTCCCTGATGGTGGCGCAAAGGCATGGTGGCAAGAACAGCTGAGAACTTGTATCTCCAGCCACAAGCAGGATGCAGAGAACACACTGGAAATGACACAAATATCTTGAAACCTCAAAGCCTGCTCCCTACCCCAATGGCACACTTCTTCTGGCAAGGCCACATCTTCTAATCATCTCTAAACAGTCACCCAATGAGGACCAGATATTCAAATGCCAGAGGCTTATGACAAGCATCTCATTCAAACAAACCACAGGGGTCTTTTCTCCTTAGGCAAACCTCTATAGAGGTGTCCTCACAGGAGTGTGTCTCCTTAAGAATTTCAGTTTCAATTTATTAACTATCACATGTTGTACCTGAGTTGACCCATCTATCAATGGTCAATACCCAAGTGGGTCAAACTCTCAAAAAGAAGTATTCCTGAGCCTCAACACAGTGTCATACTAATGAAAAAAACAAAACAAAATGATAATATAATAGTGCCTGGGAAGTAACTCTCTAGCACAGCATTTCATAAGTGGTTATAAGTTCAACAAAAGAAAGGCTGTTGCTATTAAAGTGATAAGGTCAAATCAATAATAATAAATACATACACGATGAAGGATAAGATACAAGTAAATTGGGCCTGGATCCATCCTCTGACACAGCACACCATACTCAAGTGGTGCAGAGAGGAAGCTTAACCACCCAGGAGTGTGGAGAAACTGGCCTGCACAGGTAAAAGCATTCGTGCTGCTCAGAGGTTCACACCCAGAAACCTCTGGCTGAAGCCCTCCAGTTTCAGTCTCCAATTTGGGTCCATCCTTTGGCATTTGCCATACCCAAGTGGCACAGGGAGGCAGCTTAACCACCCAGGAGTGCAGAGGGGCCTGCCTGCACAGGTAGAACTACCCTCGCCAGAGGATCACACCGGAAACCCTCTGGCAGAAGCCCTCTGGTTTCTTTTTCCGGCTTGGGACCACCCTCTGCAACCTCATACCTTATGCAAGTGATGCACAGAGGTAGCTAACCACTCAGTAGTACAGAGAGGCTGGGCAGCACAGGTAGGACCACCTCTGCTGCTCAGAAGAAACAGCCTGAACCCTGAGGACACAAGAGCCTAGGAACAGCCTGGGACAGGAGTCTTATGATTACCACCAGCACCCAGAGTTGATTGGGACCACAGAGCTACATACCCAAATACAATCACAAGAGAGCTGGTCTCGCAGGAGTACCTACAAACCGGTGTACACAGAGAGAACAGGTCTCCCAGGAGTAGAGATACAGAGGCTTGCATGACAGATAAGCCACAGGCAGAAACAGCAACACCAGCTAACATCAAAGATAACCAGATGGCAAAAGGCAAATGCAAGAACTTCACCAACAGAAACCAAGGCAACATGGCACCATCTGAACCAAGTTCTCCAACAACAGCCAAGTCCTGGATACCCCAACACACCAGAAAAGCAAGATCTGGATTTAAAATCACATCTCATGATGCTGATAGAGGATTTCAAGAAGGACATAAGTAACTCCCTTAAAGAGGTACAGGAGAACATGGGTCAACAGATAGAAGCCCAAAAAGAGGAAATTCAAAAATCACTTAAAGAAATACAAGAGAACATGGCTCAAGAGGCAGAAGTCCTGAAAGAGGAAACATAAAAATCACTTAAAGAATTATGGGAAAACACAAACAAACAAGTGAAGGAACTGAATAAAACCATTCAGGATCTAAAAACGGAAGTAGAACCAACTAAGAAATCACAAAGGGAGACAACTTTGGCGATAGAAAACCTTGGAAAGAAATCAGGAGTCATAGATGCAAACATCAACAACAGAATACAAGAGATAGAAGAAAGAATCTCAGGTGCTGAAGATACCATAGAAAACATTGTCTCAACAGTCAAAGAAAAGGCAAAATGCAAAAAGCTTGTAACCCAAAACATCCAGGAAATCCAGGACACAATAAGAAGACCAAACCTAAGGATTATAGGTATAGAAGAGAGTAAAGATTTACAACTTAAAGGGCCAGTAAATATCTTCAACAAAATTACAGAAGAAAACTTCCCTAACCTAAAGAGAGAGATGTCCATGAACATATAAGAAGCCTACAGAACTCCAAACAGACTGAACCAGAACAGAAATACCTCCCGTCACATAATAATCAAAACACCAAATGTAATAAACAAAGAAAGAATATTAAAAGCAGTAAGGGAAAAAGACCAAGTAACATATAAAGAAAGACCTATCAAAATTACACCAAACTTCTCACCAGAGATCATGAAAGCTAAAAGATCCTAGGCAGATCTCATACAGACTCTAAGAGAACACATATGCTAGCCAAGACTACTATAGAGAGCAAAACTCTCAATCACCATAGATGGAGAAACCAAGATATTCCATGATAAAACCAAATTTACATAATATCTTTCCACAAATCCAGCCCTACAAAGGATAATAGATGGAAAAGACCAATATAAGGAGGGAAACTACACCCTAGAAAAAGCAAGAGAGTAAACTTCTTTCAACAAACCCAAAAGAAGATAACCATTCAAGCATAAAAGTAACTTTAAAAAAAAACAGGAAGCAACAATCATTATTCCTTAACATCAAAGAAATCAATTCCCCATTAAAAAGACAGACTAACAGACTGGATACGTAAACAGGACCCAGCATTTTGCTGCATACAGGAAAGGCACCTCAGAGTCAAAGACAAACACTACCTCAGAGTAAAAGACTGGAAAACAATTTTCCAAGCAAATGGTCCCAGGAAACAAGCTGGAGTAGCCATTCTAATATCGGATAAAATTGACTTTCAACCAAAAGTCATCAAAAAACACACAGAAGGACACTTCATAGTCATCAAAGGAAAAATTCACCAAGAAGAACTCTCAATTCTAAACATCTATGCTCCAAATGCAAAGGCACCCTCATTTGTAAAAGAAACTTTACTAAAGCTCAAAGTACATGCTGCACCTCATGCAATAATTGTGGGTGACTTCAACACGCCACTCTCCTCAATGGATATATATAAAAAAAACATTTCATCCTAAATCAAAAGAATATACCTTCTTCTCAGCACTTCATTGTACCTTCTCCAAAATCAACCATATAATTGGTCTCAAAACAGACCTCAACAGATACAACAAGATCGAACTAATCCCATGCCTCCTATCAGATCACTATGGAATAAGGGTGGTCTTCAATGGCAACAAAAACAAAAGAAAACCCACGTACACATGGAGGCTGAACAATGCTCTACTCAATGATAACTTGGTCAAGTTGGAAATAAAGAAAGAAATCAAAGACTTTTTGAAAGTTAATGAAAATGAAGGCACAACATACCCTAATTTATGGGACACAATGAAAGCAGTGCTAAGAGGAAAATTCATAGCTCTGAGTGCCGCCAAAAAGAAATGGGAGACAGCATACACTAACAGCTTAATGGTACACCTGAAAGCTCTGGAACAGAAAGAAGCTAATACACCCAAGAGTAGTAGAAGGCAGGAAATCATTAAACTCAAGACTGAAATCAAACAAGTAGAAACAAAAAGAACCATACTAAGAATCAACAAAACCAGGAGCTGGTTCTTTGAGAAAATCAACAAGAGCTATTTCATTTCATTTCATTTCAAAAATGAAAAGGGAGATATAACAACAGAAATGGAGGAAATTAAAAAAAAATCATCAGATCCTACTACAAAAGCTTATACTCAACACAACTGAAAAATCTGGAGGAAATGGACAATTTCCTAGACAGATACTAAACACAAAAATTAAATCAGGATCAAATAGACCTGATTAAACAGGTCTAAACAGTTCCATAATCCCTAAAGAAGTTGGAGTGGTCATTGAAAATCTCCCAACCAAAAAAAAATAACAGGACCAGATGGTTTTAGTGCAGAATTCTATCAGACTTCAAAGAAGAACTAACACCAATACTCTTCAAACTATTCCACAAAATAGAAACCGAAGGAACACTACCCAAACGGGCTATGAAGCCACAATTACGCTGATACCAAAACCACACAAAAATCCAACAAAGAAAGAGAACTTCAGACCAATTTCCCTTACAAATATTGATGAAATAATACTCAATAAAATTCTTGCCAACCGAATCTAAGAACACATCAAAACCATCATTCACCACAATCAAGTAGGCTTCATCCCAGGGATGCAGGGATGGTTCAATATACGGAAATCCATCAATGTAATCCACTACATAAACAAACTCAAAGAAAAAACACACATGGTAATTTCATTAGATGCTGAAAAAGCATTTGAGAAAAGTCAACATCCCTTCATGCTAAAAGTCTTGGAAAGATCAGGAACTCAAGGCCCATATCTAAACATGGTAAAAGCAATATACAGCAAACCAGTAGCCAACATCAAACAAAATGGAGAGAAACTTGAAGCAACCCCACTAAAATCAGGGACTAGACAAGGCTGCCCTCTCTCTCTCCATATATATTCACTATAGTACTTGAAGTTCTAGCTAGAGCAATTAGACAACAAAAGGAGGTCAAAGGAATACCAATTGGAAAGGAAGAAGTCAAATTATCGCTATTTGCAGATGATATGATAGTATACTTAAGCAACCCAAAAACTCCACCAGAGAACTCCTACAGTTGATAAACAACTTCAGCAAAGTGGCCGGATATAAAATTAACTCAAAGAAATCAATAGCCTTCCTATACTCAAAGGATAAACAGGTTGAGAATGAAATTAGGGAAACGACACCCTTCAAAATAGTCACAAACAATATAAAGTATCTTGGTGTGACTCTAACCAAACAAGTGAAAGATCTGTATGACAAGAACTTCAAGTCTCTGAAGAAAGAAATTGAAGAAGACCTCAGAAGATGGAAAGATCTCCCATGTTTGTGGATTGGCAAGATTAATATAGTAAAAATGGCCATCTTGCCAAAAGCAATCTACAGATTCAATGCAATCCCCTCAAAATCCCAACTCAATTCTTCATAGAGTTAGAAAGAGCAATTCTCAAATTCATCTGGAATAACAAAAAACTCAGGATAGTGAAAACTATTCTCAACAGTAAAAGAACTTCTGGGGGAATCAGTATCCTAGACCTCAAGCAGTACTACAGAGCAATAGTGTTAAAAACTGCATGGTATTGGTACAGTGACAGGCAGGTAGATCAATGGAATAGAACTGAAGACCCAGAAATGAACACACACACTTATGGTCACTTGATCTTTGACAAAGGACCTAAATCCATCCAGTGCAAAAAAGATAGTCTTTTCAACAAATGGTGGTGCCTCAACTGACAGCTAGCATGCAGAAGAATGCAAATAGTTCCATTCTTATCTCCTTGTACCAAGCTCAAGTCCAAGTGGATCAAGGACCTCCACACATAACACCAGACACACTGAAATTAATAGAAAAGAAACTGGGGAAGAACCTTGAACACATGGGCACAGGGGAAAATTTCCTGAACAGAACACCAATGGCTTATGCACTAAGATCAAGAATTGATAAATGGGACCTCATAAAATTACAAAGTTTCTTTAATGCAAAGGACACTGTCAATAGGACAAAATGGCAACCAACAGATTGGGAAAAGATCTTTACCAACACTACATCTGACAGAGGGCTAGTATCCAACATATACGAAGAACTCAAGAAGTTAGACTCCAGAGACGCAAAAAACCCTATTAAAAAATGGCATACAGTCTCTGCTCCACTCTTTGTCTCCATAGTTGTTCCTGCAATTATGTCCCTTTCTCAGAGAAACCAAATCACCCCCACTTTGGTCTACCTTCTTCGTGATCTTCCTGTGGTCTGTGAATTGTAACATGTTTATTTTGAATTTTTGGGCTAATATGCTCTTATCAATGAGTGCATACCATGTGTGATCTTTTGTGATTGGGTTACTTCACTCAGGATGATACTTTCTAGTTCCACCCACTTTCCTAAGAATTTCATGAATTCATTATTTTTAATAGCTGAATAGCACTCCATTGTGTATATATACCACAATTTCTGTATTCATTCTTCTGTTGAAGGACATCTGGGTTCTTTCCAGCTTCTGGCTATTATAAATAAGGCTGCTATGAACATAGTGGAGTATATGTCCTTATTGCATGTTGGAGCTCTGTATCCCATTTTTAATAGGGTTATTTGACACTCTGTTGTCTAACTTCTTGAGTTCTTTGTGTACACTGGATATTAGCCCTCTATCAGATGTAGGATTGGTAAAGATCTTTTCCCAATCTGTTGGTTGCTGTTTTGTCCTATTGATTGTGTCCTTTGCCTTACAGAAGCTTTGCAGTTTTATGAGGTCCCATTTGTCGATTCTTGTCCTGTGAAGGCTCAATAGAGGCCCCAGTGTGGGGAATTGAGTGGGGGTCATGGGAGTGGGTTGGGTGGAGGAGCATATTCTTGGAGGCAGGAGGTGGAAGGATGGGTTGGGCGTTTTTGGGGAGGGGGAAAGCAGGAAGGGGTATAACATTTGAAATGCAAATGAAGAATATATTCAATTAAAAAATGGCATACAAAGCTAAACAAAGAATTTTCACCTGAGGAATATCGAATGACTGAGAAGCACCTAAAGAAATGTTAAACAACCTTAGTCATTAAGGAAATGCAAATCTAAACAACCTGAAATTTCACCTCACACAGGACAGAATGGCCAAGATAAAAAAACTCAGGAGACAATAGGTGCTGGAGAGGATGTGGAGAAAGAGGAACATTCCTTCACTTCTGGTGGGATTGCAAGCTGGTACAACCACTCTGGAAATCAGTCTGGCGATTCCTCTGAAAACTGGGTATAATACTACCGGAGGACCCTGCTATACCACTCCTGGGCATAAAACCAGAGGATTTTCTAGCATGTAATAAGAACACATGCTCCACTATGTTCATAGCAGCCCTATTTATAATAGCCAGAAGCTGGAAAGAACCCAGATGTCCCTTGATGGAGAAATGGATACAGAAAATGTGGTATATATACACAAAGGAGTACTATTCAACCATTAAAAACAATGGATTCATGAAATTCTTAGACAAATGGATGGAATTGGAAAATATCATCCTGAGTGAGGCAAACCAGTCACAAAAGAACACACATGGTATGCACTCACTGATAAGTGGATATTAGCCCAGAAGCTTGGAATACCCAAGACACATTTCACATATCAAATGAAGCCCAAGAAGGAGGAAAAACAAAGTATGGATACTTGGGTCCTTTGTAGAAAGGGGAACAAAATACCCACAGAAGGAGATACAGTGACAAAGTGTGGAGCAGAGCCTGAGGGAAAGACCATCCAGAGACTAATCCACCCAGGGATCCACCCCATATACAGTTACAAAACCCAGACACTATTATCGATGCCCACAAGTTCTTGCTGATGGGAACCGGATATAGCTGTCACCTGGGAGGCTCTCCTAGTGCATGAGGAATACAGAGGGGGACACTCTCAGTCAGTCATTGAACTGAGAACAGGATCCCTAATGGAGGAACTAGAAAAAGGACCCAAGGAGCTGAAGGGGTTTACAGCGCCACACGAGGAACAATGAGTCACCCAGTACCCCCAGAGCTCCCAGGGACAAAACCATCAACCAAGAATACACATGGAGTTATCCATGGCTCCAGGCACATAGGCAGCAAAGGATGGTTTTGTTAGAAAACAAAGGGAGGAGAGGCCCTTGGTCCTGGAAAGACTTGATGCTGTAGTGTAGAGGAATACCAGGACAGGGAAGTGGGATAGGGTTGATTGGGGAAGGGGAAATGGCTTATGGGATTTTCAGGGGAGAGGGGAACCAGGAAAGGGGACAACATTTGAAATGTAAATAAAGAATATATCTAAAGAAAAAAAAGATATAGGTAAATTTTTAAAAGCTAATTGGTGCATTGTCTCTTACCATGTTGGCTTCAGAAACAAAAGAAACTGGGTTCAAACGACATCGGAGGAATGAAAACTGGGTTTCAATTCTTGTGCAAATTCTGACTGATCAATACTAACTGCCTAGATCCCAAGTGTTAGCAAAGGGAAGAAGGGCAGATGGTGGGGTATGTGCAGTTAGCTTGATACTCGCGTTCATAATCAACACTAATGGGTTCTTTGTTTTGTTTCATATTATTTAAGTTGAATTTAAGTGTATCCAGTTATTTATAATTGCCAACATATTTTAATTGCTCTTAATTATTTTCAAGGATTTATTTTTGTTTTGCTTGCATATATGTAAGTGCCCTCTCTGCATGCCTGGTGGTGTAAAGGTCAGAAAGGGCACTGGATCCCCTGGAACTGGGATTACATAGGGTTTTCCACTGCTATGTAGGTGCCAGGAACTAAATCCAAGTCCTCTGCAAGAGCAGTAAGTGCTCTTAGCTGCTGAGCCATCTCTCCAGCCCCTGAAATTGCTTTTCAATCATACACTTCCTCTTTCTCTTCTTAGACAACTACACATGTGTGTTTATGCTGAATTTTTAACCTTTTCCCCAGCATCCTTTCTCAGGCATAACCTTTTTTTACAGCAAGCCCTTCCCTTACCATATTTATTTACTTACTCACTGGGTTTATGATTGGATGCATAAGTAGTAGGTCATTTACATGAGAAAATTGTCAATGGGTACACTCTCCTCACCCAGCACCCATTAACTACTACAGAACCTCAATGTAGAATAGAGCCTAGTAAGGTTTTCACCCATATGAACCATTTCTCAATGCCATTGAGTCTGATATAAAGGCATTTCCTAGATGACATACATTATAAAAGAAACCCATGTATTGGATGAGAAAAAGAGTGAAAAATGTTAAAGTCTCTAAGACTACTATAAAATAATCACTAACCTTGAGCAAGACAACTGTCATCACTAGGTGACCAAGTGGTTGTCTTCTGACCTCCCCCCATGCACTGTGATATGTGTACACCTACAGTCACACATAGTACTCATACGTTATATATACCCGATACACACAAAAAGAGATTCAAGAATCATTGGTGTGTTGATAATTGATATAATGAGACTGCCACAGAGAAGCCCGGCAAGAAAGTACAAAATGAGAAAGATGTTTTTCATCTCTTTCAGATTGAAGGAATGCCTGAATTTAATGGGTAGGCAGTAGAGGGTCTCCTAGAGAAAACCAAGGGGCATTTGAGAGGTGTCATGACAACCACAGGAGGAAGTATCAAGGATGCCAAGATGGAGATCCTGAAGAGATAGTAATCAGCAGAAATCTCAGAGAAGTAAACTAAGAAAGGGCTATGCAGGACTATGCGCTGATTAAAAAGCCTGGAGACATGCTATTAGTGAGATTTAGTGGCCCAGAGTAGAGTGGATAAGTATTAAAGTGAAGAAAATAACTATTTGACTCTAATTAGAGAAGCTCAAGGATTGTGCGGTTAGAGACCAGACAAAGAAAAGCTACTAGGAAGCATGACAGATTCTAAGGACGTGGTCTTTTCCAATGCCTGCAACTGGATAAACGTAGCCTATTTTTCATTTGCTGGCACAAGTCTCTCAAAGGTTGATTTCAATGGGCTCACTGCTCTGAGAACTGAGAGATGACTCTAAGAAGAAAATAACTGGGCATCCCAGGAGGTGGAGAGGAGGCCACTAAGCTCAGCTCCCCTGTCTAGAGGGTTACATCAGCCAGGTTTTACAACAGACATTCGGCCTCTTTGTTGATCCATTTCCTTAGCTGTGGAATGGAGAAATAATTCCCCTTTAATTGGATCCTGAAGTGATAAGGGCTTTTCAGACTGCTCAGGACTCTACAGTGCTTCCAGACAATAACCTGGCTCAGAAATTTCCCAGCTACATCTGCCTACTCCCTATAAAGCTACTTTTCCCTTCTCAGAAAATCTGCAACCCAAGTGCAGAAGATGTAAATGTGTGTGTGTGTGTGTGTGTGTGTGTGTGTGTGATTGTATTGGGCTTTGAACCCTGAACTATCTCCTGTCTTCAATATGCCAAAGCCAAGTAGAAAACAGCGACAAATGGCCCAGGGAATCCCACCATCCATACCATGGTAGCTTCTATCCATTCATCTGTTCAACCGAAGAACTTCCTAAAGCTGAATTCCTACCTGCCTAGGCCGCAGCCTCCAGTTTTATTGGATGTGTGCAAGTTCATTTGCATTCTGTTTCTTTCCTCTTAAATTTCAGCTTCTACCAACTCAGTATCCCCCAGGAGCTGTCGGTAGCAGCCATACATCGTCTTTTGGAAATAAACCCCAACTGTCTAATGGAAATTTCCACTCAAATATCCAGCCATCGCTCCCATGCATCACATCTACAGTCAGCTTCATCAAACACTGGCTGCTGCCCAGGGGCTCCTGTTTCTACCAGTTGATGTCATTCTCCCTGACACCCTGGCTCAGGTCCTCCACATCACCCCTGTGCCCTCTCTCTCCTTGATCTGTTGCCTCTGTTACTCAAGTCTAAAATTTTTCCACTGAAATGCCTGCCTCAGTGTCTTATAGCTTCCAGGTTTTACATGCTTCTCATGTGTCTACCACCAAGATTTGTGAACCTCCCCTCCCTTGATTCCCCCATAGCCCTTCCAGGTCAGTGACATTCTTCCTCTTTTTCAGATGAGAAGACCATAGTTGGCTATGTAGACCGCAATGGAATGAGGATCATCAGCCCCCAAATTCCCAGTTTGAAACCCTACCCCTCCACATTGTGACTATATGTGGAGCTGGGCCTGTGATGCAGCGACATCAGTTAAATCAGGACAGGGTTCTTTCCCAATAGAGCTGGTGTACTCACAGAAGGAAAAAAAGCAAAGTCATGGTGGTGGCATATGCCTGTCACTTCAGTACTTGGGAGACTGAAGTGGAAGGATTATAAGGTCAAAGTTCAGCTTGGGTTACATAGCAAGATCCTGTCTCCAAAAAAAATTTTTAAGAGAGGCAAAGGCACCAAGTGTGACAGAAGAACTTCAGGGAGTCAGCTTCAGTGAGACAGCTCTCCGTCCTTGTTCCAGGGGTAGGGTATAGAAAGGCTCTTAGGGGTATGGGTCAAAAGGGCTGATTGGTCATACCACAATACCTCATTATCATATGGGTGGAAGAAAAGAGCACACTTAAGTGCTGAGTCATACCATCTTTCAGGAAGCTCTGCACAGGTCGTCCTCCAAATTGGGTCAGGCATCTGTGATTAGACACAGTCTCCAAACAAGGTCAGGCAGAGAACAGGCAGCCCCACTGAGAAAGGAAGTCCTCCATTTTGCACCAAGCTCAGAGAGCTATCTGGATGTAGTGCTCTGCAACCTTAACTAGCCAGGATCCATTCTCTTCCTACCATGTAAAGGAGAAGGAAGAGGAAGTGCAAGCTAGCATGAGACCCTCACCAGGAAACAAGTCAGCAGGTACCTTGTCCTTGAATTTTTCCCCTAGATCTGAGGTTGCTATTAAGCTACCCAGCTTTCTGGCCTCTTGCGATGACAACTGAAGCATATGAACATAAAGAATATGCCTAACACACCACGAAGGGTTGGAGCTAGGATTTAAATTTAAATTGAGTCAACACCACTTCAGTTCAAGTCTTCTTGGCTCCCTTTGACCAAAGCTTTCTGTGGATCTTCACTGACTGCAAAACCAGGTTCAATTTCCACAGTCATCCAAGGTTTCTGTTAGTAATCCAGACTCACTTCCACTAATGGAATATCCCAAAGTCTTGCTATGCTGCTCATCAGAGTTTGTCTGTGAGTTCCAGTGGGGCAAGGTGGAATGCAGAAAGACTTTCTCTGCAAGGCCAGTATCTGGAAAACAACAGATGCCCAATCAATGGTTCTTGAACGACTGACTAGATGAATTGGTGTGACATTTCACCTGGCTAAAGAAGCACCAATCCATCATCCCACCTGTGGCACCCAGGGATCAGAACCAAGATCAAATCTACCTCAACTACAAGGACCTTTCCAAGCAAGTCACCCTCTGTGATCTTTTCCCCACTCCAGGCTTCCCCTTCAGGTCTTTTTATCCATCTAACTGACTTGACACATGTCACTTATCTGCAGGAATCAACAGTTACCATGTTTAAGAATGGCCAGTGTTGTTCTACAACATCTATGACAGAGAATGCTAGCTGCCTCTCCACATCTCCTACTGCCTCCCCCCACACCCACCTTTTCACTGTTAGCAACTAAACTCAAGACTTTGGCAAGGGCTCAACTTATACCCTCAGATTTCCTTCTTATTACAAAAAACAAAACAAAACCAAAAAAAAAACTTAGCCCTTAGGCTAGAAATACTACTGCCAAGCTAAAAAATAGCAAACTTATGTCCCAGCCTCCTTGGCAGCTAGTTACGACCAAAAATCTAAATTTTGATTGATACAGATAGAATTGTATGTCTAATATCTGGTAAGTGTCCTTATGGTCATATCTTTTCTCTCTACTCCTTTAGTTAAGGACTCTAGCAACCACCCTGGGCTATGAAGATTTGGCTATGATATGGCAGAGAGCGATAAAGAGTCTAATTATCTGGAGTATCATAGCATGCCCATCAGTGACTTGTACTGCCTCTGACTTCATGACAGAAGAACAAACTACTCTCTTGTTTGAGCCATAGCTATTTATGTGTCTCTAACACAGTCAAGCTCACATACACTTCAAATTCTATCAGCAGATAATGTGCAAGACAAATCTGTTGACATAACTGTGTTCATGCACTCATTTGCAAGTGTGTATGTGGTGGTGGTGATGAGTGTGTACACCATTCTCCCAACATATAATAGGTTCTAATATCTGACTTGCTAAAGTCTATAGAAATGTGTTGAACAGCTAATGTGTACAATATTATCTGGCATAAAGAATGGGGAGGGCGTACTCTGAGAAGTAAGATCCTTTATCCTCAATGACATCACAATATATTGTAGTTCACATGTTTTTTCATGTTCCTTACTCTCAATTAAATATCAACATATTTGACTTCCCTTACAGACCACTACCCCCTACCACCCACCACACTTAAATTATTTTCTCTTAAAAAAAAAAACTACCTTATAATTCAAAAAATGTTGCTGGTAGAGCTCAACACCGAAAGACAAAAGAAAAAGAGACATCAAAAAGAATAAAATGGTGCTTCCTTTTAATACCTGTTTAAAAGAAATTAATACTCAGTTATAAGTTGATTGGGTTCAAACTTACTCCTGCCCTATGTATTTAGGAGCTATGTTTGAGAAGACAAGAATCTTCTTCTAGTAACCTGGAAAAAAATCCATGCAAAGCCCATGGTCTCTGCTGGAACACAGTGCTGAGGGTCATGGAGAAGTGTCATGCATGTCACTGAGCTTCTCGAGAAAGGCCAGCTCTGGTTTACTTAATAATCATGCCCTTGACATTTGGAAGCTCATGTTTGTTACTAACTGCTTAATTAGGCACCCCAAAGTTCATAAAAAATCATAGGTTTTGCTTCAACTTAAGAGATTTATGTAATGCCTCTTGCTCTGAATTTTGATCCCCTCTCATCCACTCTATAGGCAATTACAGCCCTGCTGGCTGCTGGAGGTAACAGACCTTGTGTAAATGAGACATCTGAACATGGAATGACCTGGTTTTTATTTTTTTAATTTTTTTAATTTGTGCATCCACAGAAAGAATCATGGAGCGGATAAATCAATAAGGGGAAAAGGCTAATCGTTCAGTAAATCATTAAAAGGGGTGTGCATGAGTGAAGGTTGACATACGGTTTGAGCGCAGATGACCTTCAGGAGAATAGCTCCCCAAAGGCCTTTGCATATTTCTCCCAAGATGCTAGACAAGGGGAGTGCTCAGCCCTATGTCTTTATCATTACCAGCTTCATGGAAATCAGCCAGCATTTTCCTGAATCACATACAACTCTTAGATAAAGCCAACAGTAAATTTGATGAATTTTGGCAGTTTACAAACATGCATACACAAAACACCCAAAACAGTTATGTCTAAGAATGAAAACTGGAAAAGCATTATTTTTCTTTTCCTGAGCAGTCCACAGTATTCAGACAAATAACTAAATGGCTTGAACTGAAAGTAACAGAGCACCATATAAAGAATATGACTCTAAATTCAGGAGGTTGACCCTTCAACAACTGCCCTTGTTAAAGTGCTCTCATTAAAATAATTCTTTGGTCAAAAACATTGTGAAATATGACACTGAGTACGTCTTTTCTGAGACATTCTTATTAGTATACCATGCAGTTAGCATATTAAAAGTTCTTTAGAAGTCCTACAATACACTTACCTTAAAAATGTAACCAGATTGTTTTTCTCCTTAAATAACTTTGCCACTGTTCCCCTTTGGACACTTTAACTAGTATAAAGTTGGCCTTTCTCTGTGGATTGTAATCTTCAACCTAATGCTATTTTTGTCTTAATTTTTGTTTTGTTTTGTTTTGTTTGTTTGTTTGTTTGTTAGAAAGTCACATAGTCAAGACTGGCCTGAAACTCACTATGAAAATTAGGATGACCTTAAAATCCTGTTCCTCCTGCCTCTACTTCCCAAGTGTTGTGATTACATGTGTGTACCACCACACTTGGACTGAATGCTATTTACTATGAAAGTGTTTTCTAGCCATAGTCTCTAAAAATGGAAGCTTCTTAAAACGGATGAGGTTCTAAAGGAGGTTTACAAAGGCTCAGGAACTAAACAACTCAGGAATCTCTGAATGTACCTGAAATTAGCCAGATTCACAAGGTCTCATCAACCCCAAAGTTATATAAGCAATAAGGATTTCTGTGGTGACAAAGACCTAGAAAACAGAGGCCAGTTGAACTATATAAAAGAAAATCTCTAACTTCTTAAGTTCCCTGTAAGTTATACAGTGATCTGGCACTTCTACCAATATGGAGATGTGGTTTGGCGACAAAACTGTATTTCAGTTTTTCCTGATCTTCTAAGTAACCCTGCAGGGACCTGCACAGCTTTGGGATTGACCTGATTAGGGTGAAAGGGAAAGAAGAAACAACAGACATTCATACAGAAAATGTGGGTTCAGGTGAGCTGTGAGCTCTGATAGGAGCATACCAGCAGCCCAGAAACTCACCTCATACATTCTATTCAGCTGAATGAAGAAGAGGCAGGTTAGCTAATCTCCATAGACGATCTCTGTAGGAGATCAGTCTCAGGCTGTCATCAGGAAGGAGGAAGCTGTGGTTGATAGTTTATGTACCCATTGTCAATATCCATGTGTGGATGGGGAAAGACCTTGCCATTCCCCTAAGCCTGACCCAAAAAAAGGCCTTGTGATTCCCATGGATCTAAGGCACTAGCATCTTTGAAGTGGTTGGGTTCTTGAATACATTCACAAGGGACTTTATCCACCTCCCATATAAACTCTCATCCACATGCATATAAATAACACTCAAAAACTCATTGGTTCACCTAGTAGGAGTTTGGTAGTTGTCTTAGTCACTGTTCTATCACTGTGAAGAGACATCATGACCAGGGCAACTCCTGTAAAAGACAGCATTTAATTAGAGGCTTGTTTACAGTTTCAGAGGTTTAGCCCATTATCATCATTTCAGGGATCGTGGTTGCATGCAGGCAGGGGCTGGAGCACAGGATGAGAACTAGGCCCTGTTCTGTAGGCAGAGAGATAAGAGACAGGGACAGAAAGACTAGTCCTTGAATGGGTTTTGAAGCCTCAAACCCATTCTCCAGTGATGCACTTCAACAAGGCCACCCCTAATCCTTCTCAGATAGTGCTACTTCTTTGTGACTAAGTATTCATGTACATGATCCTATGGGGGGGGGCTCCATTTCTATTCAAATCACCACACGTCACTCCCCGTCCCCCATAGACTTGTAGCCTTATCATAATGCAAAATGTAAAATGATTATAAATCCAACTTCAAATGTCTTCATAGTCTTTTCACAGTCTCAACACAGTTTAAAAGTACAAAGTTCAAAGTCTCTTCTGAGACTCCTAGTATTCTCTTAACTATAATCCTCGGTAAAGTCAAAATCAAAAAGCAGATCACATACTTCCAACACACAATGACACAGAATATACATATACACTCCAAAAGGGAGGAACAAGAGTATAGTGAGGAAATGCCAGACTAAAGCAAGTGCAAACCCAGCAGGGAAAACACTAAATTCCTCATCTCCGTGTCTGCTGTCAAAAGGCTGTTTAGATCCTCAACTCCTTTCAGCTTTGTTGACTAGAACACACTTCTTTCTCTTAGGTTCTTCTACAGCTTTCCTTGGCAGGTATCCCATGGCTCTGACATCTCCATCATCTTGGGATCTCTAATACAATCAAGCCTTCACCTGCACAGTTTTACAAAATAGCCTTTCTGGGCCTCCATGCAGGGACACCCTACCACATGTCTGGCCTTGAGAAGATCTAATTCACTCCATTTTAGAAAAGGCAAACATATTAGACCTTAAGCTTCAATTTGCCAGAAGGACATTCCAAGCTTCTCAGAAAAACCATAATAAAGGGACAGCCAATCAGCAACTGCCCCCAACATCTAGCCAGGGGCTTACAACAGATACAAAAAAAGTATCTTTAAGGCAATCCTCTCTTCCTTAGGGTACAAACCAATCAGAAGTGTACAGATATCCCTTACTATAAGCTCAACCCAACCATGACTGGAAAACTCCTAACTGGCTTTCAAAGGGGCCTGTGAGCTTTCCTTAGGTCATCATTTTGCTGGGATGGCTGACCCCTACATGCTGGCTGTGTCTGCAGAATTAATGCTCTTTGTCCTTGCATATATTCAAGTCTGTGGTCCTCTTTCAGTGACTCTCAAACCCTTACAGCCTCAATATTTCTTTTTCAGGGACATGGAAGGAGATTCCACAAGTCTTTTCCTGTATCCTTGACTCTAAATCAAGAACCACAAAGCTGACCCTTCAAGTTCTGCTATTTGATGGAGCTGAAACTTGACTGACCATCTTATTCAATTATATTTGAATCAGATTTCTGATGTTGATGATTTCCTTCACTGCTTAAGCTTTTCTTTAATTCCTTTTCACAAGTTAGAAGCTTAGCTGTATGAGTCTTACCCTGAGTTTACCACTCCCTTTATTTCATTTAGCATCAGATTTTTAAAAAACTTTTTAGCTCCTTGAGCACTGGACCCAGCTCCATGACACTTGTTGGTGCTTCTTTTCTCCTTAGACTGCACATTTTATATTTCTCTTTGTCCAGCTTGCTCCTTTTCCTTCTTGATCTTCATAAGAGTGACCGCTAATAACTACTCAATGCAGTCAATACTAGGCTCTCTTGAAATCTCTTCTGCTACTGACAGTAACCATTAGTCCAAAAACTCTTTATTAGCCTCAGATAGGTTTTTTTTTTTTTTTTTTGGACAAGGGCAGAAAGCAACTGCATTCTTCACCAAAACATCACGGGAAATGTTTCTAGGCCATTTACTAATAATATTCTTCCCTGCCAAAGACTATCATCTACTTGGGAAGGGGTCTCGAGAAAAAGGGTATCTGGAAGCAGCAAAACAAACAACTTGAAGACAAATCATAGGTCTGAGCTGACAGCCTATGTTCTGCTCTAGACGGCTTTCAGACTGCTCTCTCTCTCTCTCTCTCTCTCTCTCTCTGTGTGTGTGTGTGTGTGTGTGTGTGTGTGTGTGTTCTGCTCGAAAGACAACTTTTCAGTTTGCTCTCTGTGTTCTGCTCTTCTCAAGACAGTTTTCTCTTGATATTCTAGAAACTCTCTGGATAGTTCATCTCTTGCAGATCAAAAGCCCAGTTTTGTACTGACATATCAATTCTGTCATTACTCCAGGTTCCCTTTTGATGATCCCAGGAATCAGAATCCCATGACCCTAGCCCCTTGATTCTTAGAAAGAGACATCAAACACAAGCACAGACAATAAGATAGCTGGATGGGATCCTAGCTGGAAATTATCATTCTGACCTGGACCTAAATTAGCTCTGTCCCAGGCTGACCTTGAACTCAGGAATCTACCTGCCTTTGTAAGCTTATACCAAAAATCTGAGCTGGGTGGTGTCTTACCATGGGACCACTACTCCCTAAATCTCTTTATCTCTTTCCTTAGTATCTTTCTCACAAGCTGGCTCATAGTGCAGCTGCCTGTGTTCCTTAAGATCTGTGAAGCTACTTATACAATTCACAATGTAAGTGTATATTTTGCATAGTTGAGAAATTATACATTTTTGAACTCATATTTTCAGCATTCTTTCCCACAGCCTTAAGGGCTGTCCTGAAGATCTCAGCATTTACCATCTTGCTGAGAAATAGACACACCCTCACCTCCCAGATTCAAGCTGTCTCTGATTATCATGGAGTTATTAACCTTAGGACAAAGGACATTCCTCAAAGGAGGAATGTGAAAATATGTACACTATTATACAAACAAGCCTTATGCCCACAGAGACCATCAATATTCGTGAAGGCCCACACCCTGCTGGCTATGTTCCAGGGGCAAGAAACCATGTCATAGTGTCCCTTACATTGCCAAGTCAGACTTAGCACTTCCCCTCTGAAAACTCTCAAACCAGTCCATAAAAATCTACCTAACTCTAAGCACTTCTGTCTTCCTTGCTCCTACTAGTATGGCCCATTAAGCCCCACTTAAAGACGTCAATTTCCTCACTAATTCAAAGTCCACCAAGCAGCATGGTCAAGCTTGCCACAGCAATACTCACTCCCTGATACCAACTTCTGTTTTAGTCAGGGTTAGTCAGGGTTTACAAGAGGAACAGAACTGATAAAATGAATATATATATATATATATATATATATATATATATATATATATATATATATATGTATATATATATATATATGAATATATATATATGTATGTATATATATTCATTTTAATATAATGATAAATTTAATATAAAAATTAGTTGCACTGAAATTTTTTTAAGAATAGCCAGTCACTGTCTTTCTACATGTAAAAGTAAGATCTGTAGAATTTAGAAGACATAAATAGGTCTGATTTTTATTTCAGAATGATGATTGGGGTTAGTAGAGGGCAGGAGAGATGGCTCAGTCAGTGTTTGCCACTAAGTGTGGGGACCTGATTTCAGATTCTTAACACGCATTTAAAAATCTGGGTGTGGCAGATTGGGGTAACACATATATATGGAATATATGTTTATGTATATATATACATGTATATATACATATATATGTATATATAATTATATTATATATAATTATAATTATTTATTAGAATGACTAACAGCTTGTCCAAAAATGGCTATCCATAAATGCAGTAGTTCTTTGGTCCATTCCCAAAGAAGTAGGCTCTAATGCCAGTGAAGAAATGGATTTGCTAATGAAATCAAGTGGGCAGGGACAGCAAGCTTTCTTCTTTCACTTCATTTCTGTAGGTTGCCAGCAGGTGTGGGCCAGATTAAAGATAGATCTTTCTCAAAAGATTTCTATTAAAGGTGTATATTCTCACCTCAGAAATCCAGATTAAAAGTTACTTTCCCAATTCAAATCATTTAATTAAGAGAATCTCTGACAAGTGAACCCTGATGCTTGGGTTCTAGTTAATTCCAGATGTAGTCAAGGTTACACCCAAGAATAGCCATCATAGTTGTGTTCTTACTTGGTCTTTCACTGGTTCTCTATCTGGAGTGAAGAGATAAGTGTCTTGCATCTCCTCAGGAATGGTGCCACACATCAAATGGTCATTTACTGAAATGTTGCTGAGGTTGAAACATTATAACAAATGAAATCCAGAAAACAAGAAATGAATGAAATAGGATCTTCACTCTTTAGAAGCTTACACTGAAATAGAAAATCTACCATGCATATTTCAAACTAGAATGCATTCAACAATTAGGAATTTCAGCAACTGTCAGGGCTAAATTAAAGACACAAGGTTTCAGAGTCTGTGATATTTGATGCTGAAATTTAAAGGATGAATTGGAGATCATTTAGGAAGAGATAGTATTTAGGAATACAAAGTACAGAACACTCAAGATTTCCCAGGGAAATGATGAATGGTCTAAGAGGGTAGGGTATAGAATTAGAGAGAGAGGAGCCCAGGATAGATGTTAGAAAGATCACCAGTAGTTTCAAAGTGAGGTGACCTTGTCAGGGTGCTTGACTACATGACTGAGGAAGGTAGAGACTTGGGGCACAGAAGAATCTTGAAGGTGAAGTGGTTAAAGCTCTATGTGGGATGATTTGCAACGCTGCCCTTACTTCAGTCAGAACTGCAGCCACTGGCGGCTTCTCAACCTCCTCTTGGATCATGGCAATGTATAATTTAAGATCTTAAACAAATCCATGATATGAAGGTTCAGAGAGCTGCACATTTTATCAGAAATGTTCGCAGGCAGCCAAGAGACTAGAAAATTATGGTTCTGGAGTAACAGCGATGGGTGATAAATCCCGGCAGCCTTTCATAAATTCAGTGTGATGGCAACACGAACGAGCAGACCTGAAAATCACCTCTGCATACCTACTCTCACTCTGCTCTCGCTGGGGCTGGCCAGGATGGTCCTGAAAACAGATGAGACCAATTTTAACACTGCAACTTTTATTGGTCACCAGGCGTGACCTTTATCCCCCACAAAGCCACACACTATTAAACATCTACATGGGGCTTATGTCGTGAAGGGGCATGTGGAATGAAAACAAGCAAGCAAAATGGAAATGCCATAAAGCTAAAGACCAAATACAAGCAGAAACTGTTTTTACTGTTACAACTGCTCCCACACTTTATGCTGCCAGCAATCTATAATTGCACTTGTCAGAGGAGGCAAAACGTTGTACTGTAGCTTAAGAAAACTTTCAAATAATTATTAAAAAATATAAGTCGTCAGTGTTCACTGTATCAAGAAGGCTCTCCTATTGTATCACTGAAAGGAGTTTTTCAGCTGAGGAACTCTAAAGGTTTACAAAACAATAGATAACAGATTATAGGCAAAACCTTGATTAATTAAGATGGATGCTGTACACAGAGGTTTGGGTTCCTTTGCTAAGTAACTAAAGATCACCCCCCCCCTTTTATTCTTCTGGTTCTTTTTGCTAAAATCATTCATGAAATCAGTAAACCCATATCCATATCTCATCAAATGGACTGTCTCCATTGGTTATTTCTCAGCATCAACACAGCCCTGGACTAGCTGTTTGTGTGTCACATAAACAGTTTCTGAGGAAGGCAGATTCCTGGCCTGCCACTGCCCAATTCTGTCATTCCCATTTTGATTCTATATGGGTCTGTATAAAATTTCAGAGGCCTTAATTGCCTAGGTTTTAAGGATCAGAAATTTCCACGATAACTGGATGTTTCTTAATGCTAAAACCTCATGAAGAACTATAGCAATATTCTGTGGCAGAGTCGTGACTACTCCATTGGCTTCCTGGGTAGAGCTGAACTACATTTCCCAGCCTCCCTTGCAGCTAGGTAGAGGGCACATGACTGGGTCTTTGCCTTATTTACTGTCAACTCTGCTTTCCTTTGTATCCTTACATTGAAGAAGGAACTGTGAGATTCTAGTACACCGGGGCCATTGGATTGAGAGTCTAAGTACATGAAGGGGTATACAGACCAGAGAGGGAACTCCCACTGCCCCCTACTGGGCTGTAGGTAATGAAAGAAACAGGTTCTGATTGTGTTGAGGTACTGACTGAGATGCAGAGATTTTTTTTGCAAGGCATGAATTTATAACAGCTAACATACACTGACACAATTTTAAGGTATTTTGCAGTTAAGTGTTTTAGGAATCAGAAAGGGGTATACTCACATTTTAGCATGTAATTAGAAAGCATAAGACCATAGGCCATACTTAACCTTTAAAATAATTTCTGATATGAGCTTGTTGCTTTTTTTAACTGTGATTTTCTCCTTCTAAAAGTAGAACACAGAGTGGGGAGGGGAAATCTGGCTAATTGAGAGTTCCAGGTAACAAGGTTTCAATTTAGTACATTTTTATAACAGTTGGAGGAATAAAAATGAATGATAGCCACTAATAAACCTGAATTTTCCAAGTCCAAATGGATACAAGCATAAAAGAAACATGAAAATTTAAGACTTAATAGAACCACACACCCCCAAAGATTATGCAAAAGGTCACGATGTTTACTTACTTTTGAATAGAACTGTGGGAAGGAATTCTACCCTTGAGCTCATGGTTGTCATGACTTACAGAAATGTAACAAGAGGCCAAGGTTAGGAGTCAGACGGAGTTAGGTCTAAACCCTAAGTAAACTCAAACTCTCACATTCCCCCTGCATGATGGTGATGATTTGCTAGAACTCACCGGACTTTTAGGTTTCCATGGCTCTTAGGCAGTACACAGCAAATTATAAATATTTAATGCTTTTTTAGATCAATTTAATATAAAAATTAGTTGCACTGAATTTTTTTTTAAGAATAGCCAGTCACTGTCTATCTACATGTATAAGGAAGATATGTAGAATTTAGAAGACATAAATAGGTCTGATTTTTATTTCAGAATGATGATTGGGGTCAGTAGAGGGCAGGAGAGATAGCTCAGTCAGTGTTTGCCACTAAGTGTGGGGACCTGATTTCCAATTCTTAACACACATTTAAAAATCTGGTTGCAGCAGTTGGGGTAACATTTTTGCACACCATCTAAAGGTTGACTTTAAATTAATCAAATATTGATTTCTATACAGACAGAGGCTTTGGTATCGTTATTCTTACAGATCATCCCCTGCCTCAATATTTTGTAAACATACACCTTCCTCACTTTCTGATTGGTTTAATAAAGAGTTGACTGCCAATAACTAAGTAGGAGAGGAAAGATGGGACTTCCTGAAAGAAATAGGAATTGTGGGAAGAATCAGGCTCAGGAAGTTTCGCCAGCAGTATGTGGAGGTTGAAGGAATTAGTACTAGGACTGAGAGCAAGGTAACTGGCTATGTGGCACACACGGACTAGAATAAATGGGTTAATTAAGTTAGAGCTAGCTGGGAGGTAGCTTTGCTATAGTGTCTAAGCTTAAGTCTCTGTGTCATTATTTGGGAGTTGGGGGGCCCAAGACAGTCCGGTAACAGTGGCAAGATTTACCTATAGTCCCAGCGCTGGGAGAACAGAGACAGAAGGATTCCTGGAGCTTTCTCTGAACATAGAATTTGACAGAATCAAGGAGCTCTAATCTAGCAGAGTCAAAGGCTTCTCAAAACAGAAGTGGACAGCCATTGAGGAAGAGGCATGACATCAGTTTACAGGTTATACAGAGAGTGATACTGCTACACATAAGTGCACATATCCACAGAGGAATATTACACACACACACACACACACACACACACACACACACACACACACACACTGGTGCTGGTTAAGTCTGGATTTTGTACACGTCAGCACTATACTTATAAAGCAACTGTGTGCTAATGTCTAGGAACTTTAATCCATTTTCTGCCAACCATGAAGAACCTTGATTCTGGGCAAGGATCACTTAGTGTTCAGCACCATCTGTGTTCTCAGGAAGAAGAACTAGGCTACCTGTCATGGTCATTACATCTCAGCTAGCTCAAGCTGCTGGAGCTCTTCATATCATCTATCCTGTCTCCCAAATGCATCATGGGCCAGAGCAAGTTAGGAGTAACCTTGCCAGAAGAGCATCTGTCCCCACTCCCACCCCACTCCACCTGGCCTGCAGCCTCTTTTCTTTTGATAAGAACCAAGGAGACTGTACTGTCTTCCCAAGTTTTCTAAGTTTTAGTTTGAAAATTGAATTCAGGAGCTTGTCAAGTCTGACAGCTGAGCTTTAAAATTCAGTTCAAAGACAATCTGCTTGTACTTTATAAAATCCGTCCTCTGACTTCAGAGCAGTGGGATTTTTTTTTTCAAAATCTTCACTGTGGGGGAAAGAAAAACTTTAGTTTTCCTTCTTTCCAATTAAGCTTGATTCTGTATAAAGACCATCACAGTTTTTCTGGACTTCGTACACCAATTCTTTTCCCCTGAACTACTGCTTCCAGCCATCAGGACTGGGTCCTTCATTTCAGAAAGCAAGGGCTGAGGCTTTTGTGTAATGAGCCCCCATTTCATCAGCAAACACCGAGAGTGAAAATAGATACACACAGGATTAATCACAAAGCAACACTGTTCAGGTGACAGGATTTGTGACACTTCATGTCTTAAAAACATAATAAACAAAACCTGTGAAAGAAATCACCCCATTTTCTGAAGCGAAAGAAGTCATGCCTGGCAACGGAGCCCTCCACTTCAGGTATATTGAGAGGTAGTATCATCAAGGCTCAAAGGGATAGGTCAAAACCCTAAACATGGCAGGAGACCAAAGGTAAAACCCCTGATTCGATGACAGCCGCCAAAGGCCCGCTGCTGCCTGGGAAATTACACGGTGAAGTTCATTTCTGACATTTCATTCACACAAGAATAACAGGACCCTTAAGTTAAACAGTGACATTCAGAAAGGAAACACCTCCGCAGATGACACTTCTTGCATAGTTCAGCCTCCAGGGCATACACTCCAACTTGAATTTCATACCGCAGTAGCTCAGGTGTGTGCAGGAGGAGGGCTGCACAGGGGAGGAGGGGATGCAGGGAGAGGGCAGAGGGACTTTGAGCCAGAGAGAGGGAGAGAGCTGAGAACTAAGCAGAGGGAAGAGGGGGTAAGGGTGACAGTTCCTTCATCCCAAAGGACTTGAGTCTTCACTTCAGAGAATTTTTTTTAGTGACATTTGAACGGGGTTGCAGTCTCCCACTCATATGGTTTCTGGTTGGCCTTTAAATGTAATATTCCAACTGAGAGGTCAAGCTGGTGTGCGGGGTGGGGTTTTATGAAAAGGAACAGAGCCAGACAGTTCTGAGTGTCAAGAAGCTGCTGTCCAAAGGTGGAAGCCCTAAAATTAACCATTTGCCACCCAGGCCCAGGGACTGGAGCACAATTGTGGCTTTCTAACTGTTCCATTCTTTGCTGAAGAAAGCCTCAAAAGGAAGCAGTGCTGTGTTTTCAGAAATTCTCTCCCCTCTCCTTCTCCCTCTCCCTCTCCTCTTCCCCCATCCCCTTCCCTCTCCCCCTCCCCCTCTCCCTCTCCCTTCTCCTGCCCCTCTCTCTCTCTCTCTCTCTCTCTCTCTCTCTCTCTCTCTCTCTCTCTCTCTCTCTCTCTCTCTCCCACAAACACATTTCTACACTATCAGGAATAACTTGATTTTCATTGGTGGATGTGGTGCCCAGAAGTGGGAATCAGATCTCCTGGAATTGGAGTTACACATGGTTGTGAGCCACCATGTGGGTGCTGGGAACTGAACCCTGGTCCTCTGGAAGAGCAGCCAGTGCTCTTAACTGCACAGTCATTGCTCCGGCCCCTAGAAATAAACTCATTTGATGATTGGGAATTGAAGAAAAAGAGGCCCCGTTCATTTTCCAAGACAACTCTTAAGGATCACCTGCTAATTTCCATTACTTTGCCTTCATTTCACCATGACCTTTAATTATTATGTTTATTAAGACAAATTTTTAAATTTCTTTCAAAATGTTCTCAATGTGTATTTTAATTAAGTATCACTAATATACTTTATAGGAAATCATTTCCTTAGAGCTAGGGATATTGCCCAGAGCATTTTCCCATCATAGGCCCTAAGTTCTGTCTTAACATTGAAGACAGTAAGAGATAAAGGAAAAAAGAAAGAAAAAAACAGGAGGAAGACGGGCAATAAAAGAAGGAAATTAGTTCCTAAATTTAAAAAGGAACAGGACAGAGTTTTTACACACACATACACCCCTCCAAAAACCTCCCTACTATTTTGTTCTTCCTTAGACAACACAATTCCTTAGCCTGCGATTCCAGGCGATCCCGAACCTCCCCACACTCCCCTAACTGAACACATTCGTAACGATTTCACAAAAGTGATTAAAATCTGTATCTTATGAACTGCTGCTGTTCTTCTCCCAAGTCTTCAGACTACAGAGATTGAATTTCCTCCAGTGAGTCTCAGCAACACAAAAACAGGATATTTAATTTGTTTAAGTTTCTAGAGTAATTTACCAGAGACAAAAATAAAATACCACAGCATCTTGCTGGCATCTTAAATGAAAAAAAAGGAAAGACAAGCAAGCCAGTCTTAGAAAGACAGTGAGCCCCATGAGATCCCAGACAAGAATCTTCTGTCTGTGTGCTCACATATTTTTATGGCTTTGTTCACTGAAGAAGAGCTTAACATATTCCAAGCCATGCACGTCGGAAAGAAGCTTCCAACAAAACAGGTCTTTTTATGAGGCAGCCCCCCCAGGTCTTCCAACAGTTGAACTCACTCAAGCAACAGTCTTAAGTCTGGCCTCAGTAATCAAATAACTCAGCTGACTGGTTCATGCTAATTTGAGCAACACCTCTCCTGCTTAAATGAATGAAGAACCAGTCCTGAGATTAAGAATCCATAAAAAAGACTTACGGGGACTTGTGTAAATCTTAGGATGCAAAGGGTTTTTGTTAGGGGTCGGTGGGGAGGGGTGAAGCAATCATTTATCTCTAGTTGTTGGCTTGGCCATTGTACATGACACTGAGGTAGTCAAGAGACAGGTTCCAAAGATGGGAAGTCACTATCTGTTGTTGTTCTGTTTTCCTTTTTTAAATTCCATTTGGAAACCCTGTCATTTTAGGAAACTTTCAATTTCTCTCCTTTACAGAAAGAACATAGGCAATCCATTGGCCTATTGATTGACTTTGGCAGTGGAGCCCAGCAATCTCCACACAGTTGAGAAAAGAGCTTCAAATAGAAAGCTCTCTTGTCTATGGCTTTTGCCTTCTTAATTTGATGCCCCATCACCAACTGATTACTTAATAGTAAATAAGCACAAAAATCTTTCAGAAGACACTATCCATTTATAAAGTATCATCTGACAAAGACTGGAAAACAGGCCACCATCTAAACCAAATCACTTTGGAGTCCTGGGCAACAGAAAACTACTCTGGCTAACTTGAGAAGGCAAAGAAAAAGCTGGAGATCTGACACAGAGAGGATGGGGACCAAGAAAGGCTTAAGAAGAAGAAGTTAGCAGGAACAACTTGACCACTCATGGAGGCATTACTGCTGAAGGGAACAAGTCTGTTATTTGAGTCTCACCATAGAGGTCTCAGAGGAGAAAATAGAGTATCTTTAGATTAGGGTTTCCCAACCCAGAAAGGACTGAGCAACAGTAAGTACCACATGATAGTACTGAGGGGTGGGGTATCCTTTGCAAAAATAGAGGCTAGAAGCCAGAAGCACCCTCTCTAGTCAAGACACTTCCACACTGGGAAGCACTGGCTTATATTAAATAATAAACCCCCCGTGTTTTTGCTCAGGAAAGGTCAGGGAGAGTGATATAGAATCTGTGAGGGAACCAAAAGCAGGCAAGCCTCCAAAGCAATGAAACTTAAGCTATCATTGACAAAAGGCAGGGAGAGCGATCGTCGATGTTCACCTCTACAAGGATAAGTGGAAGTCAAAGAAGGCTGCTTTCCAGTTCACATGCTCAAGAAACAATGGGGGAAGGAAACTGTGAAGTGTTTGAAAACAGAATACAGAAAAAGTTGCCCAAGAAAATATCAACCCTCCACAGAGCTGTGCTGATTGGAACCAGCAGGCTGGAAAAGCACAAGACTAGTCAACTGGGCATTTTCCTCCACATACATTTATTTTTTAAATTCCAGCCCTCCATATTTCCCTATCTGATTCTAAATCCTGCCAGAGCTTTCTGCAACTCTTGGTATCTATGGACTTGTGGTAATTGACATGGCTAATTTAAGGGAAACTGATTCCAAATCCCAGAGAACACCCAATGCAACTCTGTATTAATTAGCTGGCTAACTCTGTTGATTCCAACATGGTGCTAATGAGTCCAAAGGCATGAATTCCATTCACATGCCATATGGGCTTGTGCAACAGCCAACCTAGAGCCCCACTCCAACAGACCAACTGATAAACATATATGGCTTCCGATGAGAGAGATGGAACCGGGAGAATAGAGTATAAATGCATGCAGATAGGTCCACCCTTATACCCACATCTCTCTGACACACCCTCCTTGATGCCCACAGTCTGCAGAACCCAACACATGCTCATCCAAGCACTTTCCAAATACTTAGTAATACAGTCCTGTCTCACCCCCTCCCCCCTATAGCTCACACCTCCTCCTAGGACCCTCCTGTACTGCGATTCTTTTTCTTCCTCATTAATATTTCCTCAAAAATTGGAGTGCAGAAACTCATCTTCAATCTGTACGACTCTAAATTCCCTGATCCTGCCATCAGCGGCAAGACTGGGCCTGATTCTTCTTCCATGATTATTTCTGACAGCTCCAGAGAAATCACTTAATATTCATTTCAGCCTCCCTTTACAGTCTTAAAAATCAATTTCAAAATTTTTCTTCTTGATCCTGTCATTTAGCACAGAAATCGTCCAAACTGATTACTTGGAACATTAGCACCTCTCCCTTCTCCCTCTAGGATATCAGCTTCACTTTGTGCTTCTGTTCTGGTAGGATTTTAGTTGGCTTTCATTTTTCAGGGTGGTTGTTTTTGACTGAGAAACACGATGCAAAATGCAAGATGTATTTGTAGAACAACTTTCAGTTATTCTTTTGAAAAAGCGATTTAAAAAAATGAACAAAACATTTTGGCTAAGAGAAAAGTCAGACTCAAAGGAAGAAAGAAAAAGATTTTAAAACAGCAACTACACTATGTCTTAAAGGAGTGACTGTGAAGCTACCAGTTCCAACCTGAAAATTAGCAACAGCATTGTTGCCGTGTTTGGTAATAGAAAGGAGAACTTAGAATAGCCATCCGCCATAAGATGCTGCAAGTTGCATGGGGAAGAGAGAGGAGGGGAAGAATCTGAAAGGTGCAGAGGGAAGGGCAGCCTGTGCATAGGAATTCTTTGTCTGTGAAGCCAATGGTGAACTGTCTGCAGAGCTTGGCTCACTGGGATGGTCCCTGCCTCTCTCCCTCACTATTGTTTTGCTTTTGGCAGTTGTTTGTTTTAAATTCTCCTAAGTGACATTATTGTAATTAAGGTACCAGTACTGGGGAGATCAAAAGCCACCAGGAGTCCAAGAGGGATGGGCGGAGAAACTAACCCCATGGGATGTGTCCAAAACACTTCATCCTCCCGTCCTTGTTTTTTCTTGCTAGTGAGCAGAGGATGTCTTTGAAAGGTTACTACAAACATGACCCTGGAGGGCTCTGGACCATGCAAGACAGCCTTCTAGCTAAACGCCTGGAACCGTTGTTTGCTGTATGAATCCTGTTGTCAGACACACAGCTTGTCATTTATGTGACCGCAGCATCCTGATGGGCCTCCTCCCATCGTGACCAGCTTACTTAAGAAAAAGAACACCCACTAAAAGGATGAGAGACAACACCATTGGCATAAACTACAAAATAGAAACAACTAGGTCTTTCCTTAGAGAATCGGAATATAAAATCTTATTCTTTCCAAGACCATGAAACCTCAAACCTCGGGGCTTCACAGTGCTACCTCGAGAATTGAACATCAAAACGTGAGTGTGGACCTTAAACCACTCTGAGGAGAATACAAACTCTAGGAACCTACCTAAACCACAACAAATGTCACCGAGAGGACTTTGAAATGGCACAATACAGCTTGGGATAACATGACCTGTTTCTTTTCTGCCTGCCATGCATGTAGCCTTCCTGTGCAGAGCAAATGTCCTCCCAGTGCCCTCAGGAGGTTACTTACACTAACCACAGGGATATGGTGCCGCTTTTCAGAGTCCACTTGCAGGAAATGAACCCACAACTACATTGGACTAAAATGACATCATTGGTAAACAAGAGATGGGATACTGTTGATTATTTTGATGACTCCGGTATGACTCTTTGTTGGGTATCAATAATGCATTACGCTCCATCTGCAACACAGAGTTAGATACTGCTCCTAGCAGGGTATTTAGTCTACATGGACATGCAAGCAACCAAGAGATTCTATGAGAGCAAAAAAGCGAAACCAGGAGCTGTTTAGCTGTTTAGCCTACCAGCCTTTGCACCCTCCTCTTTGAAGACCATGCTGGCAGCTGGAAGAATCGACATCACAGTTCTCCAGAAAGTTCTGCAAGACTTTCAGCAAGGGTGATAGAAGAACACTCAGACTTCAAAATCAGATTGTGTGTCTTGCTATACCAAAGCTCCATCTATTACGCTAAGGAATTGACTTGTAAATTCTTACAAATAGCATTAGCGTTCTTAATGCATTCCTAATTGGATTAGAATCATAAACACAGTAAACAGCCAGGGACAGAAATCTGAGCTACCTATATAATTAACACTTGTCCCTAGGCTAATAGACTGCACTGACCAAGAAACAGGACCCTAAATCAGATGCTGTACCCTTAATCTAATGAGGACACACTCCCAGCTTGGTGATTTTGAGCTCCGATTTCTTTACGACACTAGAGGATTTGTTAAAAAAAAAAAATCCGTTGGACCTCAAAATGGATTTAGGCAGCATTTTTGTTGGCAGGCGACTTCAGAGATCACCACCTATTAAAACCTCCTTCCACAGTCTGGAGGCACCACACAGACACACCCCATGTAGCAGCTTATGTAGCAGAGCCTCTATGGGAGGTGATTGCTTCTGGTGGCTAACTGTCGCTCAGTCTGCATGGTGTTGGATTTCTTGCAATGCTTACCATCTACTGAGGAGTACTGGAAGTTCTGCTGTGTAGATGAAATGAAGTAAGAACAGAGAAGAGAACAGAGCTTTAGTCTAGTCATTTTGGCTCTCTCAAAGCTCTTGGTTCCCAATCCTTCCCATTTTAGACACTTGGTCTAACTCTGTCCTTTCCTACCATACCTCCTCGGCTTTATGCTCTAAATTCAAAAGAATGATCATGAAAATAATAATCCAAAATGCTTGTGATTAATTCCTAGCAAACCACCCCATTCTGGCTGTAATAAAGCCCAAACATTCACCTATACAAAAGCGCTCCAGAATGCCTTTGGACTGCACAATGGCCTCTCAGATTCTCCTCTACCTTGTCAACAGCTCCAAAGGTAACTCTCTAGAGCTATTTGTGGAAAGCCTTTTTGTTTTAATGGGAGTAACTGTGATGGAACGAAGAGACAGTTATTCAGATGTCCTCTTTGCCATCCACGATCTTCCACTGTCTCCACGGGCAGACAAGACCAAAGGATACAAGGCCAAAGAATATATCAGTAGACTAGCATTTAATTTACTGAAGCCCAATAGAAGAGAGATAAATTCACTGATTTTCTAATTGTACTTCTGCTCCATACATATTAGTGCCAGGTGGTTCAGCCGCAGCTTGCCCTGATGTCAGGGATATTTCCTTCTCTTATACCACATGTTCACCAACATCAGATCCTGAGTAGGACCACCTTCAGAGAACCCTGTTTTGATGACTGCTCTCTTTGCCCTTTTATAAGACACAGACCTAAAGGTTGACCAACATCTACCCTGTTAACCACAAAACATTTTTCTTTCCAACAGAGAAACAACATTTTAAAACCTTAAAAGACTTTTACATATGTAGCTAGATGCTACGTTTTAAATACTCCAGTCTCTTTTATATCTTCTTGCCACTTTCTGTGTATGTAATGTTACCTGTGGGGCGGGGGGTGGGGGGTGGGGAAACCAAGAAAAGAAAAATACTTCCCCCACACCTCCAGTGAATAGCAAGTGAAAGCATAAAGAAAACACAGGGGAAATTCTATGTAAATTGCCTGCCTGTTCTTAGATTTTAGCCCAACACGATTCAATTTCACACTAAACATACTAAACACAGCAGAGATATCGGAGACAAAGGGGGGAGAGATGAATTGTTCGATGTATGTTCTAAAAGAAAATAACGTCATTCTTTTCAGAACAGATTCTTGTCAACTTCTCCTCCTCTGCAGATAAATAAGAAGCATTTTAAAATAACTAGTCACCATAAATTTTGATGTTGCAAAATAAATCCCCCCAAATGGTTTGTGTTGCTTCAAGAATGAAAAGCTTCCAGCACATTTATTCTGGACACAACGCTGTGCCCCAGAAAACACATAAAGCTTTAAATCCACCCCAGGATATGGATGAGATACCATATTTTACTTTAGGAGACCCACTTTAAATGCTCTCTTAGAAATACAAAGTCAAACAAGTAACCTTATAAATACATTTTAATAGTAAAAACTTGTTACTGGACTATGTTTAGAGTCACTTGGTAAAATTATTGGAGTTTTAAGCTAGGGGCAAATTTGAAACACTAGCTTCATGATTTTGGTTTTTTTTTTTTGTTTTTTTTCTAAAAAATAAATATATTATACATGCTAATTACCTGTTAAAAACAAGGGGTTACCTTGTTTTAACATGTACGTGGACGTTAAAATATATTGTATTAAATGCTTCATTTTCAGATCCCAGGAACCATAATCAGAGATTGCAGAGCCCTTTATTCAAGCTGAAGAAAACTGAAGGAACTTTAAAAAAAAAAAAATTTTTTTTTTTGAGACAGCTGTGCCCTCTGGAGGTGGCATTTGGGAATGAAATAAATCTTTCCTTAACCAGTAACAATGACTTTTCCAAAGAACTGAACATGGATTGGAAATGTACAGAAGGCTTCATTTGTGGTCCTTTCTTTGTGTCAAACCAACTTTCAATGAGCACTAATTAAGAATTTCAATTTAGAATTGTTCACATGGGTACCACGTGTTCTGGTGGGAGGGGTGAAAAGCTTGTGTTCAGATCTGAACCACAGTCGTCAGGGACTTGGCAGGATGTTATAAAAAGAAAGCCGTGCTCCCAAATCCAGTGCCTCCCAGCCTGCTCTGGTGAACTACAGGGAGCAGCTGCCCAGTAGTTTCCGGCTCTTCACCCACTTCCTGCTTCCCACTCCATCTCCTACTTCCCAGCCCACTTCCTGCTTCTCACCCAGCTTCCCACTTCCCATCCCACTTCCCGCGTTTCTAGAGAGAACTCCACCAGTCAGGCCAGCAAATGTATCTGCACTCTCTTTTCAAAAGAATCCCTACCTCTTTATCTTCAGTTTGTCTATACATATTTGCTTTTCAAGTGACTGCAGGTACATTTCTCCACCAATAGACTGTGTTATTCCGGTGGGAAGCACATGAGAGAATAAGCACACCTTTGTTGGAGTTTTTGAGACACAAATTAATAAAGTTAGCTTTATGTATTTGGAATTTCAATAAGACAGAAGAAGGAAAACTGAAGGAGATAATTGTGGGAGGAGGATCGAAAGAAACAATCCCCTCACTAGAATTGTCCTCACTTGATGCTAGAACAGAACAAAAGCATAGAGAAAGTGATGACATCTTAATTGGGCTTGCTGGGATGTGAGTGAATGCTGTTTGTGGCGTCTTGAAATGAAGCAGAGAAAGGAAAAGAATTGAGTAATGCCAGTGTGCGGAGAGGGAGCGTAATTACTATCAGTTGGAGTGGAGGAGAGCAAACCCAAATACCAGTGGGATGTGGCTCTTGCAGCTGTGTCTGCAGGTGGGACTGAGACAGAGGAGGTTGTGAAGGGACGAGGCAGCCAGTGTTCTTCTGGCTTCTAGCTCACTAGGGCTGCACCTGCATCTTGATTCCCAAGGTTGGCCCAAAGGCAGCTTCTCTCTCCCCCTCCTCCCCTCCTCCCCCTCCTCTTCCTCCTTCTCTTCCTCCTCCCCCTCCTCTTCCTCCTTCTCTTTCTCCTTCTCCTCCTCTTCCTCCTCCTCCTATTCTTCCTCCTCCTCTTCCTCCTCCTCCTCTTCCTCCTCCTTCTCCTATTCTTCCTCCTCCTCCTCCTTCTCCTATTCTTCCTCCTCCTCCTCCTCCTCCTCCTCCTCCCCCTCCTCCTCCTCCAAGAAACAAACCTCCAGTGACTAAATGGAAGGGAGAGTTACCAGGTTCCCACTATCAGCCTCTAGTTCCAGCTTAGGGAGGTAGAATGAAGTATGGATTCTTAATTCAAAGTCACTAGCCCTTTGCCCCTTTCTCTCAAAGTGCCTCCATCCTGAGCTCCTTAAAGAGGCTCAGAATCAAGACATGTCAAAGAAGACTCCTTTGAAACCCTGAACATTACAGGTGACCTCTTGTTCGCACTGAGGGGACATGCTCAGCTTCCCCAAATATGAAATCAAGCATTTAAGGAACGTCTGTGGTCAGGACAGGGACATAACAAGCTATGTCGCGCTGCCCCTCTTTCCCCAGAGCAGTTCATCTGTCTTCATCAGAAGCCCACTCATGAGTCATCTGAGGCTGCTACACCTGTATGCCAGAACCAACAGAGGGTACTGGCAGACAGCCTCACTGCCCACAATCACACACTGCCTGGATCTTGGACCCAACCATTTCAGAATGACCAGTCCTCTAGGTGGGACACACCTGGGCAATCTATTGGGTAACAGGATCTAGGATGCAGTCATGGGATCCTAGTTACCTGCTATGAGCCTTGGGCTTCTTGTTATGGAGACTCTGATAACACTAATATCAAAGCCAGAGCTACCGGTCATGATCATATGCTCATCAGTTCATTCATTCATTCATTCATTCATTCATTCATTCTTCATTCAGCAAATAAGCCTACATATTCCAAACTCTACAGAGGCACTGGATGAACTCTGCTCAAAGTTGCCTTCTACTGCCCTCTTAGGATCTCAGTTCCAGAAGACTTGACTGAAAGTATGACCTAGGCCATTCATCTCTAAGACTTCCTAGCCCAGTTTCTAGCACATATAGTGCCTTTGGGAAACAATGCTGCTTAAAATTAAGGGTTAGCATCTACATCTGTTCTGTCTTCTTCTTGCAGACCAGAGATTGCCAAGTCCCAGAGCCAGGCAAAAACCTTGTTTGTATCTATGGCTCAAGAAGTGTTTAATGAACAAAGGATGTTATTGAAGCTCCCTAGAGGAAGGAGGAGAGAAGGAAGGGGAAGAAGACTCTTTGCCCCAGTGAGACAAACAACCCTGGGACCAATTACCAGCCCATGGCTACCTTCACAGAAACTCCTGTTATCTGGAAGATAACCTTCCTTCAGGAAAGGACATCGTATATTTGAGGGACTGACCAATTGCAAGAAAAAGGAGCTGCTTTTAGCCAGAAGGTGTGGATCTACTCAGGGGTCACCTTTCCCCCATGACTAACCTTCCCATTAACACCTTCTGCAGGCATCCTGGAATTAGCCACCTACACCCCATTTGAGGCATATTTAGAAGCTCCAATATTTTCAGAAGCCCTTAAAAAAACTTCTTGTCAGTTCTATAATTGAGAGTTCTCCATCAAAAATCTGATCTGAGACGGTCATTTGCACTACTGCTTTGCAAACAGCAGCTCTTGGGCAAATGGAAATGGTCCTCTTAATGATGTAAATTGTTGCAGCGTTCAACTCCTCAAAATAAAGATGGGGTCTCTATCATTTCTCTACCTATTCCAAACAAGACTTTTTTAAAAATGCATTTTAGAAAAATGCATTGGACTTCCATTGTTACAGAACAAAATCATCAGCAATTTAGTAGCTAGATCTATTCATATTCATTATCTCATGGTGTGCAGGCTGTAGGCACAGGGCCCTGAACTCCACTTGAGATGCACTAGAGGAATTCCTTCCCTAGAGGCTCTACTATGAAGAGATGCTCTTCCAAGCTCCCTCTGGCCAATGAGCAGAATTCCCTTCCTTATGGGCACAAGACAGAAGTCCTACTGTTTTGCTATCTGTTAATCAAGGATCACGCTCAGCATCTAGAGGCCACTCTCTAGTTTACTATACTTCACAAAAAGGCCTTTTCTCTAGGTCCTCTCCCACTCTTCTAAAACTCTTCTGTTTAGATAATCGCCTTGCTGATCAGTTCCAAGTCACTAACTAGGAACAAACCCATGGGCACACTAGCTCATCATATTCACCTGGAAATAGATTAGAGGCTGAGTTGCTATGACAAAATACTATAGGCTGGGTGATTCCAACACAAATATTTCTTCCAGTTCCAGAGGCTGGAAAGCCAACGATTGATTAAGGTGACATGTAACTCAGTTCCTGATGATGACCTCTCCTAGGTTGGCATTGAGGATTAGAGCTTGATCAAATACACTTTGGGGAATTAAGATGTTCAGCCCATAGCAACAGAACATACAAGGGAAGGGGAGTCTTGCAAGTCACCTTGGATTTCTATAGAATTTACCTATAAAGAAAATAACTAGAACATTTAAAGCTCACACAATATACTCACCTCAGACATGAGGTTTCTAGCTCATAAACTAATGTCTAAAGGCCACATGGATCCATGAGCAGGAGAACCTCTCTCACCCCATCAGTTCTTTAGACTCTAAAATGACCCGTTGCCCCCATTCAACCCTGTGTAAATGGGAATTAAAGCCACCATGAGAATTCAGAGAATTAAAGCCATTTACTGAGTGCCTGAGGTACAGAAGGTCACTGTCATCACCCTGTGCTGACTTTGATGTGGCTTTGATACAGCAATTAAAATGGAGAGGTCAGGAGGACATACCTGTGGCCAGAACACAGCTCTGACCCCTTTTCTTGTACTGCTCATCAAGATCTATTTTCAGAATGTCCATTTTTCATTTTTTGCGAAATGAAAATAACAAGACTTTCTCCAAGATCTTTATAATACTGGGAGATAAAGTAAACTACCATAGTTGGACTAGAGAGATAGCCCAAGCAGCTAAGTTTGATCCCCAGTACTTACTTATGTTAAAAAGCTGGGTGCAGTGCTGCACACCTGTAATCCTGGTGCTATCCAGGTAGAAACAGGAGACTTCCTGGGACTTCCTGGTAAACCAGCCTACCAGAATTGACAAGCTAAGAGTTCTATAAGTTCTATAATTGAGGGAGACTTCTGATGACAATTTCTGGCTTTCATACACACACACACACACACACACACATGCATGCACACTGTAGTTAATGCACTATCCAGATGATAAGAGGGAAAAGAATCAGAAAACCTACAAGCAGCTTAGATAAGCTGTTTCTTGTGGTATAGACCACATACCCAGTTCAATGTGGAGAACCATAGGGTTTATAGATGCCCATGAAGCAGGACGACATCTGGACTGAAGTAAGTACTGTCAAATTAGTAAGCCAGTGCCTTCACCCAGGGAGCAGTTTAATCTGCACTCAGGACTGTGTGTTCAAGAGTCCCACTCATAAACTCTCACCCAGAGCCTGGGAGCTTGTGGTCTCATGAGGTCCACCCAGGCAATTGGAACCACCTAGCCTCACTAATCCTTCCATGTTCCATGCTCCTGGTGCTCATCCTAAGGTATTTGCAAAAACAGACCTGCATGTAATGATGTGAAAGGGCCAGAGACGGACAGTCAGCAGGCACCATTCTCTTCTGCTGGTCAGGTCAGATGGTGCTAGAGGGCCTGTTGGGATAGTAAGGAATAAGATAAGCTGCTGTCACGAACTGATGAAAGCAACACAGGCTGCCCTACAGTTCTAGGGGGCAGAGATTTATATCAGTTCACCTGGGCACCATCAAGCTTTCAATAGTGCCATGCTACTTCCATGAACTCGAAAGCAGATCCATTGTTCTTACCCTTTCAAACAGCTAAAGACAATCTGCATCACTTGGCTCATGGATTCATGACACTCAACCTCTACATCCATTACTAGGGTTGCTTCTCTGACTTTCTCATTTACACCTCTCTTTCAAAATGACATTTGTGATTGTACTAGGTCCCAACTGGACATTCTAGGGCACTTTTTTCCACTAAGATCTATCAATGGCCCTTTTGCCAGTAAGATAAGTTACTAGTGTGAGGGATTAGAATATGACCATTTCAAGGATCCATTTTTCTTCTTAAAAGAGGTGTCTATCTGAGTTAGACACCAGTGAGCAACCTACCCTCCACTGTTAACCCACATACCCTACCAACATGTTGAGAATTAGAACTATTTGCATATACATAGCTTTGTTTACATTTTCATAAGAAAAAGATGCTGGGTTACAGAAATGGGGATTATCAAAAGGAGCTTCTAAATGCCAGTGGTCAGGTACCACTTAATAACACTTGAGAAGAAAACCTATATTTCAATGGTATTGGCACTTCTTTTTTTAACCACAGTGTTTGCAAACAGCTGTGATTATCGCTAACACCTACATTCCCCTGCCCCACTTTCTAACTAGTCTCTAAATTGACTTGATTCCTCCCATTTTTATTGACATTTCAGTGACAGGTACAAATTATTGCACTGTTACCTATGGCAACCAAAGCATCTCAAAAGAAAAAAAAACAATAAAGATTAAAATGAGAGGAGGAAGGGATAGGAGGAGAGAAGAAAGAGGAGGAGGAAGAGGAGAAAGAGGAGGAAGGGGGAGGAGACGGTTGACATTAATAAGTCATTGTACAAGTGAAGTTGAGTGCTAACTGACTGGGTTTTTCATAAAGACCCATTTTCAGTAAGGACCCTTCAGTCAGCCAGTCAGGAAGGAAGCCTCCTGTGAGAAATAAGAAGACCCGTCTCTTGCAGGAAGCAATGGTTCAAAGTTTTCAGAACCTTCTCCTCGCCCTTCTTCACGCATCTCTCCGATTTGGATCATCTCCTTTGTTTCTCGTCTCCTCCTGCTCTTCCCCGTTCTGAACACATTAGTTACTATGGAAACGTTGGTGTGAATGTCAGAAGGCTCAGCTCAGAAATGCTTCATAAAGTCAATTTATAGAATGGTCTGACATTTATATCATGTTTGGGAAATTGAAAGAATTTGTGAGTTTCATGACTATGGACGGGGTGAATGGTAAACATCCTAATATATCTGGTTTTTTAATTTTTGTTTTCTATGCTCTGGCAAAACATCCGGTTTGGTGTCTTAGAGGAAGAATAGAAACAAAAACAGGACTCTCATTTGGGATTTGAGATTAGATTCATTTCCCCTCTGTTCAGAAAGAAATTCTACTTATAAGTTTATGAAACACACGAGAGTCCCTTGCGTCAAAATAAATGCTTTTTGAAAAACTTATGGCTGGCTTAATTTTTCTATCTTTAGCCAGACATTAAGATAGATGGTATTACCCATAATAATATTCACAGAGCATCAGAATCCAAATGCCAATGGCCATGTTACAAAAATCCTTACTTACCAAGATGAATTTGAGTTAGTGTTACCCTTTGGAATAAAGATAGTCACTGAGGATTATAGCCCCACTTACTGTG
Source organism: Tokudaia tokunoshimensis (assembly GCA_036184795.1). Taxonomy (NCBI): domain Eukaryota; kingdom Metazoa; phylum Chordata; class Mammalia; order Rodentia; family Muridae; genus Tokudaia; species Tokudaia tokunoshimensis. The sequence continues at coordinate 15,371,549 of BTHU01000007.1, forward strand.
TGTCAGGATCCTTTCTAAGGACTTTGTATGTATGGATTCATGTGACCCTTTCCAAACATGAATGATAGAAGTTATTCTGTCACATTCATATTATACACATGAGAAGCACAGGGGACCAAAGTAACTCATCCACATGAAGTGGAGAAAACAAGATTCAAACTAAAGCAGTCTACAGCAGAGCTGACATATTTAACCACAGTATACAGCTGCATTCTAGACAAAAGCAAAATAGCATTAGTGTGAGATCCGCATAGAGAGCTTTGAGTTGTCCATGCTGGACTGAAGATACCGTAGTCACAGTATTGACTCTCTGAAGACATTCCCAGAAGACTGGCCACCCTGCATCTGAGGATGCTGTGGGCTCCCTGGGACTACTGTGGAATTATGAGAACAGTTTAGAGCAGTGGTGCTCAACCTGTTGGTTGGGACCCCTTTGGGGGAGGGATCAAATGACCCTTTCATGGGGGTCTCATATCAGATATCCTGCATATCATAGATTTACATTACAATTCATAACAGTAGCAAAATTACAGTTATGAAACAGCAACAAAATAATTCTATAACTGGGAGTCACCATAGCCTGAGGAACTGCATTAAAGGGCCGCAGCATTAGGAAGGCTGAGAAACACTAGTTTGGGAGCTAAACGTGCCTTTAGACTGAAAGGATCTTCTATACTTTTTACCTACAATACAGTACATATGTGCTAGACAATCAACAGGAAAGCTAGAAGAGTCTTGAATTCTACTGTACTCCACTAGAATTTATGTACAAAGAGAATCTGCAAGGCAGTATTTATCCTTTACCATCCAGTGTCTCCCATTTCCTTGGGCACCAGCTCCCAGATTCATCCTTGTTTGGCTCTGTTGCATGGTCACATCCTGTATGTGACCCACTGGGACAGCAAGATCAATCAGATACTCCAGAACCAAAACCAATCAGAGTGTCTTATCCCGCTGACCTTTGGTTTAAAAATGGGCCCATGACTCCATCAGAGCTAATGAGCCCACAAGATCTTCTGACGGGAAGGTTCATTCAGGAAGAGAATAGAAAACGTCACAGTGGAATAAGCATCTATATCCATCTCTGCCACCACAAGAAGGTACCTGGAGATTGTAGAGGCTTCTAATCAAGGATGGAAAAAGCTTGGAGACAGAAAACACATGGAAGATTAAGAGAAAGCTGGGCAAATGTCATCCCAAAAGCATGAACACATGTGGCTAAACCCTTCTGCTAAGTTTATAAATTCTTAAGTCAATAAGTCACTCTCCTTCTCTCTCCTCCTTCCTCGCTCCTCTACATTGGCTTAGAGTAAAGTAAAAAGGCCAGTAGACAGGGCATGAAACAAATGGTACATTTTTAAAGCAGACACTACACTTCATTCATCTTGTTACTAAACAAACATGCCCTTAACTGTGGCTGCAAGATCCACACACCTCACAACTGTAACACATTCGGTAACAAAACAGATGTGACCCAATACTTACCAGAGACTAGCCAAAGTGTCAACTTATCCCATAAGTTTTTTTACTGCTTTGCTGTGGAACTATCAATATATGTGATTACAAGGTGTTACACAGTCTCTGTGATGAAGTGTTACGCTTTGCAATGTAAATAACTCTTACTAAATAAGAAAATCTAAACTCCAAAGACACATCCAAAAGTTTTAGGTAAAACTTTAGACTTCTCTGAACATTTGTGGTGGTTTGAATATGCTTGGTCCATAGGGAGTGGTACAGTTAGGAGGTGTAACCTTATTGGAGGAAGTATGTTACCATGGCTGTAGACTTTGGAGGTCTCCTCCTATGCTCAGGCTCCACCCATTGTGGGTGGAAGAGATCTTCCTCCAAGCTGCCTGAGGATGCCAGACTCTCCTGACTGTCTTTGGATACAGATGTAGAACTCTCAGCTCCTCCGCCAGCACCTCGTGTGCCTGGATGCTGCCATGCTTTCTACCACGATGATAATGGACTGAACCTCTGAAACTGTAAGCCAGCCCCAGTTAAATGTTTTCATTTATAAGAGTTGTCCTAGTCATGGTGTCTTTTCATAGCGATGGAAACTCTAACTAAAACAACATAAGTGGAATAATTGAGTTGGCGAATAAAATCATAATCTCTCAACTGAATGGGGTCTAAGCTAGCTAATGACACTGCTGTAAAGCATGAGATGAAAGCATCTATCATTCCAAATATATATTGAAGGTAACATTATGCTCTTGCATCCGACAACAAACATACATTGCATCCAGTATCAGTTTGATAAACACGCAGAGTGAAGATCTGCAAGTCTGGGACAGAAGCAACAGGGACAAAAGGGCACAAAAGGAAACACCACAGAAGAGCTTCAAGAACAAAGAATGTAGAAGAAAATTATTGGCTGCCTGACTCTATAGCCAGACAGTTCACATCCACTGACAAGAGATGTAATAAGAGGAAAATGAGTGTGGGGATTATGACACTGTCTTGAGACCTACGTTTTATGTCCACTGGGAATGTATTCTAAACCCTCCTTCCTGGGTTAGTTCTCATACTTTACACATACACACACACACACACACACACACACACACACACATCTATCTCTATCTCTATCTCTATCTCTATCTCTATCCAGATACAGATATGGATATAGATATATCTTAGTGATATGAGAAAGATTACAAGAAAGCAGTTGAACATTATCCCAAAGTAGCAAACTTAGCGTCACAAGATATTTTTTCTTCTTTCTCTCATTGAAACAGTAGTTAGTCCATGACACATACACGTATATGTACTTTACTGATGAGTGTATCAACCACTTAATTCTTATATTTATATCACCAGATGACTCTGGTCCACTGTCGGCCAGATGAAGGAGAAAAACTAAAGGAGTTTAGCTGACCAAGGAGATGGCCACATTGATACAGAAAGATTCTCTAAAGGTTTCCCAGCACTCACAGGAAAAATACTTTTAATTCAGTTATCCCTGAAATGCCTTCCGGATTTATGCTTATATGATTTTTCTTCCTACAAAGGCATGGTGGTGCATGCACTTGATTACAGCACTCAGAAGGCAAAAGCATTTGGGTCTCTTCGCATTTTGAAAACAGCCTGTTCTATACGGTGAATTTCAGGCTTGTTAAGGCTGTGTGATGAGATTTTATTTCAAAATAATACTAAGGTGTAAAGGTGTAAAAAGAACTGTATGGATATTAATAAGACACTGGCAGGCACAGGATGTGGCTACTTCTAAACTGGAAGAAGACTCTAGAAATTTGAAAATTGGGTGTATATGAATGTAATATACGTGATCAACATCTCTTTCATATATATGAAAATCATACATCAACTATCCTACTTCAGCTAAGAAATGGGAAAGACTGAAAAAATCATCCAGATCAAAATGGTCCCCATTCTAGAGTGAGAAATGCCATCGCCATACCTCCAGCATCCAAAGTCCTGGCTGTAAGACCTAGGCTACTTCTCAACTGCTCTCTCTCCACATTGCTCAAAACTAACCTGTCTTTCCGCAAGACTGTCAGCTCCCTCTCCTGTTTCTCTCAGAAACTTCTTTGCATGTAGTTGCTAAATTAATTTTCCTTAAGGAAAAGCTTTCAAACTCTCTGTGACAAAAGCTTCAGCATTTCCCAGCAGCCTTCTGCAGCATGTCACTAACTTCAGTGGGGTCACATGGCACCTTCCTGTTTAGATTCCTCTTCTCATGACTCTCCTTCTCAATGTCCAGAGTACTCAACTTCCATCTCTCCTTTAAAATGCCACAATATTCAAACACTGGTCATAGCCCATTTTCCTTCTGTATACAATACCCAGAAGAGACCATAATACACTTTTGATTGGTGTATAGAGGGCAAAGAAATCTCATTGTGTTTTCTTAAAAGATTATAATTTACATTTACTCTCTGGTGACTGTGCAGGCAGGTACAGCCAGGAGCAGAGGGAACACAGGAGTGGCAGAGCACTTCCAGGTCCTTCCGGGCTCCACCTGGACCCAGGAGCTAGACTGCTCCACTGTTTTCTGTGCACCGATCCTGCCAGGGGAGAACTGGTCTGCAGGGAGCGCTCTGACTCCTGGATTTGGAGGTGAGACCACCATTTTCTCTCCAACAACTGTGCACGCTGGTACAGCCAGGAGCACAGGGAGCACAGGAGTGGCAGAGCAGCTGGGACAGGGTCCTTCCAGGATCCATCTGCACCCAGGAGCTGGGCTGAGCCACAGGTCTCCCAGGGGTGCTGAGACAGGCTTGCAGGCCCACAGGAGAAACAAGCTCCAACCAGAGACAGCAGGACCAACTAACACGAGAGATAACCAGATGGTGAAAGGCAAACTCAAGAATGTTACCAACAGAAACCAAGGCAACATGGCATCATTCGAACCCAGTTCTCTCATAACAGCATGTCCTGGATACCCCAACACACTAGAAAAGCAAGATTTGGATTTGAAATCACAGCTCATGATGCTGATAAAGGACTTCATAATTCCCTTATGATACTTATGATACATAACTCCCTTATGAAAAAGGACATAAATAACTCCCTTAAAGAAATACAGGAGAGCTGGGCAGTGGTGGCATATGCCTTTAATCCCAGCACTTGGGAGGCAGAGGCAGGTGAATTTCTGAGTTCAAGGCCAAAGAAACCTGTCTCAAAAAAAAAACTAAAAAAAAAAAACTTAAAACAAAACAAACAAACAAACAGGAGAACACAGATAATCAGGTAGAAGCCCTTAAAGAATTATAGGAAAGCACAACCAAACAGGTGAAGGAATTGAACAAAACCATCCAGGATCTAAAAATGGAGGAAGAAACAATAAAGAAATCAAAAAGAGAAACAACTCTGGACATAGAAAACCTAGGAAAGAAGTCAGGAGGCATAGATGTAGGCATCAAAAACAGAATAAAAGAGATAGAAGACAGAATCTCAAGTGCAGGAGATACCATAGAAAATATTAACACAACAGTCAAAGAAAATGCAAAATGCAAAAAGCTCTTAACCCAAAACATCCAGGAAATTCAGGACAAAATGAGAAAACCAAACCTAAGGATTATAGGTATAGAAGAGAGTGAAAACTTCTAGCTTAAAGTGCCAATAAATGTCTTCAACAAAATTATAGAAGAAAACTTCTCTAATCTAAAGAAAGACATGTGCATGAACATAAAAGAAGCCTACAGAAATCCAAGTAGATTGGACCAGAAAAGAAATTCCTCCTGTCACATAATAATTAAAACACAGAATGCACTAAACAAAGAAAGAATATTAAAAGCAGTGAGAGGAAAAGGTCAAACTAATCAGAGGGCACAGAGACAGTATCCAAATCAGCAAAATCAGAAATGAAAAGGGAGACATAACAACAGATACTGAGGAAATCCAAAAAAATCATCAAATCCTACTACAAAAGTCTCTACTCAACAAAACTGGAAAATCTAGATGAAATGGACAATTTTTTTAGACAGATACTAGGTACCAAAACAACCCCAAAACCCCTAAAGAAATACAAGCAGTCATTAAAAGTCTCCCAACCAAAAAAAGCCTAGGACCAGATGGGTTTAATGCAGAGTTCTATCAGACCTTCAAAGAAGACATAATACCAATACTCTTCAAATTATTCCACAAAATAGAAACGGAAGGAACACTACCCAATTCGTTCTATGAAGCCACAATTACTTTGATACCTAAACCACACAAAGACCCAACAAAGAAAGAGAACTTTATACCAATTTCCCTTATGAATATAGACGCAAAAATATTCAATAAAATTCTTGCCAAATGAATCCAAGAACACATCAAAACGATCATCCACCGTGATCAAGTAGGCTTTATCCCAGAAATGCAGAGATGGCTCAATATATGGAAATCCATCAATGTAATCCACTATATAAACAAACTCAAAGAAAAATCCTCATGATCATTTCATTAGATGCTGAGAAAGCATTTGACAAAATCCAACACTCCTTCATGATAAAAGTCCTGGAAAGACCAGGAATTCAAGGCCCATACCTAAACATAGTAAAAGCAACATACAGCAAACCAGTAGCCAACATCTAACTAAATGGAGAGAAATTTGAAGCAATCCCACTGAAATCAGGGACTAGTCAAGCTGTCCACTCTCTCCCTACCTGTTCAAAATAGTACTCAAAGTCCTAAACTGAGCAATTTAGACAACAAAAGGAGGTCAAAGGGATACAAATTGGAAAGGAAGAAGTCAAAGTATCACTATTCACAGATGATATGATAGTATACTTAAGTGACTCCAAAAATTCCACCAGAGAACTCCTAAACCTAATAAACTACTTCAGCAAAGTGGCTGAATATAAAATTAACTTAAACAAATCGGTAGCCTTCCTCTACTCAAACGATAAACTGGCTGAGAAAGAAATTAGGGAAATGACACTCTTCACAATAGTTACAAATAATATAAAATACCTTGGAGTGACTCTAACCAAGCAAGTGAAAGATCTGTATGACAAGAATTTCAAGTCTCTGAAGAAAGAAATTGAAGAAGATCTCAGAGGATGAAAAGATCTCCCATGCTCATGGATTGACAGGATTAATATAGTAAAAATGGCCATCTTGCCTAAAGCAATCTACAGATTCAATGCAATCCCCATCAAAATTCCAACTCAATTCTTCACAGAGTTAGAAAGAGCAATTTCCAAACTTATCTGAAATAATAGAAAACCCAGGATAGCGAAAACTATTCTCAACAATAAAAGAACCTCTGGCAGAATCACCATCCCTGACCTTAAGCTATACTACAGAGCAATAGTGATAAAAACTGCATGGTATTGGTACAATGACAGGCAGGTAGATAAATGGAATAGAATTGAAAATCCAGAAATTAACCCACATACCTATGATCAGTTGATATTTGACAAAGGAACTAAAACCATCCAGTGGAAAAAAGACACCATTTTCAACAAATGGTGCTGGGTCAACTGGTGGTCAACATATAGAAGGATGCAAATTGATCCATTATTATCTCAAAGTTCAAGTCCAAGTGGATCAAGGACGTCCACATAAAACCAGATACACTGAATCTAAGAGAAGAGAAAGTGGGGAAGAATCTGGAGCACACGGGCACAGGGGAAATTTTCCTGAACAGAACACCAATAGCTTATACTCTAAGATCAAGAATTGATTAATGGAACCTCATAAAATTGTAAAGCTTCTGTAAGGCAAAGGACACTATCAATAGGACAAAATGCCAACCAACAGATTGGGAAAAGATCTTTACCAACCCTACATCTGACAGAGGGCTAATATCCAATATATACAAAGAACTCAAGAAGTTAAGACTCCAAAGAGTCAAATAACCCTATTAAAAAATGGGGTACAAAGCTAAACAGAGAATTCTCAACTGAGGAAACTCGAATGCCTGTGAAGCACCTTAAGAAATGTTCAGTATCCTTAGTTATCAGGGAAATGCAAATCAAAACCACCCTGAGATTCCACCTCATACCAGTCAGAATGGCTAAGATGAAAAACTCAGGGGATAGCAGTTGCTGGCAAGGATGTGGTGAAAAAGGAACATTACTCCATTGCTGGAGGAATTGCAAGCTGGTACAACCCTTCTGGAAATCAGTTTGGCAGTTCCTCAGAAAATTAGACATAACACTACCTGTGGACCAAGCTATACCACTCCTGGGAATACACCCAGAAGATGTTCCAACATGTAATAAGGACACATGCTCCACTATGTTCATAGCAGCCTTATTTATAATAGCTAAAAAGAACCCAGATGTCCCTCGACAGAGGAATGGATACAGAAAATGTGGTACATTTACACAATGGAGTACTACTCAGCTATTAAAAACAATGACTTCATGAAATTCTTAGGCAAATGGATGGAGCTAGAAAATATCACCCTGAGTGAGGTAACCCAATCACAAAAGAACATACACAGTATGCACTCACTGATAAGTGGATATTAGCCCAAAAGCTTGGAATACCCAAGATACAACTCACAGACCACATGAAGCTCAAGAAGAAGGAAGACCAAAGTGTGGACACTTTGGTCCTTCTTGGAAGGTGGATCAAAATACCCGTGGCTCACAGCCAACCAATAGAGTGAGCATTGGGTCCCCAATGGAGCAGCTAGAGAAGGAGCTGAAGAGGTTTGCAGCCCTACAGGAGGAACAATACTATGTACTAACCCAGAGCTCCCAGGGACTAAACCATCAACCAAAGAGTACACATGGAGGGACCCATGGCTCCAGCTACATATGTAGCAGAGGATGGCCATTTCAGACATCAGTGAAAGGAGAGGCCATTGGTCCTATGAATGCTCGATGCCACAGTGTAGGAGAATGCTAGGTCAGGAAAGTAGGGGTAGGTAGGTGGGAAGCAGGGAGAGGGGGGATGGGATAGGGGGTTTTCAGAGGGGTAACGAGGAACGGGGATACCATTTGAAATGTAAATAAAGCAAATAGCTAATAAAAAGATTATAGTAATTATAATATTTCTTCTTTTCCTTTCATTCCACCAAAACCTCCCATATACCCTACTTGCTCTCTTTCAAATTCATGGTCTCTTTTTTTCACTAATTGCTATTAGATACATATATGTATTGTGCGCTCTCTCTCTCTCTCTCTCTCTCTCTCTCTCTCTCTCTCTCTCTCTCTCTCTCTCTCTCTCACACACACACACACACACACACACACACTCCTAAATTCTCTTTGAAACAGAAACCACTAGAAAACAACTACACTTAATCAAAATGCAGAACTGTGGAACCCAATTTCAATGCATATATCTATAAAATACTCCCATATGTAAGGTTCTGGGAACACTACTGAAGAAGGGACAGGAAGGATGTAAGAGCAAGAGGATCACTGAGTTTTCTGTGAGATTGTGTCTCCTAGTGATATTATAAACTACACCAATAATTTCTCATCTTTTTAAATACAATATAACATGGAGAAGATAAACATGACCATTTTAAAGTACAATTCAATGTAATTAAGCATATCCAAGTGTATAGTCAGGGTTCTCTAGAGTCACAGAACGTATGGGTAGTCTCTATATAGTTAGGGAATTTGTCAATGACTTACAGCTTATAGTCCAACTCCCCAACAATGGTCAGCAGTAGCTGTGGATGGAAGTCCAAGGATCTAGCAGTTGCTCAGTCCCACGAGGCAAACAGGCCAGGAAGAGTCAGAGTAAATCTCTCTTCTTCCAATGTCCTTATATAGGTCTCCAGCAGAGGGTGTGGCCCAGATTAAAGGGGTGTGCCACCGGGCCATTAATCCCAGATGACCTTGAACTCCTTGTCTTAATCTTCTGGAATTCATAGCCACTATGCTTCAAGATCTCCATGCCAAGAATCAGGTCAGAAACTTTTATCTCTGAGCCTCCAGATTAGGATCATAGGTGAGCCTTCCAATTCTTGATGAGTTCATTCCAGATATAGTCAAGTTGACAATGAGGAATAGCCACTACACCAAGTATTACTCAACCATCACCATTATCAAATCCCAGAACTGTATCATCATCAAAATATAGCAACACAAACCTACTATAAACAAGCCATCATTTCTCCAGCCCCCTGTTCCCTGGAGACTGCCAGTATGCTTAGTGTCTATGGACTCTGCCTGGATAGTTCATGTAAATGGATGCATATAATACCTACTCATCTGTTTGTATTTCTCTTAGCATGGCATGCATCCATGTTGAAACTACTTACCTTGGTGTGACTGGATAAGAGTGCTTTATCTGGAGATGCTCTTTCTCTGATGAATTTGTCTGTTAAAAGACATTTGGGTTCAACTCTCAGCCATCAAGAACACTGCTGTTTGGAGTACTATTGTGCATTATTTCTCTCGAACCTGCTTTTAGTTTTTTGGGGGTATATCCTAGAAGGTGAATGACTGAACTCTAAGAGTTCTTATGCTTAACATACTTACACACTGCCAAATTATTCTCTAAAGTGATTGATGTACCAGTTGACATCCCCACTGGTGATGTGTGAGGAGCCATGCCTCTTCATATCCTTGTCAATACTTATTTTAATTTTCTGCACCTTCAATTATGACTGTTTTGAAGTGTCCCCCCAAATGGCTCATTTGTTGAAGTTTGGTTCCCCAACTGGTGACACTGAGAAGTGGCTGATGTGAGGGTACTGATTTCATCCATGGACTAATCCATTGATGAAGCTATGGCTAACTGGACCATTAGGATGAAGGACTAGTTGGAGATAGTAAGTGGGGGTGTACCTCTCAGAATGGGGAGGATGTCTGGTTGTATTAGTCAGGGTTCTCTAGAGTCACAGAACGTATGGGTAGTCTCTATATAGTTAGGGAATTTGTCGATGACTTACAGTTTAAAGTCCAACTCCCCAACAATAGTCAGCAGTACTTGTGGATGGAAGTCCAAGGATCTAGCAGTTGCTCAGTCCCACGAGGCAGGCCAGGAAAAGCCAGAGTGAATCTTCCTTCTTCCAATGTCCTTATATAGGTCTCCAGCAGAGGGTGTGGCCCAGATTAAAGGCGTGTGCCACCACGCCTTTAATCTCAGATGACCTTGAACTCAGAGATCTCCTAATCTTAATCTTCTGGAATTCATAGTCACTATGCATCAAGATCTCCCAGTCAGAAAACTGTATCTTTGAATCTCCAGATTAAGATTATAGGTGAGCCTTCCAATTCTTGATTAGTTCATTCCAGATTTAGTCAAGTTGACAACCAGGAATAGCCACTACACTGATGTTCCTTAGAGCTCCTACTTGCTGGCATCATATGGAGAACAGCTTTCCTGCTCCATGCCTTTTTGCTGTGCTCTTTCTGTCTTACTACAGTGTAACAAGGGAGCCAAACTGATTTTTTCCTCCTCTAAGGCTGCCTCATCATGTACTCTCTCACAGTTATAAAATGTGACTAGCACTGTGGCTTCCTAGTGTGACTGAAGTGGTATTTTACCCAGGCTATGATTTGCTTTTGCCTAATGACCAATGATATGAATATGCTTGTTGTGTGCATGTTAGACATTTGTATATCATCTGGGGCAAAATGTTCTTTTCAGCCCTTTGCCCATTTTAACCAGACTGTTTGTCTCTTGTTGAGTTCTATGGCTTCCTCATACATTCTGGGTATGAGCACCTCATTTACAAATACTGCCCTCTATTCTGTAGGTATCTTTTCTCTCTCTTTGTAACATCTTTTCACGTATGTTTTTAACTTCGACAGAGTCCAGATTATCACTTTCCATTTGTGCTTTCAGTGTCTCATATTAAAAAGGGGGACATTGACAAAACCAAACTCAAGAAAATGTGTCTCTATGTTTCCTGCTGCTAGAAAGTTGTGATTCAGCTTTAAAATTTTGATCTTTTGAGCTCTCATTTTGAGTTCATTTTAGTATGACATAAAGCAATGGCCTTTATTCCTATGACAAGCATTTCTACCTGTTTCATCTCTAGACAAAGACCATTCGATGCTCTGGGGAAACTTGTCACAGATCCCTTGTCAAACGCACAGGAAACCCTAATAAGTCCTAACAGAGATTTCTGTGAAATTGAGACCCCAAATGTGTCTAGATGGCCAGTGTCTGTCTACATGGCACCAAAGAAAACATCCTGGTCATATAGTTGTAATTCTGAGAGCATCTGCTCCTCTAGTATTGGAAACAAGGTGCTTCTTCTGCCTTTATCAGTCCACATCCTGTCAACCAGATCTTTATCCGATGAATCTGTTGTGTTGTCTCAAGCTCCCTCTCCACTCCTGCTCATGTGACTCTGGTTTACAACCTGTGCTTCTAAGATGGTTTCCTAAGCATGTTCCTCTGCTTGAGGCCATCCTTACACTCTTCCACCATACTTCAGAGACCTCTTTTCTAAAAGATAAATCAAGCCATACATCTCTCCGTGTTACCCCCTCCCCAATTCAGTGGTAATGGGGAGATATATGGCTTTGCAGAACCTGATTCGGACCTCTCTAGCCTAGGTAAGTTAGAACAACTCAACCTTTAGGTCTTGCCCCAGTTGACATGTATCCAACTGACCCCAGCCCAGCCCACAAAGGAGCATGCAGCCTTGGCCAACACTCTGAGGGGAGGGGCAAGGGAGGCGGCCGGCTGTGTAGCCACCCCAGGCTCCCGAATAGAGAAACTGAAAGGAATAAATGTGAGTAGGTGATGAATATGCAAAAAGTAGGATATTAATCGACCATAAACCAAGTAATACATATTTTAAACTGATTCATTTATTTGCTTTACATCCCAATATCAGCACCCCCTCTCCTTCCAGTCCTCCCCTCTCGAAGCTCCTCCCCCCATTCTCCCCTCCCTTTCTCCTCTGAGAAGGGGGAGCCCCCCCCCTCAGTATCATCTTCCACCACCCTCCCACATCAGTCACTGTAGGATTTATCTGGCCTCAGTTGGATAGGAAATGTATTTGTGTTGCTATGGCTGCTGTATTGGTTGGTTGGTTTTGTTTCTGGGTGTTATGTGTAACTGTACATGATTACACATGAATGTACATAAATGTCTATGTGTGCATATGTGTGCACACACGTTTATGTAGAGAGCAAAGGTTAAAGTCAGGTATCCCCTCCCATCGTTCTCCACTTTAATTACTGAGGCGTTATCTCTCACTGAGCCCAGAGCCTGCCAATTCAGCTACTGTAGCCAGCTAGCTTGTCCAGGGCACCCTCTGTCTCTGCCTCCAATGTTCTGGAATTACAAGAGGCCGCCATGCCTGCCCAGATTTTGCATGGGTCCTAGGTACATCAGTCTTCACACTGGTGTGCAAAGCACTTTATCTAGCCGTCCATCTCCCCAGCCCTATGGTGCTTTGTTTTGTTTTGTTTGTTTGCTTGCTGCTTTGTTTTTTCAATAATTTTGCTCAAATAGTTTAAATATCTAGCCTTTTAGATCATTAGGTGACAGCATGTCCTAGAAAGCACATTGTAACTGTGTCCACTGGGGTAAAGTGACATTAACATGCTTTAAGCTGATAGACTCTACTTCAGAATAGAATATATAACTTTTTTATTGTTGTTGTGCAGATTCTTATTCTCAGAAGGTTGTTGTTGTTGTTGTTGTTGATTTTGTTTTTGGGGGGTTTTGGGCTATTTTTTGTTCTGTTTTGTTTTGTTTGTTGTTTTTGGTTTTTCTTTTACTGAACCATTTGCTCTCAGACGAAGGATGCAAACAGTGGCAGAAATAAATCAGCTTCGAGGACCAAAACACATCCATAAAGAGACAATTGGAAGAGCCTGTTTCTTCACATGACACAATCACTCATGAAATAGTTAACAGTTCGTTTTCCTTGCATCAGCTATTTGAGTCGCTAGATCCTTAGAAATTATATGGCATTGATAACTCCCTGGCATTGATAACCTGGTACCAAGTAAGCCATTGCTGTAACTGATATGGGCTGTTATGTGAAATACAGAGCCATTGCAATCATTTATGATGGAAGGATTGTGTTTCCAGTAAAACTCTTTATCTTGATTATACACTAAATTACATGTATCATGATAAACACATCTGGTGCAACTGTAACTTTATAGCTTTGAAAGCAAGACCCTCCTTCCACCCTTGTCCATTCACCTCTGGTCAACCAAATCTCTATACAATATCCTGAATCTGTCTTCTTCTCTCAAGCTCCTTTTCCATTCCCACTCACAAGGCTATGGTCTGTGTTTTGTCTAACTATACATGACGATTATCAATCACTGAAGGAAATTCTATTAGGAAGCTGCTATATATATCCTTAAAAGAAAAAGATAATACTGGCGAACAAGGATGATGAGAGACTGATGCTGTGTTTGAAAAGCACAATAGAGGACCAAAGAGATGACTCAGTAATTAAAAGCACTTGCTGCTCTTGCAGAGGACCTGGGTTCAGTTCCCAGCACCCACATGGAAACTCACAATTTTCTGTGACTACAGTTCCAAGGCGATCTGATACCTTCTTCTGATCCCCAGAAGCACCAGGCATAAACATGGCACATATACATACATGCAGGCACAACTTCCATACATGCAAAATAAAAATAAATAATTCTAAAAAGAAGGCAGTGGCACCTGAAACAAATGCTAAGGGAAAGGATAAAAACCATAGATGAACAGCTATACACAGATCTTTGACTATAGAAGAATCTGCCTCCAAAATAAAGGGCGAGCCAGCACTCAAAAGTAAATTGCAACATATACAGGGTGAGTAGAGGAGAAGAGACCCCACTGGATGTTGGGAACTCTATAACTCTACATGTCTTCAATACTGAAAACCAAGGAGTGATGGTTGAACTTGGTTGTCAACTTAACACTCATCTGAAGAGGGAACTCAATTGAGAAACTGTCTCTATCCTATTAGTCTAAGGCCAAGTCTCTGCTACATTTTCTTGACTGGTAATTAACGTAGGAGGACCCAGCCCACTGTGGGCTATATCATCTCTGTGCAGGTAGGCCTGGGTCATGTAAGAAAGGTAGCTAGGGAAGCCAGGAAGGGCAAGCCATGAAGCTTGCCTGACCTAACATCCTTGTGACTATCATGTGAAACCATTGGGGATGTATGAACATACCATACTTTGTACCATGCCCAAAGCTAAGAATGTTATCAGAGAGCCTTGAAAACCTGTAGCAGATTCTTCTGTTTTGCTGAAACTCACCTACCTGATTGCTTTCACCTGTGTGTTTTAAAAGTGCCTTGTTTTATTTTTTTTCCTAATTACAAAAGCCCCATAAAACCGTTATAAAGTTAGAACACGGTATTTAGGGTGATCTAAAGCTGAGCTAGGCCCATGGTCACCCATATTTGGCTACAGTGCAAACTGTCTTTTATTCGCTTTAAGAGGAGAGCTGCTGGTTTGTGCCAATATATCTGTATTTGGAACTCAATGAGCTTACGTTATTCTAGTGCTTATCACAAAGGAATGATCTACTGTTCATCAAAGTAATTCATAATTAAAAATTAAGACAAAAGATTAGAAGTGAGCCTTCCAGATGGAGCGCCTCCCCTGAAGTAAGGCTGGGATAGAGCCTTGTGTGACTATTGCTAAGCCGGAGACAGTGTCTTAGAATATCTACCACTAATCCTAGGAGAAACCTGTTCAAAGCAACTTTCCAGATCTGGGATATCTTATAGACTTTCCTAATCATCTCCTTCCCTAGCCAAGGAATCAGTACTCTCCTTCCCTGGAAAGGAAGGCCTGATGGAAAAAAAAAGGAATGGCAGTCACATTTACCAAGCAAAGGCACAGATGGTAGCTTCACATGAAGAGTCCTGATAACCTCTAACTAGGAGGGTGGACACGGTTCTCCTCATTCTGTAGTATACAGACAAGCACACGTCAGCTAATAGGGTGAAGTGGACCTCGCCCCCAATCTCACCTACCTCTCTGCAGTAACTTGTTCCAGACCCCAATCCTTCACTCTTGTGACACTTAAGACAAACTTGGTTTTTTTGGTTTTTTTTTTTTTGCATCAATATCAATGATTGTGCTATTGAAAGAGGGCTCAATACCTGTGGCAATATTTAGATATCCAGATAGTCTTAGGTATCATCTGGCAGATTAAAATTTGATGTGCTCTTCATATTCATCTTTTTAAAATAAGAAATAAATGTTTTCTCACTTGACTGCTTTTCAAAGACTAGAGTAGGTGTCTTTTGACATAAGCCATACTTCAAACAAATTTTGAGAATTTCAGTTTGTCTGAATAGAGAATGAGGCATAATTGATTTTTTGACAGTTTTTTAATATTTAGTGAGCTCATCCTTAGATTAACGTGAATAGCATCCACAATATCTGTATCAGGGATATGCCAATTATCTTCAATCATATTGTCATTTTGCTATATACATGAACCTACCTCACTATTATGAAGAACTGTTAGTTGACGTGAAGAATGAAGGTTTATGACTAATCAGATTTCAGGCTTATTGTATCATCTATACCACACAGGAATTAATTATATAATAACCTCTATATGTACCCAACATTATTCAATGGATGTTATATAAAGAGATGGTATTGAACCTCTAGGAGTGGTTCACACCACACTGGACATTGTCTTGACTGAGATAATTTAAGGGTCACTTCTTGCTAGTGAGGATCAAGACTTGGAGACAAATCATCATCATAATTCTACAAAAATTACTACACAGCTAGAGAACATGTTTTTGGATGCCCAGAAGAGAATAGGGTTGCCTTTGGGTCAAAGAAAGATATCATCAAGAAGGTGAAATGTAAGTACAGTACGTAGCATCCTAGAATTTGATAGTGTTTGAAAGGTAAAAGCAGGGAGCTATGAAAAGGCA
Source organism: Tokudaia tokunoshimensis (assembly GCA_036184795.1). Classification (NCBI taxonomy): domain Eukaryota; kingdom Metazoa; phylum Chordata; class Mammalia; order Rodentia; family Muridae; genus Tokudaia; species Tokudaia tokunoshimensis. The sequence goes on from BTHU01000007.1 coordinate 15,387,798, forward strand.
TAACCCACCCTCACAAGCACCTCCCTACCCCCAGATCTGGAGGTTGGCACATTGGATGTGGGATATGTGGACAAATAGAAGAAAAGTCTGCAAGAAGGACAAGGACATCATACCAAGGACAATATCCCCTTCTTTTGGACAATCATAATTGCATAGAACACAACTCTAATGTCTGCATAGGCAGTGGCCATGTAGGAAAGTGGGAGGCCTAATTACAAAGCCATTGAAAACCTAGATGAGATGTGTGGACAGTCTGAAGAACAGCAGCTGGGACAGAGGTGGGGCAAGAAATGGACCTCACATAGCACAAGACACAACTGAAAGAATCTCAGTGGCACATAGCAGTACTTATTTCTAGTTCCTCCTCACACTAAGCTGTGTTGAGTAAGCATCTTGGCTAAAGGTCTATGTCATAATTTGCTTTCTATTACTAAGATATACACCATGAACAAAAACAACTTGGAGAGGAAAGGGTTTATTGGGCTTACCGACCATATTATAGTCCATTCTTGAGAGAAGACAAGACAAGAACTCAAGCAGGGCAGGAACCTGGAGGCAGGATTGAAGCAGAAACCATGGAGTAACTCTTCTTGCTGTCTCGTTCTCCATGTCTCAGCTTGCTTGTTTTAAAACAGTTCAGGACCACCTACCCAGAGATGGCAGCACCCACAGTTGGCTGGGCCCTCCTATATTGATCATTAATCAAGAAAATGTCCCCACAGACTTGCCTACAGGTCAATCTGATGGAGGAATTTTCCCAATTGAGATTGCATCTTCTCAAATAAGTCTAGCTTGCATTAAGCTGACAAACACCAACCAACATCTCTGTCCCATATTTATTTTTTCTTATTTCTTTTTGGATCAACTACTCTCCCAGGGATCTGTGTGGCATGCATACGTGTGTACAAATGTCTGCTAAGTGTGCTTGTGCATGTGTTTAATGCATGTGTCAAAAGGCAACTGAAACTTACAAGATTTTTTTTTCTCTTTCTTCTTTCTTTTTCTTGGGAAGAGGAGAGTGCTTTTCAAGATGAGGATCTTACTATGTAGCTTAGGATGGCCCCAAACTGAAAGCTGAAAGTTCAGATGTATGCCATGATACCTTACCTCTTAAAGCCTAGTTTTTGAACCAGAATATCATTTTTACTCTACAACTAATACTCTACAACAACAAAGTCAGTAAAGAAAGATCCCCCAACTCTTCAGTCGCAGAAATTGTCTTCAAACACCAAAGGGCAGATATACAGTAGGGATGGAAGGCTGGAGACAAGACTACCATATACAGCATAGTCTGTAGAACCACTACTATATCCAAGGTCTATCACATGCTCTCTTTAGAGAAGCAACATATGCTGTAATTGGGCCTGTTTAAAGCATTGTTAATTCAGTGGTGAGGCACATTGCCAGGAAGCAAGGAAGACAATCCCAGGTAGCACCATGACAGAGAGCCTGTGGAGATGACCATGGGCATGATCCTCAAAACCACCAAGTCCTAGCTCTACAGCCTGTAATGAAAGAACCAGAAGCACATGTCCTCAAGAGAGCCACCTATTTCTGAGATGCCCTCTGGACCTCTTCCTCATTATCTTTGTGGAAAGCTTTGGCTCCTTTTAAATCTATGCTGATCTCTGTTGCAGGCAGTTTTGAAAATGTACCTTCCACACTCTGGTCTTACAGTGAAGGTTTAAAATGTTTCCACTCTGCATCCCTGGTCATTATGCATTCTGCCTTTAGGTTGGATGCATATTATTTCTGTGTCCTACTCTACAGCAGTTCAAATAATCCAGTCTTGGTGTTTCTTGTTCAGGTACTCAGTTGGACAAATGAGGCTGTCCTTCCAACTTCAGCTTCCTCCAAAGCCCAGGGCTTGGACAGGGGTGTACAAGTCTCATGCAATCATAAGCCCAGGGTGGCGTGTAGTACACTTGTTGATAGTCTTTTCCATTTCTTCTTGAGACCATTTTGCCAGTCTCTTTGTCCTCTGAGACATCACCAGAATTACCCCTAATGCTCTGCTTACAGAATTCTAGGCTCTTTATAGTTTTCTTTTTCAGATTCTACCAATTTATGCCCATAACTCGTTTCCAAAGCCACCCCACATTTTTTTTTAGATATAGTAATAACTCCATTCTGGTACCAGAATTGTCTTAGTCTATTTTCTGTTGCTAGAAACACAATACTAAACTGTCCAAATTATAAGGAAATGACGTTTAATTAGCTTACTATTCCAGGGGTAAAGGGCCCACATTCTTATTGACAGAGTCTCTAGATAGCATGAAGTAGTTTATGGCAAGAGACAGGAAACACACATTCACATCCCTTCTGATCTCTTTCACTCTTCTCATGAAGCCACCGGTGCCCAATCTAGGGTGCTCCCCCTTGATAGCTTTATGTAATCCTAAAACCTCCAGAAGATTCTATTTCTAAGCCACATAATTAGATTAAATGTCTATCTCTTAATATCTTACCATGGGGATTACACTCAACATGAGTTTTGGAGATACACGAACCTCAAACTGTAGCTTCTCTTGAAAACGTTAATAGCATTCAAAGACAAAGAATTTCTAGGTCTGCAAAAGTAATTCATTTGAAAAGTTGAAAAGTGTCAACCATGCAAGTATAGAGACCTGAGCTCAATCCCCAGAATCCATTGTAAGTGTGTGTGTGCGCGCGCGCATGCGCGCGCACACATGCACATGTAAGCGTGCCTGCACCAGGTACACTAGCACATGCTTCTAATCTCAGCACTGGAGAAAGAGAAACAAGTGGATTCCTGAAGCTTGTAGACCAACCAGCTCAGCCTAAATGGAAAGCTCCAGGGCCCAGTGAGAGACCCTGTGTCAAAAACAAAGGTGTTTGGCAACTGAGGGTTTACAAGGGAGGTTGGTCTCCTGCATTCACACACATGTACACACTCTCACAAGCATGCACACACACGTGCACACATACAAAACCATGAATGATAAATAAAAATAATTGCTTTTTCATGTGCATGAATAGTGAGTACATATTTATAAACAAATTGAGAAAGTTGAGAAGAGACATGAAAGAAGAAGAGATGTTTTCGGAAAGAAGAAAACAGACATGAGAACAGACAGCATAAGGATCTCTGGTGGATTCTCATAGCCTTGTGCTCTGTCAAATGTTATGTGAAATAAAGCATGGTTTGGTTGAGAGCAGGGGACTGACCCAGAGCCAGGAAGATGTATGGCTACTAGAATGAAGGAGCATGAAGGACCTACTGACCACCATGCTACTGGCCTCCGAGAAATGTTCTAACTCTGACTATGGACAGGAAACAAGAGAAACCAGAAGAACTTTTAGCTTTGGGCTCTCCTCACAGACAGAGACAGAGTCACCTACACTGGGCAGATCTGGGATATTGATGCTAAAACTTGGAAGGAGAGCTTCGGTTATCTGAAATTTTCTCCAGCCCATGTTGCTGAACAGAGAGACCGGTGTGTGGGTGGCATCCCGGGTTGAAGTCCCAGGACTGCATGGAGTTCTATACTGACCTCCTTGGAGGTCTCTGTGAGCACACTGGGAACCAGAAGCAGGATCCTCTGCAAAGCTATAGACCATGACCCATAGCATTTCTTGTTAGATTTAAAGTGATTCAGCTCACTGCCCCTGTGCGGAACCCAAGACTAAGTCAGTCACCCTGGAGATAGATGTCTCTAGGAGCATCTAAGTCTGCTGGGCATATTTCAACTTTGTTTCCTGTAGTTGCCTAACATTTCATACTCAGATACTGAAAGAAGATTCTAAAGAAAGGAAAATTAATAACTAACCTTTCTAATAAACTTAGATGAAGTAATCCCAAACACTAGCAAAGTAAATCCAAGATAATGAGGTTTCTTCAGAGTGTTAGGATGATTTAACATTTAAAAATCAATACGGACCTCTATATTCATAGATTTAAAGGGGGAAACCAATCTCAGTGGATTCAGCAAAAGCAATTAACAGAGCTCAAGCACCCACTCACTCCTGATTGAAACAAAGCAAAATTTCTTAGCAAACTAGACAGACAACAGAAGACTCTGTGCCTTTCCCCTACCAATTATTGAGAGAGGGGCATTCAGTGCTTCCACAAAATTGTAAGTGTTGACCTTTTCTTTGACTGTCTATAACAGAACATTTGCTTCATATGTTTAAATCTCCCTTATGAGGAACATGAAACACTAGAATTGCTAAGTCTTTTTCTTTGAACTGGGCAGCATTACCAGATGGCTTCTTTGGCTCCAGAGGGCCTATAGTCAAATCTACTTTTCTAGTTTCCTTGTCAACTGGACATGACTTAGAATCATCCAGGAAAGATTTTCAGTGACTCTAGGGTAGGTTGACTTGTGGGAATGTCTGTGGAGACTGTGTTGATTGCCTTCACTGATAAAGGAAGATCCAGCCTGAAAGTGGGCGACACTATTTCCTGGTTTGGGCTGTGGACTATGTAAGAGTAGAGGAAGCTGAAGACAAAGCCATGCCTCCACACGCATTCCCCTCTGTTCCTGATGGCAATGTGCCTTAGCTGCTTCAGGTACTTCTCTGGCTTTCCAGTGTAACTTGGAATCATGAACCAAATAAACCTTTTCTCAATTAAGCTGCTTCTCATCAGGGCATCTTACCCCAGCATTAGGAATGAGACTAACACAAGCATTGAATTTATGCTAGTCTTTCATACCTTCTTCCATTCCTTTGTTTCCATCCTTTCTGTCACCCAGTACTTCAAAATGTGAATCTTTTAATGAGCACTTACTTTGTGTTTTGTCTGATGTTTTAATTGGCCTGTGGATTCTTTGTATATTAAGTGTTGTTACTAATGCATTTTAACTGAAATATATTATCTTACTCTTGTTTCCCATCTGGACCATATATTCTTTTGTGTTATTTTTAGTTATTTATCAAAATTGACACTCTCCCACCCCCAGAAATAGAAGTGAATCAGTCAAAGGTTTGTGGATTTATAATAGGTTTTCACAAACAGCACACATGTATGCTAGCACTCAGGCTCAAAAGTAAAGTCCTAGGCTCAGGAATTTCCCTAGTGCTCTTTGGGCCTTGGACCCCAGAATTCAGATGAGATCTCTATTGCCACAGGTGAAATATTCCAACAGAAGCCCTGTGGTAGTTTGAATATGCTTGACCCAGGGAGTGGCATTATTAGGAGGTGTGGCCATGTTGGAGTAGCTGTGGCCTTGTTGGAATAAGTGTGGCCTTGTCTGAGGAAGTGTGTCACTGTGGGGGAGGAGGGCGGGCTTTGAGAGAGCTTCCTTCTAACTGCCTGGAAGTCAGTCTTCTGTTTCCTTTTGGAATAAGATGTAGAACTCAACTCCTCCTGCACCATGCCTGCCTAGACACTGCCATGCTCCCACCTTGATGATAATTGACTGAATCTCTGAACCTGTAAGCCAGCCTCAACTAAATGTTGTCCCTTACAAAAGTTGCCTTGGTCATGGTGTCTCTTCACAGCAATGAAACCCTAACTAAGACATCCCCCAAAGCATGTACACCTTTCAGTGGTATAGTGCATATGGGAGACCCTTTAGTGTCAACTTCCCTGAGGCCACCATGCCTACAGGAAACTGTTAAGTTTCATGCTAAATTGGAGTGTGGGTTATTTCACTGTGCTCTGCAGCCATCAGGTTTATAAGCCTTTGAATCCAGCCAGACTGTTTATTACTGAAACCTGGCTGCTGGCCTTCTAGCACAGCATGGTGTTGTCTGCCAAGTTTGGAGTGCTGCTGTTCCTTACGAGGAAGGAGATGCAGAGGACAGATGTAGGCTCAACCAACCGGACTTCAATCTGATCCGAGGCTGGATGGTCTTGTCACAAGAGGATCCTTTGGACAAATTCAAAGTATCTCAGCAGTATAGCCCCATATGGTCAAAGTTAAACTTGGGTCACCCTTTCAAAGCTTGGAGGATTTCCCTACATCTTATAAAGTCTAAGACGTGGTAATCTTATGTCCATTAACTTAATAGTCCATTCTAGAGCTGAAGCCAAATGTGTGTATGCATGCACGCATGCACATAAGCTTATGCATGCATGTGTGCATGTGCACACTCAGATGCATACGTATATACATGCACACACATACATACACACATACATACACACATAAATATAAAACACTTTTGTAAAATCTGGGTAATTTATTTATTATTATAATTATTTATGATTGCTTACTGATAGCCTTCCTCAGTCTATTGTGTATGCGTGTGCTCACTGATTCTCTTCAGAGGCTCACTTGCATAGAGTACCAAGTGATCCCCTCGTTTTCAGCCTGGTCATCCTCAGATCTAACTGGAGTCTCTTGTACACACATGGATGCACTGTCCTTAAGCCAGCCTATGTCATTTAATTGGTCCATTTAGCACATTTATAATGAAGGGAGCTATTTCTAGGTTAGAAGTTGCTGCTGACCTTCAGTCACTCCTTTCTGTGTTCCCTGGGGCTTTCTTTCTTTCCCTTTCTTCCCTAGGTTTCTTCCATTGTGTTGCTGAGCTTTTCTACAGTTACACTTTATTTCCTCACTTCGCTATCTATATTCTCTGTAGTTATGAGTGTAATTACATAAATCATCTTAATTACTTAATTATAATAATCAACATTAATAAGTGGCTTCATCTATAAAAATTCTACACCTTATACCTCTCTATCACTTTTTAGGTTACTAATGGTGCAAATTTCTGTGTGTGCACACACGTGCATGTGTGTGTATGTGTGTACAACTGTGTGGAGATTAGAGGACAAACTGGGTTGTTGAGTCTCACCTTCTACTTCCTTTGAGACAGGGACTGTTTGTTCTCCTCCTGTATACATCAGGCTAAGCTTCTGGGGATTCTTCTGTCTCCATCTCCCCTCTAGGAGGCCTGGGGTTACAGATGTTTGTGCTAAATGTCCACCGTTTACATGGGTTCTAGGGACTGAAGCTAAGAACAGCATTCTTGTGTGCAAACGCTTCTCCTGAGCTGACAAATCTCCCTACAGATTAGTTGTAGAACTCTGTGTGTGTGTGTGTGTGTGTGTGTGTGTGTGTGTGTGTGTGTGTGTGTGAAGCCCAGGGTCTTACACATGCCCAGTAAATACTCTGACCTATAGCCCCAGCCCAATGTCATAGATTTGTAACTCTTTAATTTAATTTTACTGTGGTAAGAACATTTAGTATGAGACCTACCCTATTAACAAGCTGTGAGCGTATAATATATCACTGTTGACAACAGATGCAATGTGCAGGTTCCCCCCAGCTTATTCATCTTGCTTAACTGGGACACTATAATTACTTCTTATGCTCTTAAAGATCTGACGCCCGATTCAAAAATGAATTACCTTTCCATACTACGGGCTTCTTCTATGTGTCTATGTATTGACCTATATTTGGAATTATTATATTTATGAATAGTTTTGTCTTGCTGTTTACCATGTTTTTACTTGAACTTAGGAAAAGTAACTGCTTTATTCAGATATGAGAACACCAGAAACCAGTCGGCCACAGAGCCTCCACTAAAAGGCTGAACATTCGATATGCATATTATATGTTAGAACCCTCTGTTCCCAAGGAAAAAAATAGGAGTAAGCCTGTCACCCCAAACACACAGTTCTGTGCTCGAGGGATGGACTCTGGGACGTGCCATCTTATTTCCCCTATTGGGTTTTAATGAGATTGGTTCATTTTCTCTTGTGGTATAAGAACCCATTAGTGGATTTCTCAGAAGGTATTTGATCTCTGGGTTGTTAATCTTGGTCAATGTGCACGAAGGAGGGTTTGTAGCTTTTTTCCCATCTACCTTGCTGAAATCACTCAATGCTTGCTTCCTTAAATTCTCTAACACACTGGTTCTCAAACTTCCTAAGACTGTGAGACCCTTTAACACAGTTCCTTATGTTGTGGTGACACCCCCCCCTCCACCACCATAAAATTATTTCATTGCTACTTCATAACTGTAATATTATGTAACTCATAACTGCTATAGCTAAGAATCAAAATGTGTCTGACCCCCAGAGGGGTTTGGATCCACAGGTTGAGAGCCACTGCTCTAAGATTTACCAGCCCAAGAACAATCTTATTTGAAAAAAAAAAAACTAGCAAACAACATCAAAACAAAACAAAAATTTCTCAGGCCCAAGGAATACCTCATGGATCCAGTGCTTGTCTAGCATGTGTGAGGCCCCAGGTTCATTCCTCCCCTCCCACTCCCCTACTGAGACACCCCTGTGTATCCTCAGGGTTGCATGCCTGCTGAAAGTATTGACTTGCAGGCTTGTTCCTGGTGCTCTCTGAAGGGTTTATACAGTCAGGAGAAAATGAATAAAAAGATTTTAGGCAGCTAGTTTGGAGCATATGTCAGTAATTGGGTTTATGACAAGCAATGATGTCTAAGTTTTAAAGAGTAATAAAGGGAACACATTACGAGATCAATAAAATAAGAGGTAAGAGGTGCTAAGATGCTGTTGGTGACAGCTGAAACTGAAGACATGGAGTAGAGAAGGAGACCAGACATGTCTAGCATTTGGGCTAACGAATTATTCTGGCAACATTAAAAAGGAGAAAACAGCTGGGCAGTGGTGGCGCATGACTTTAATCCCAGCATTTGGAAGGCAGAGCCAGGCAGATTTCTGAGTACAAGGTCAGCCTGTTCTACAGAGTGAGTTCTAGGACAGCCAGGGATACACAGAGAAACCCTGTCTTGGAAAAATAAGAGAGAGAGAGAGAGAGAGAGAGAGAGAGAGAGAGAGAGAGGGAGGGAGGGAGGGAGGGAGGGAGGGAGGGAGGGAGGGAGGGAGGGAGGGAAAGGGGAAGGGGAAGGGGAATGGGAAGGGGAGAAAGAAAGAAAGAAAGAAAGAAAGAGAGAGAGAGAGAGAGAGAGAGAGAGAGAGAGAGAGAGAGAGAGAGAGAAAGAAAGAAAGAAAGAAAGAAAGAAAGAAAGAAAGAAAGAAAGAAAGAAAGAAAGAAAGAAAGAAAACAAAGAGTAGGCTGGTGTGAAAACTCAACTGAGACACAGATCCGGTCCCAAACCAAGACGGGGCTTGTGAAAATAAAGGGCCTTCTTCCCAAATACAGGTGCGTTCAGTTACTTTTCCTAGCCTGAAGCACATAATCTGGACATCTTAATATTAAGGTAGGGAGGCCAGAGACATGGCCCAGTGGTTAAAGTGCTTACCACCAGAGCATGAACATCCATGTAGCTGCCAGACATGATGACGTGTCTGTAAGCCCAGTGCTAGAGGGTGACTGGTAAGTCCCTGGAGCTTAGAGACAGTCAGTCCAGCCAAACTGGTGAGTTCTAGGCTCAGTGAGGAAGTTTGTCTCAAGATGAAATAAAAGGATGGGGGAGCAAGGGAGGAAGACCGCAGTGTCAGCATCTGGCCTTCACATGCGCATGCACATGGCCACACTCTCACACAAGCATGTATGTGCAACACACATGTGTGTATACACAAATTAACATGGGACATTTCCAACTTCAAGCATATAAATTCTAATTACCTTTAATGACTATTGCAGTAGCATCCTTAGAGGGAAAAAATAAAGGCAAATTATTCTGGCCATTTTGTGTATTTGCACATCTCTATAAATCCTAAGGCATGGGTTTCAATTCTATATCAGTTCTTAATATACACAAGTAAAGACTTGTATAAAAATGACACACAAAAAACCCAACATAGCTTATCAACACATTTATACATTAAAAAAAAAACACTTATGACTTATTACATCAAAATCCGCTTCAAATAAAGAAGTATATTATGATGTGTCGTTTCATGGTCAAAAATTAAGTCTGAATAATGCATGACCTAATACTTTCAATAGAAAATAAGTGTAAGTGTCCCTGGCAACTAATTTCATAAGGAAGAATAAATATAAAGGTATAGAATAGTAGGAGTAATTTCGAGTTGTTGTAGCTATGTACATGAAGGCAACATTCAGAGGATGTAGAAACGTAAACAACAGTGATGGCTTATATTTTACAGAATATAAAATATATATTTTGCAAAGTGTTCTGTGCTTTGTACACCAACAAAACCTAAAAGACAGGAGAGGACTATGACTATTCATTTGTTCACCCCAGCTGATGCAAACATCAGCCCTGTTGCACCCCAGTTGATAAATGCTTAGTGATGTGGCCATCATAAAATATAAACTGAGTTGGGTGACCTTAAACGACAGGGAAGCACCCATGCACACTCCAGAAAGACCCAGCCTTTGAAACAAGGACAACAAAACTATCCCTCCACCAAGAGGCTTTGTAATTTCTGAAATGGATCCTATAAATTACTAGAAGAGATGTTGTATTTCTAGACTCAAAGCCATAAGTCTAGACATTTTTAGATAGTTTCCCCAGCATATTTCTGCTAGAAAAATGGGAGGAAAAAATAGTACTATATGAGTAACCCATTTCAATAGTTGGTCAAAAATATCATAATTACTCTTTATAGTTGCCATTTTCTCATAGTGTGAAATTATGGTTCAAGATCAGGTTGAGGATTTAATGATATATTTCCATTTAAATATTTCTTGAGTGGTAACATCACAATTTATCTGGTAACTGAACTAGTATTATTTCCATGAAATATATAGACTCTTATCCTTTAACAAATACCATTATCCATAATGCCTGGTATTCAATAAATGAGGAAAAGAACAAATTTGATAGCTCAGTGGGTAGTGTTGGCCATGCAAGCATGAGGACCTGAGTTTGCAATCCTGTCACCCACATAAAAAGCTGAGCATGGCTGTGTATGGCTGTAACCTCAGCACTGGGAGGCAGAGACAGGAGGCTCACAGGGGCTCAGTGGCCAGCCAGCCTAGCCAATCAGAGAGTTCCAAGTTCAGTGAGCAAGTTGTCTGCAAAATATGGCAGAGAGTGATAAAGGAAGATACTCCAAGTCAACCCTGGCCTCCATGTGCACATACACCACACACACACACACACACACACACACACACACACACACACACCATGTAAAACTTGAATACAACCTTTATTGTATTCCTTGCCTGTACTCTCATGGCAGGTTCTGCAAACCACACTTAGACTTTGCCTTTTGAGCAAATGCTGCATCCTAGCCAGCAAGGTTGCAATCTCAGATTTCAGGAGGCCAAAGTAAGAGGGTCCCATGTTCAAGGCCAGCATTTCTCAAAAGTAAACAGACTAAAATGTACAGACCAAAGGAGGAAATGTAAAACTAGACTTGACAGTTTCATTTTTCTCAGTAATGATTTGTCATTTGTCAGAGAAAATGTGTGTGTATAAATGACAACCATCTGAATCTCCCAGAAAAATAAATCAACCGCATACACAATCTCTAATGCTCTGTACTCCAAACACTCAGCCCATCAACAGATAATCACGTATAGATAGATGTGTTCTAGGTGAGATGAAAAAGGTAAGTAAGGTGGTTAAAGTTGATTAACTAGGAACTGTCAAATTGCTAAGTTAAAATTTTTAAATGTGTAGAGGCTGCCACCAAAATGCTACTCAATTTTTTTATAAAACAGAAAAATATATTCTATCCTGCGTAAACCTCATTATTTCATTGGCTTTATTTACTGTAAAACCCTAAAAGTGGAAATTCCTAATCGATGTGTTTACCCTAACACTGCACATCCTAACAGTCCCTAGATAACTATTATCTATAGACATGGTCTGCACATACTTACAGGTTCAGTACCGACTCCTCCCCATCTATGCTGGGATGGTTAGTTCTGCCAGCTTGACCCAATCTATAATCAACCAGGCAAGGAGTCTCCATGAGGAGCTGTCCAGATGAGGTTGGCCTATGGACATGTTTACAAAGGATTTTCTAACTTAGGCCAACTGAGGTGCAAAGACTTACCTTGGATGTCGTCAACATCATCTCTCGGGCTGGGCCCTAGACTGGATATAAAGGAAGGCAGTTATGCTTGCATGCACTCTTTCTGTGCTTGACTGTGGATGTGACTTTCCGTTTCTAGTTCCAGTCACCTTGCCTCTCCACAATGACAGACTGTGACTGGAATCACAAGCCAAGTGAGCCCTTTCTCCCTTGTCACATCTGTCAGTGTATTACTAGCTACGGCAGAGCAAACTAAGACCTGAGCACTAAGCTGATGTCAAATGAGTCTCTCACTTCTTCATATTTTGAACAATATTAAGGTGTAAGGGGTAGGGAGAAGACATTTCAACTACTTTTGCCATACATTAGAAGTGATCCCTTTTTGGGGGGGGCACTTGGGAGGGTAAAGACAGGAGGATCCAAAGGTCAAGGTCAGTCTTGGCAACATATGGAGTTTGAGGCTAGCTGGGTTGTGTAGATCATCTTAAAAAGTTGAAACAGCTGATATTAAAATAATTATCCATATCAGAAGCATCATCAAAACCCAGACCATGCAGTCATCAGTGACAAAATCTTCCCATGACCATTTGGCATCCTTCTCTGACCCTACTCCCTACTGTTTACAAAGACTGACTGGTGCCAGGGTACATTTGCATGTTCTAGAACTGCACACATAGCACTCGTTTCTACCCATATTATTTTGTGTCTAATCTACGTTACTCTATGCTAGAGTTCTTCCCTTCATATAGCTGATAGAGCTCCATTCCACGTTCTGGGATTTGGTTATTCATTAACTTACTGTCAAGTATTTGGGTGGCTTCTAGACTTTGGATATTATTGTTGTGCTGTGCCAAGTTTTGTTTAAGTGGATTAGAATGGCTGAGGCACATGACTGGTGGATGATGGAAGAAACCGCTAAAAATCTTCCCTAGAATGACTGTACCATTCTTTATTCTGAGTATAAAATTCACAGTTGTTCCACTTCAACAAATGTGATTTGAATAGGTGTGGCCCCTATAGGATCCTGTTTGAATGCTGACCCATAGGAAGTGGCAGTAGGAGGTGTAGCCTTTCTTGGAGGAAGTATGTCCCTGTGGGGGCAAGTTTTGAGGTTTCTATTCTAACCCTACACCTAGTGTGACACAGTCTCCCTCTGCTGCCTGTGAATCAAGATATAGAGCTCTCGGCTCCTCCAGCACCATGTCTGCCTGCACACTGTCATGCTTCCTGCCATGACGATATTGAACTAAACCTCTGAAACTGTAAAGTCAGACCCAGTTAAATGTTTTCCTTTATAAGAGTTACCATAATCATTGTTGTCTCTTCACAGCAACAGAACCCTAACTAAGACACCAACCAAGGATAAAGCCATATTTCTAGCTCTCAGTAGTTAAATGAACATGCAGTGACATCTCCTGACTTGGTCTGAATTTCTCTGAGGACTGAGATTACAGTTTTTGCCACTCTCAGTCTTCCCACCATCACTGCCAAAATGCCTATCTAAATCATTTGCCCATTTTAAAACATCTTACTTTTCTACTGAGATACCTTCAGATGTCTGGACTGCAAGATACTAAATGCCTGTCTTCTGAATCTCTTTCATACTATTTTTGAAAAACATATCAATTGTTTGCCCAAGTCCAAGTTAACAATTTTTCTTTCAAAGTTTTATCTGTTGACATATGCAAAACTGGTAAGCTCAATATTTCCACCTGATACTGTCTTCTAGAGCCTTAATTAAAATTTGCATATAGTTTGATCTATTTTGGTTAACTTTTATATAATACAAAGGATAATATACAATTTTTAATCCAGATATCTACTTATTCCAACAAAATAAAGTATAAACTTTCTCTATTGGTTGGTTTATATATTTTTTTTATTTTTATTTATTTTATTTTATTTTTTTAATTTACATTCCAAATCACTTCCCCTTTCCGGTTTCCTCCCTCCCCGAAAGTCCCATAAGCCCCCTTCCCTCCCTCTTTTCTCCATTCAACCCCCTCTCGTTACTCTGTCCTGGCGTTCCCCTACATCCAGTCTTTCCAGGACCAGGGGTCTCTCCTTCCATCTTTTTAGAAATCTATTGATATGCGGATTGTGTCTAGGGTATTCCGAGATTCTGGGTCAATATCCCCTTATCAGTGACTGCATACCATGTGTGTTCTTTTGTGATTGGGTTACCTCACTAAGGATGATATTTTCAAGATCTGACCATTTGCCTAGGAATTTCGTGAATTCATTGTTTTTAATTGCAGAGTAGTATTCCATTGTGTAGATATACCACATCTTCTGAATCCATTCCTCCGTTGAGGGACATCTGGGTTCTTTCCAGCTTCTGGCTATTATAAATAAGGCTGCTATGAACATAGTGGAGCATGTGTCCTTATTGCATGCAGGTAAAGCCTCTGGGTATATGCCCAGGAGTGGTATAGCCGGATCCTCCGGGAGTGTCATGCCCAGTTTTCTGAGGAACCGCCAGACTGCTTTCCAGAGTGGTTGTACCAGCCTGCAATTCCACCAGCAGTGGAGGAGTGTTCCTCTTTCTCCACATCCTCTCCAACAACTGCTGTCTCCTGTGTTTTTGATCTTAGCCATCCTGACTGGTGTGAGATGGAATCTCAGGGTTGTTTTGATTTGCATTTCCCTAATGACTAAGGATGATGAACATCTCTTTAGGTGCTTCTCAGCCATTAGATATTCTTCAGGTGAGAACTCTTTGTTTAGCTCTGTACCCCATTTTTTAATAGGGTTACTTGCCTCTCTGGAGTTTAACTTCTTGAGTTCTTTGTATATATTGGATATTAGCCCTCTGTCGGATGTAAGGTTGGTAAAGATCATTTCCCAGTTAGTTGGTTGCCGCTTTGTCTTTTTGACAGTGTCTTTTGCCTTGCAAAAACTTTGTAATTTAATGAGGTCCCATTTGTCTATTCTTGATCTTAGAGCATAAGCTATTGGAGTTCTGTTCAGGAAATTCTCCCCTGTGCCCATATGTTCAAGGTTCTTCCCTAGTTTCCCTTCTATTAGTTTCAGTGTGTCTGGTTTTATGTGGAGATCTTTGATCCACTTAGAATTGAGCTTAGTGCAAGGAGATAAGATTGGGTCAATTTGCATTCTTCTGCATGTTGACCTCCAGCTGAGCCAGCACCATTTGTTGAAAAGGCTATCTTTTTTCCACTGGATGGTTTTAGCTCCTTTGTCAAAGATCAAGTGACCATAGGAGTGTGGATTCATTTCTGGGTCTTCAATTCTGTTCCATTGATCTACATGTCTGTTACTGTACCAATACCATGCAGTTTTTAACAGTATTGCTCTGTAGTACAGCTTGAGGTCCGGGATACTGATTCCCCCAGAGGTTCTTTTACTCTTGAGAATACTTTTAGCTATTCTGGGTTTTCTGTTATTCCAGGTGAATTTTTGAATTGCTCTTTCTAACTCTATGAAGAATTGAGTTGGGATTTTGATGGGGATTGCATTGAATCTGTGTATTACTTTTGGTAAGATGCTCATTTTTACTATATTAATCCTGCCAATCCATGAGCATGGCAGATTTTTCCATCTTCTGAGGTCTTCTTCAATTTCTTTCTTCAGAGACTTGAAGTTCTTGTCATACAGATCTTTCACTTGTTTGGTTAGAGTCACACCAAGATACTTAATATGGTTTGTGGCTATCGTGAAGGGTATTCTTTCTCTTACTTCTTTCTCAGCCTGCTTATCCTTTGAGTATAGGAAGGCTTCTGACTTGCTTGAGTTGATTTTATATCCGGCCACTTTGCTGAAGTCGTTTATCAGCTGTAGGAGTTCTCTGGTGGAGTTCTTTGGGTCGCTTAAGTATACTATCATATCGTCTGCAAATAGTGATAGTTTGACTTCTTCCTTTCCAATTCGTATCCCTTTGACCTCTTTTTGTTGTCTATTTGCTCTAGCTAGAACTTCAAGTACTATATTGAAAAGATATGGAGAGAGAGGGCAGCCTTGTCTAGTCCCTGATTTTAGTGGGATTGCTTCAAGTTTCTCTCCATTTAGATTGATGCTGGCTACCGGTTTGCTGTAAATTGCTTTTACTATGTTTAGATATGGGCCTTGAATTCCTGATCTTTCCAAGACCTTTAGCATAAAAGGATGCTGAATTTTGTCAAATGCTTTCTCAGCATCTAATGAGATGACCATGTGGTTTTTGAGAGTGTTTATGTAGTGGATTACATTGATGGATTTCCTTATATTGAACCATCCCTGCATCCCTGGGATGAAGCCTACTTGATCATGGTGAATGATCGTTTTGATGTGTTCTTGGATTCGGTTGGCAAGAATTTTATTGAGTATTTTTGCATCGATATTCATAAGAGAGATTGGCCTGAGATTCTATTTCTTTGTCGGATCTTTGTGTGCTTTTGGTATTAGTGTAATTGTGGCTTCATAGAACAAGTTGGGTAGTGTTCCTTCTGTTTCTATTTTGTGGAACAGTTTGAAGAGTATTGGTGTTAGGTCTTCTTTGAAGGTCTGATAGAATTCTGCAGTAAAACCATCTGGACCTGTGCTTTTTTTGGTTGGAAGACTTCCAATGACAACTTCTATTTCTTCAGGGGTTATAGGACGGTTTAGATGGTCTATTTGATCCTGATTTAATTTTGGTACTTGGTATCTGTCAAGGAAATTGTCCATTTCCTCAAGATTTTCTAGTTGTGTTGAATACAGGTTTTTGTAGTAGGATCTGATGATTTTTTGAATTTCCTCAGTTTCTGTTATCTCTCCCTTTTCGTTTCTGATTTTATTAATTTGGATACTATCTTTGTGCTCTCTGGTTAGTCTGGCTAAGGGCTTATCTATCTTGTTGATTTTCTCAAAGAACCAAATCCTAGTTTTGTTGATTCTTTGTATGGTTTTATTTGTTTCTACTTGATTGATTTCAGCCCTGAGTTTGATGATTTCCTGCCTTCTACTCCTCTTTGGTGTATTTGCTTCTTTTTGTTCCAGGGCTTTCAGGTGTGCCATTAAGCTGTTAGTGTATGCTGTCTCCCGTTTCTTTTTGGCGGCATTCAGGGCTATGAATTTTCCTCTTAGCACTGCTTTGTGTCCCATAAATTAGGGTATGTTGTGCCTTCATTTTCATTAACTTTCAAAAAGTCTTTGATTTCTTTCTTTATTTCCACCTTGACCAAGTTATCATTGAGTAGAGCATTGTTCAGCCTCCATGTGTTCGTGGGTTTTCTTTTGTTTTTGTTGCCATTGAAGACCACCCTTATTCCATAGTGATCTGATAGGAGGCATGGGATTAGTTCTATCTTCTTGTATCTGTTGAGGTCTGATTTGTGACCAATTATATGGTCAATTTTGGAGAAGGTACCATGAGGAGCTGAGAAGAAGGTGTATTCTTTAGCTCTAGGATGAAATGTTCTATATATATCAGTTAGTTCCATTTGGTCCAAGGCTTCAATTAGATTCACTGTGTCCCTGTTTAGTTTCTGCTTTCCTGAACGATCCATTTCAGAGAGCGGGGTGTTGAAGTCACCCACTATTATTGTGTGCGGTGCGATGTGTGCTTTGAGTTTTAGTAAAGTTTCTTTTACGAATGAGGGTGCCCTTGCATTTGGAGCATAGATATTCAGAATTGAGAGTTCTTGATGGTGGATTTTTCCCTTGATCAGTATGTAGTGTCCTTCTGTGTCTTTTTTGATGACTTTAGGTTGAAAATCAATTCTATCTGATATTAGGATGGCTACTCCACCTCGTTTCTTGGGGCCATTTGCTTGTAAAATTGTTTTCCAGCCTTTTACTCTGAGGTAGTGTTTGTCTTTGACACTGAGGTGCGTTTCCTGCATGCAGCAAAATGCTGGGTCCTGTTTACGTATCCAGTTTGCTAGTCTATGTCTTTTAATTGGGGAATTGAGACCATTGATATTAAGAGAGATTAAGGCATAGTGATTATTGCCATCTGCCATTCTTGACGCTATCTTTATGTTTGAGTGGTTATCTACTTTTGGGTTTGATTCAAGAAGGTTATTATCTCATTTTTTTCCAGGGTGTTGTTTCTCTCCCTGTATTGGAGAATTCCACCTATTATCCGTTGCAGGGCTGGATTTGTGGAAAGATATTGTGAAAATTTGGTTTTATCATGGAATATCTTGGTCTCTCCATCTATGGTGATTGAGAGTTTTGCTGGGTATAGTAGTCTAGGCTGGCATTTGTGCTCTCTTAGTGTCTGCATGAGATCTGCCCAGGATCTTCTGGCTTTCATAGTCTCTGGTGAGAAGTCTGATGTGATTCGGATAGGTCTTCCTTTGTATGTTACTTGGCCCTTTTCTCTTACTGCTTTTAGTATTCTTTCTTTGTTTAGAACATTCGGTGTTTTGATTATTATGTGACGGGAGGTATTTCTGTTCTGGTCCAGTCTGTTTGGAGTTCTGTAGGCTTCTTGTACGTTCATCGGCATCTCTCTCTTTAGGTTAGGGAAGTTTTCCTCCATAATTTTGTTGAAGATGTTTACTGGCCCTTTAAGTTGCAAATCTTCACTCTCATCTATACCTATAATCCTTAGGTTTGGTCTTCTCATTGTGTCCTGGATTTCCTGGATGTTTTGGGTTACACGTTTTTTGCATTTTGCATTTTCTTTGACTGTTGAGTCGATGCTTTCTATGGAATCTTCAGCACCTGAGATTCTTTCTTCCATCTCTTGTATTCTATTGTTGATGTTTGCATCTATGACTCCTGATTTCTTCCCAAGGTTTTCTATCTCCAAAGTTGTCTCCCTTTGTGATTTCTTAGTTGTTTCTACTTCCTTTTTTAGTTCCTGGATGGATTTGCTGAGATCCTTCACTTGTTTGTTTGTATTTTCCTGTATTTCTTTAAGGTATTTTTGCATTGCCTCTTTCAGGATTTCTTCCTGATGACCCACGTTCTCCTGCATTTCTCTGAGTGATTTTTGTGTTTCCTCCTCATGGGAATCCATCTGTTGATCCATTGTCTCCTGCATTTCTTTAAGCAGTTCTCGTGTTTCCTTTGTAAGGGCATCTAACCGTTGATTCATTTCTTTAAGCAATTTTTGTGTTGCCTCCTTATGGGCATCCGTCTGTTGACCCATATTCTTCTGCATTTCTTTATGCCAATTTTGTGATTCCTTTGTGAGTGCATCTACCCGTTGATTCATCTCGTTAAGCGATTTTTGTGTTGTCTCCTTGTGCACCTCCATCTTTTGATCCATGTTCTCCCGCATTTCTCTAAGCGATTTTTGTGTTTCCTTTGTAAGGGCTTCTAACCGTTGATTCATGGTCTCCTGTAACTCTTTATGAGATTTATTTGTGTCCTTCTTGTGATCCTCTAATAGCATCATGAGAAGTGATTTTAAATCCAGATCTTGTCTTTCGGGTGTGGTGGGGTATCCAGGATTTGCTGCTGTTGGAGAGTTGGGCTCGGATGGTCCCACATTACTTTGATTTCTGTTAGTAACATTCCTACGTTTGCCTTTTGCCATCTGGATACCTCTGATGTTAGTTGGTCCTGCTGCCACTGGCTGTTGGTTGGACCTCCTGTGAGCCTGCAAAGCTATTTCTGCCCCCCCTGGATTGCCAGGATTCCCCTGGCACCGATTTCTGGGGCCTGCCTGCTCCTGAGTGACTTTGGAGCCCTAATGTGCCTTGCCCCAAGTGATCTTATATTGGGGAGGCCTTGCACATCCAAAGGCTCAGCCTAGTGGATTCCTGGAGCAGAGGTCGCCAAAGGGAGGCTGGTAGGCTCCTGCCCTGTGCAGGGGTGAGTGATCTCTCCTGGGGGGGGAGGGGGCGTCCCTCTGCCAGGCAGAAGTCCCACAGCAGAGCTAGCACGCTGGTTATTGCAGATCTGCCCAGCACTTGGGAGCTGCACACACACAAGCCGCCCGAGACCCAAGCGATATTATGCCTGTCTCTCTCAGAACCTGGCTGTCCCCGGTTTATATTTTTATGTCAAAAATCAGTTGATGGGTATGTATGACAGGGCTAGACAGTGCTGAGGTTCCTGCATCTTGTACACTTGCTGAAGGCCATTTTAGGTTTAACTAGAATTTGGTCTCCTTGATGGGAAGCCCCATGGAAAATTAACCAACTTTATTCTGGAAATCCAAGGTTAAGATGCCCCAGCTAACTTATCTCAGCTTCTGATAAACTATCTGCTTGAGTAACTCCCTCCCCCTTCAGCCAGCTGCTTATCTTAGCTTCTGTTAAACAGCTAGCTTGTGCAAAACCTCCTCCTACCGCTACCCAGTGGGAGGTCAGGATGTGTTTTTTGCCTCTAAAAAACACTCTAAATGCCCAGTGCTACACTTGGGTTCCAAATACCTGAGTGTGGTTCCAGCCAATTGTAGCAAAAACTCTCATCTGGCTATAAACTTGTGTCATTTCTGGTGGGCTTCCCATAACATATGTATGAGTGTGTGTTCCAGAATGAGAATCTACTTCTTGACTTTATTACACCTTACTGATGTGATTATATTTACATTTATCTGTTATCTTGGCTAGTACCTTTTAATGAGGAATTGTGAAATGTAAACACTAATGAGCTGTTTTTCCTAGATTGTTTGGTTATTCAAATATTTATACATATTTGACACATATTTTTACATATCTGGACATTTCACAGTACTGAGGCTTTCAACCTCTGATGTGCATGCCACACTTGTGAAGTTTACCTTCTCCTTGGAGAGCACAGTGCATGGGTCTTTTATCAAATCTATCCCTCACTAACTCATGTGTTATGCTATTCTAAGTGGCATTTAACTTTCTCATTAAATACTGCTCACATAGAAATGAGGGTTTTGTATACTCACTTGCACCTGGGCTTTAAATCAGGCATGAATGCTGGCTTTATCAAACGCTTCTGCAACTATGAAAAGAACGTTGGTTTTATGATAGTCTTTTCTTAGACTGCCTCGTTATCCCAAGTTTGCATCTTTGAGATGTTTCCTTTAGCTATATCATTTAATAGACTGCTGAACTATTGGAACGTAATGTGGGACTGTCAGGAGTGTTAACAGAGTGTTGCTGGCCTTTGTGAGTTGGGTATCACACCCTGGTTTCATAATACTGCAAGCACTTGTTCAGTACTGGGTGTTTTCTTTAAATATTTGAAAGAATTCATTAGTTTTCATACTTGGCTTTGTGTGTGTGTGTGTCCCCACCCTTGCACAAAATGGAGAAATATGGCTTATCAGTTTTATTGCTAAGAACTACTGCATGCTTCACTATTTTCTCCAACTGATTTTGTTTTCCATTGCATTCTTTCCTTTCTTTTTCTTATATTGGGGAATACATATTGTACTTGCAGGTAGAAGCTGAGGTCACTAATTATAGGGGTCTTTCCTTTTCTAAGATAAGCTTTGATGCTTGCTATACATTCATCTACAAACAACACATTGTGTGGTTTCCACAATTTTTAAGGATTTATTTAATTATTTAAAGAGGAAAAGAAGATAGAGATGACAGAGAAGGAGGGGGAGGAGAAGGAAGAGGGAGGGGAGGGGAAATAGGGGGAAGAGAGAAAGGGAAACTGGGAAGAGGAAAGGGAGAGGGCACTATTTTGTTGCTGTGCATTAGTAACAATCTTGTCTTTTGTTTTCAAATTCCAAGATGGAAGGTTAAGTCCCCTCCTTATTATTCCATTTCAGCTAGAGGTGAAAGGTTCAAGTTCAGATTGTCTACATTTTGAATACAAAAATTTATTGTACTCAGTGCTTAAATCTATGACAAGTGTTTCACCTATACACATGTGCTATCAGACCCCTTTTAATACATAATATATACACCTATAGAAAAAGGAAGTAGGAAAATATTAATAGATTAAAATGTAGTATATAAACAAAAAAAACTTCTGCATTCTAACATTGTTTGAGTGACATAGAAAGGGACTTGTTACAAGTCATAATGCTGCCATATCTGTCAAGAAAAGACCACAGAAACTTGATACACAAATAGACTTTCTGAGTCACTTGGGAAAAGTCCTATTCATGTTCCACTTTTGGAGATAATTATTCATAGGTTTATATTTATTAGATACACCCTTACAGCTTCCATCCCTTTAGGAACACATAAAGTTAGCAATCTAAGCTATATTTTAGTAAACATCTTGATCCTGGAAAGCAAAAGTGGGTAACAGATCTATACATAAAGTACACAGTTGAAATCTTTGGGCAAGAGACAAGAATATAAAAAGGTGAATAGCCTCCTAATCCATCCCTACCAAAGTATGGATCAGAGCAGGCAGATGAACATGGCCAGCGCTGCCAACGTATAAATTCTTTGCATGATGAACCTTTATACATATTATGGTAAGGCTAACAATAGAAAGTGCTGTTCATAGCACACTGTAATTAGAGAATGTTAATGGTACACAGCACAGAAGAAATAATCTATGCCTTTCACTTGTGAGGAAAATAATGGAGGCAATATTGTAATATTTAGTATCTTATAAGAAAATTTCACTGATCCTAAGCTGAGTCACGGTGATGAAAATCTTATAGTATGATTTTGCACGTTGCTAATTCATTAGACAATCAGAAGATGTATAGCCCTTGAATCTTCCAAACTCTTAAAGGTTTTTCATATATGAAGTTAGGTAACCAGAACAAAGGTACCATGTATCTGCACAATGCAAAGTTTCAAAATGTATTACATACACACTAAATAAATAAGACATACCTGATGTTGTCATGTTAACAAATAATTACTAAACTGTGAAAAAATCCAATTTCCACTTTAAAATTATTTCTTCATAAAATAGAAGCTATACCAAGGTTTTAAACGTTGGCTACCTAAAAAAATTTGGAATACATTTTGTCCATCAAAAATATATCTGTTTTAAAAAGTCATTTACAAAACATAAACCTATTCTTCCGAACATTTTCTTCTTTTAGGAAAAGGGCACTTAGTGTATAGCTAAGGCATTCAGATAATAAAGATCCTGTTGAATTCCCCACTAGGAAGATGGCATTCTGTGCAGTTTTAATATAAAAATATAAATATGTCTGACAGAGATGGAATAGTGCGTGCTGCAAAATTCATTTTCAAGGCCATGCGAACAATACTGATTCCGTGTATTTTAGTTGCCAGAAACCTCCTAACTCAAAACAAATCAAGGTGCCCGAGACTTCAGAAATGGGCCCGCAGCCTTTTGTTTTCTTCTCGCAGCCTTTCGATCTCAGCCACTAAGCCTTCGTTCACCGAGTATCTTTCCAGCAAGGAGTGCATTTCATTCTGGAAAAAGGGGACATGCATCTTAAATTACAGGCTCTTCCCACAAGACCCAGCGAGCTGTGTTACACTCATTGAGCTGCCACTCCGAAGCTCAATTAGCTGGCTAAATGGTATTCCTTGGACCTAACCAAGAAGATTGTAAGAGAAATTAAATATCGGGGAGGTTTATAGTCACACTTTTGCGAATCTTTTTGTTTACTCATCAAACCTGTTCTTTGATAGAAGCCTCAACTTTCACAAGTCAAAAAGCGCATGTGTAGCTGAGATCTGCTTCAACTCTTAAAACATCCCAAACTCTACTTACTCAAATTAGCAACTAACTATAACAACTAAGTAAAAGTGGATCATTTTGTCATGGATTCTTTTTCTCAGAGCCTCACCCTTCTGCACTCTTCAGGACACTATTTGCTATACATACCAGCTGCATATGAAACTGTTTAATCATTTCCACTTGCAGATTCACAATGTCCCTATGGCAAGCTTCCCTAGAAAGAAAATAAATCCCTGTTAGAACTGGGACAATATTACAGCTTTAGATCATTCACTCACAAAGCATGTTCACTGTTTAAATGATTAGGTATTAATCATAGGTTTACCAATGTACCAGTGATGTTAGTTGTGTGATTGGCAGTACAATGATTCCTTTACTTGAAAACTTAGGAACTCGTTAATCTCCACAATGTAACAGGCATTTTGCCGATGAAGACAGAGCAGTTCTAACTCATCCGTTGTTACACAGAGAACTGAACAGGCTGCCAGCCCTGGCTGTCCTCCTGTGCATCTCTCACCGTGTGACACCTGAAAGACAGGCTCACTGGAGAGAGGGGCTTCTAGCAAGTCAGAATACTCATAGACTTCAAGGCCCTTTCACTGTCAAGAGTTTTAGCTACTGAGAGAGGACAACCAGTAGAAAGGGGATATTTGATTGGCTCTAACTAGTTAACACTGAATAAAAATTAGTAACTATGATAATAAAATGACAGTACATACAACACACATGATCAACTCATGGAGGCTTACCATGTGTTCCCATATGATGTTACTGCTTAATGCTTGCAGAAAATCTTAAGTCTTCTCAATATTACTGTCCAAAGAAATGCTTTTCTTTAAAAGTATATCTATGTAACATGCTTGGGATGCAGCTCAGTGACCGAACATGTGCCTAACGTACCTAAGTCCCAGTGTTGTGTCTATATTCCAGTACAATAATAAATAAATAGAAAAAATTTAAGCTGAAAAGAATTAAAATTTATATGTGTGTGTATGTGTGTTTTAAATGAAGGTATTAGAAAAGTTGGAGGCAAACTAGTAGAGTGCTTGCCTACCATACACTGGGCCTTTGGTGCAATTCCCAGGAAAACAATGAAAGGAAAAAAAAAAAGGCATCAGACCATATCAACACAGCCAGGGCTTTAAGTTACTGTCTCGCACAAAAGCAAAGTTCTACTTCTAGATCCAGTCCATACTTACTTCTGCTTTCCTATCCTGAATGTGTATTTATTTCAGTATAGAGAACAAGGCTGGGGTGCAACAGGGGCCTGGCAGTTGAGAGACCCTTCCCTGGTAGGGGAGTGTTGAGAGTACGTGACTACCAAGAAAGTCAAGATTAATAGGATCAATAGGCTCAAGATCCTATGAGGACAGGCCTAAAGAAAAGCAAGCCTAATGCATCGATGTCTACAGTAGACACATGTGAGTTCCTATACTGGGCTGGATGGCAGGAGAGCAGAGATAAAGTAGCAGCTAAGTAGCAGTGAGCATTTGGACATTCATGGGGTGATGATAAAACAAGAGCCCCCTCCCCCCAAGATAAAAAGATGGAGTGAATGCTCCAGACATTCAGCTGCTGTCCCATGGGGCAAAGGTTAAGCCAGGGGAATAAAGGGAAGCCAGGAGTAGACTAACTCCACGGAATCCTAAACCCAGCGACCACAGAGACACAGTCGAGAATCCTGGAAGATCACTTCTCATGCCATCTCTCAATGGCAAGAACAAGTCTGCAAAACTTAAACTCTTAAAATTATCCTCAGTTGCAAATACAAAGAAATTTAAACTAGAGTCAAAGAAAGGAGGAATTCTTCCTGGGAGAAGAAGTCCAAGATTCTAGACTGAGCATGTGCAGGAAAAACTCCCTGTGAGAAGCTGGAGAGAATGAGCTGAAATGTCTATGGCTTGTAAAGGTCATCTCAGATTGGCTACAGAGTTTAAAATTCTAAGACCATCTGCTGTCAAGTCTGCCATGACCAACTTTCCCCCTGGGCCTTCACTAAATGCTCATATTAAAAATAAACAATAAACAAAGACGCATAGTTGAAAGAGGCCCCCTGGAGCACAAAGAATGTGACATCTTGGGGGTGAGGATGACATACTAAGAATGGCCTGTGCTATGGTCTTCACAGAGAGAAGCAGCTATGAGAGCTAAAAGACATGACCAAGTGCGTCCACACTGTGCCCCTGTGCGCACAATGTAACCTACTGGAAGCTGAGGCAGAACAACTAACTCAGAGACCCTGAGCCACTGGTCCTAAGGCAGGAACAGATTTAGTACAGGAAATCCCTGATAATGGGAAGAGGTGGCGGCCCAGCTGCGAGGCAGACTCCATCGAGGACTCAGAGCCTGCTCTGCTGAAAGGAAGGCCTGAGACCACCTCTCGAGAACCAGCAGACATCAGTGAACTGACACTCGGACGCTTGTAATAATAAACAGGCGATAAGTACTACCATGTTCTATTAACTCTGTGTTTAGGCCTTCAGTGTTTCCTCTCTGTGGACACTCCTAGAATTATAACCATGTCTTTTCTCACGCTGTCCCCATACACATCAGCTTCTCTTCAGTGAGATCTTCCTACATTTGCCCGAGAAAACCGGTCCTTTTCTCTGTTTCCAATGCCATTTCATTTGCACTAGACTTAGCTGTCATGCACACAGCTTTCCTATCAGGCCATAACTATTTATGGTGTCCTCAAAAACTCTTACATCTTTTAAGACCATGCACTGAAAATAAGAGGACACGGAGAGAAAGGACTAAAGCAGACTGCTCACAATCCATGCAACGGCCTCAAGTACAAACAAGCATAACTAAAGGCAGGATAAGAGTCTGATCCATAAACAATGAATAGGATCTTACTGAGAAAAACTGACAGTCACTTAATGGAAGGGGAAAGAAGAACAGACTGAGGATGTGACATTAAGAGATGAAAGGGCAACATGCTCAGGGAAGGAAAAATCACAAACCAAATGCTTTCAGAATAGCCCACTCTGCCATGGCAGCTACAGAAAGCAGGAGATGGCCAGACTCACTGCACTCATATATCCACTTGAGTCCAGTTGCTGTTACATGACAAGATTCCTGCCACACTGCTACAGTTACCTATCTGCTAATCATGAATGAATTGATTCACACTAGACAAACACACACATCACAACAGGATACAACATACTTACTCTAAAGAAACTATGGCCACTGTGGGAAGATTCCCACTTCTGTATTAATATATGATACATATATGAGCTAGGCATACCATTATTACCAAAAAGATGATCTTTCAAAAAGAAAATCTCTAATATTTAAAAATGTATTTAAAAATATTTTAAACATTAAAAAATGTGCACCAATTAAAACTATATATCTCCAATTTTCTTCTTATTAAAATCCAAGTAATTACAAGTTAGAAAGGAGAAAAAAATTTTACATAAAAAAGCAAAAACATTAGTGATGGAAAATAACTTCCAAACCCTGAAATAACCATGAAAATGAAGCAGTAACATTCTAGAACATGTTAATATTTTTGTTTGATCCTGCAAATTTCAGAGAATAGATAATTCCAATATCTTAATAGTCTCTGAATAAAAAAAAAATCTACTTTATGATGACCTAAAATACTAGTGCCATACCTACAGGCAACAGGAGGAACAGTCATCAAACATAACTTCATAATGAAATTCAAATGGTAGAAAGAACAAAGTTAAGTTACAGAAAGATTTGTATCTACATACATACATATTTGTAACATCCTGAAGTCATCTATCTAAAATCATTTAGACGCACATTCAAGAGATGTCTTTCAGGCCTAGTGAGGTGGTACAGTGGCTATAGACATTTGCTGCCAAACCTGTAGACTAAAGTTTAATCTCTAGAACCCACACAACAGAAAAAGAGAACTGACCCTGCAACGTGACCTCTGACCTCCACATGGGAGCAGACAAATGCTCCCTACCCTAGCTCCCACACAAAATATTAAACAAGCATAAAAGGTCTGTTTTCCACATCACTTGCTATAGAGCACTTAACGGTGATCTATAAGTATTGGATGTCAGAACATTTGAATATATAAAAACCTGCCCACGTTCTGAAGACTCAGACAGAATCTCAAGGGCGTGCTGCACACTAGACTTCTCCATCAACTCGGCAAATGTGCCTCTCTATAGTGTAGTAGGCAAAGATCAAAATTCACGTTTTCTGTTTTTGTGGCCATCACAACCTAGACACATGTACGAATTACCAAGATGGATTCTGGTTCTGGCCTCACACAGGTAAAGACAAACTTAGTGACTAGGAGGCGAGCAGTCTCTCAGGCTACCTGAAGTCATCCAGCATCTCTTGTATCATGTTCTGAATGAAGCGGATCTGGACAGAGGTAAGCGGTGCACTTGGCCGACTGTTCCCAAGGGTATCAACTATTTTTTCTGAGAGTGAACTGGCTACTCCAGCAGTGACGGAGGATGCTGCCTTTGGTACTAAAACAAATGGAGACAATATTAATAGTTAACTCGGACTAAAAGACATCAAGCATTTCTAAATAAGATTTGGCAAAGAAAGACTTTGGAAACTGCAGAAAGAACAGTGTTCCTATGACATTTAGAAAAACCCATTGTCTGGAGTACAAATTTTAGAAACTTTCTATGACATTATTTCTAATAGTCATTTATCTGTATATATAAACTGCCAACTGTCTAATGTAATAACACATGACAGAGGGATTAATCTTGAAGAATCCCTGAACCATTTCCTCTTATAAAAGATGTATGTGACAAGCTGTACCACAAACCAGATAAACCAGGACTATTGAAAACAAACAGGAGGAAGACAGGCTTGAAGCAGTT
This sequence comes from Tokudaia tokunoshimensis, assembly GCA_036184795.1. Classification (NCBI taxonomy): domain Eukaryota; kingdom Metazoa; phylum Chordata; class Mammalia; order Rodentia; family Muridae; genus Tokudaia; species Tokudaia tokunoshimensis. The sequence continues at coordinate 15,415,935 of BTHU01000007.1, forward strand.
GCCACTGGCAAAGTCTTAGACTTTAACAAATGGAGAAGTGCCTCTGTGAAGAGACCTTCTGAGCAGGCAGCTTCTCTTAGAGACCAGCTCAGCTCCCTTAAATTCAACTGGGACTTATGTGTCTATGGCATAAACTCTAACAATAAAACCAAATACAAATTTTCTACAGATTCCAGGTATTACCCAAGCCTTTCCAAAAAGTCTTCTTCATTATGCACACTGAGTTAATAAAGCCCTTATAAATTGGACTGAGAATGAGGCTCATATCAAACGACCAAATCAGGGTTGATGGATTTAACCACTCATGCCTTCTAATAAGAAGTCATGCTGGTGAGCTGTCTATAAACACATTCCTTTAGCGTTATCTGGTCCATGGTTATTCTATTTATTCCTTAAAAGAGAAATAATCAGGGATCTTTCCAACTACACATTTCAAATGTAAGGACATTCAGTGTGCTTACCTTGAGTTGAGGATCCATTGACTGAGGGTTCATGTATCAACTGGGTTTCAATATCTTTTTCTGGCTTTTCAAATTTTTCAATATTTCTTGCTTGGTTAGACGATGGACAGGTATTTAGAATTCCAGGTTCAGCACCAGAGGAGATCAACTTTGCAAACTTGAATTTAAAACAAACAGTCACTTTAATATGCATTTCTTATATTATTCTATTACCCACAAACTATATCTAGTTCTCACTGCTTTCTCCCAACAGGCAGGGTCGAGAAAATGAAGAACAGAGAGGCTGAGCAGGAGCTAGTGCTAGCAGCACAGCAAGCCTGTTAATCAAAAAGTCAATTTCACAACGAGCTGATGTGCTAAGCACTTGCTGACTACAGGAGAAATGCAAATCCCTGGGAAGAGGAAGGAGGGGAGAGAGAACTCTGGACTTTCATGTAGTATCTAGATAGAAATATTGAAAACTAAAGACATTCTTGTACTTCTGACTTGATTATCTTTTTTCTTGTACTTGTAGTTTTAAATGTAAATAAGAAAACAAACACTTCAATTTGAATACCTACAGACTTGACCTTCCTATAACCTGTGGCCCCCAAGGTGCTAATCATTTACTCATTCTTAGCAACCTCCGACTTGCTCTAACACTAAGAACCACTTGATAACTGCTTGCTTTAGGCTGCAGTAGAAATATATTTTAAAAGAATTTCTCGCCGGGCAGTGGTGGTGCACGCCTTTAATCCCAGCACTTGGGAGGCAGAGGCAGGTGGATTTCTGAGTTCGAGGCCAGCCTGGTCTATAGAGTGAGTTCCAGGACAGCCAGGGCTACACAGAGAAACCCTGTCTTGAAAAACCAAAAAAAAAAAAAAAAAAAAAAGAATTTCTCCTCTTTTTTTACATATTTCTTTTATGTCTCCTTAAGAAATCAGAATTTTACCCAAGCAGAACCCAAACTGAAAATATGCATAAAAACACATCCCCCAGTGTTTTAGCTTTACTTCTCAAAAGTAAGAATTAGCTGGAAATTTCTTTTTTTCAATAAGAATGAAGAATGCACAGATATAGGGTTATAATATACACTATTTTAATTTGAGTTTTCTCTATTTAAACATGAGGTTGATTCTTTCCCTTGTCTTCATAAGGATAAAAATTATTTCTCCTCAAAAAAAAAAAAATTCAGTTATGAGGTATTCTTTTGCAGATGTGTGGTTATCTGTAACACAGACAGGTTCGACAGGCTTCAGAAGTGTTCTTCAGTTATTAAAAACTGGCATCAAGATTTAAAACTATTTTCCTGTCTAGTACGTACAAGACATTAATAATCAAGACACATACATTGGCGGTCAGCCCTTGAGTGATAACCTTTAACTGGGTACTCCTTTCGGGTGGATACCTGCTTCAAGGGGTCCTTAGGCTCCTGCCTCCCTAGGTATGCTCTCTTAGACTCGGCTGACAGCTCATGGCTTTCGTTTTCTTCCTTCCCTGAAGATCCCATGAGGACATTAAGAGGGCTGGAGTGCAGTACCAGTGTGCTGGAGGCGCCTGCATTCTTCCTCAGGGGGAACACTGAATTCAGCTGTGGTAGAAAGTCAAGGCCTGGGAAAGGAAAGGAAAGGAAACGTCATACACTTAAGATGTCTTCCAACCTTAAACACTGGGTATAAGCGCTTTCTTAAAATAATACCAAAAAAAAAAATGGCAAAAGATAGGGGATATGGACTCAGAAGGCTGGCTTACTTCTCAGCTAAAATGAGTGGGTATATCCTTTCAATTCTGACACTACTTCCTATCTGGAAGTGTGGTGAGCCTTTGAAAAAACATGTACCCTGGAGCACTGATGTGCTCAGGAGCCTTACACGGGACAGCCTGGGCTACATGGCAAGAATGTCTTAAAAAATTTCTTTCCTTATGGAATACTTTGAAAGCGACAAACCACAATCAATGACTGGAGCAGCACCAGCTCTTGATAACTGAGCGCTATAATTTGTACAGGTCTGTGGCGGCCTGTAAGATGACCCAAGGACGCTGTGTGCATTCCCCTCAGAATGTGGCGAGGGTGTGCTGTCACCTCCAAGATCAGCAAGTCTGGCTTCTCTCAGCTGCCCTCGATCTCACTGTCCATTAGGAGGGAAGCAGCCGCTGTTTTCACCTCGGCTGAGAGGGTGCCCGAGCGGGCAAGAAACTGGTCTCTCCAGTCAAAAGCCACACGGACAACTTGGAAGCAGAGCTGAATGCAGCTCTGGCTGATTCCTTGGTTGAAGCATCAAGAAAGGGAGATCAGGAGCTAATGAACAGCAACTGGTGCCTAACTCCATGAGACAGTGAGATGCCACGGGTTTGCTTCTAAAGCTAAAGGCTGGGGTACATGTTACTAGCAGCAACGGCAGCATTACTGCTTATCTTCATGAAGATACTTCAAGATTTCTTACCATCTCCTTTGCCTATAGATTCATCACCTCCTTTGCTGACTATAGCATCTATAATAAAACAAGAAAGTCAAGGTAATTTTACAAGTATTACAATGTTATAAAAACATGTGGCTTTATTGATACTAATTTCAGTCACAGACTATTGCAATATTATAATTATTCATCTACCAATACATAACAAAAACTGTAAATTGAACGTTAACATATTAACAGAAGAATGGGAAAAAGGCACTAACAAATACACCAGAAATACAAATGGCCAATAAGTACATGATCACCTGGTCTGTCTCTGTCTCCCTCCCTCCCTCCCTCCCTCCCTCCCTCCCTCCCTCCCTCCCTCCCTCCCTCCCTCTTCTCCTCCCCCTTTCTCTCTTGAGTGCACCAGATTTGTGTTAGGCAACTGCTCAGCTGAGCTTAGATGTCAATACCCCTAACACAAAATTCTTGGGTTCGACTTAATATAAAAATTATTTTTATTAAACAAATGAAGAAACTGAGGCACAAAGATTAAGCCCTTTCCTTGGAGAATTTCACCCTTGGAATTAAAACCAATTCTTAGTCAACAAAACAAGCGTTATATTTGTCCACATTTTCCTTAAATTAAGCAGCCTCCTAGTTGGGTAGTGGTGGCATTCAAATTTATGCCAGCACTGAGGAGGCAGAGGCAGTCGGATCTCTGAGTTCAAGGCCAGCCTAGTCTACAAAGAGAGAGATCCTGCCTCAAAAAACCCAAACCCAAACCAAAACAAACAAAAACAGGTAATGCCTCAATGAAATGGAGACATATACCTCAAATTTTACATTTGAAAAACGGTGCAGCAACTAAAGGAAAAGCTAAGCTGCTCATTAATTTATTCTTGCAAAAAAGCCCCTCATTGAGTCTTAAATATACAAAAGTTGCAAAAGTTGTGCGTGAATTTGTGTGTGTGTGTGTGTAAGTCCTCTACTATGGACATGTTAGAGTCTCTCTGGTTTTTCAATATTACAAATAAAACTGTAAACACACAAATCTTACAGATGTCTGTGAATATTTTCTGAGGTAAATTGGTAGAAATGGAATTAATAGGCCAGAAAACATGAATAATTTAACTGTTAAATGACTCTCCAGATATTCGCCTGGCTCACTGATACCATCCCATTAAGGAATGTGAGCCTCAGCAAACTGAAAAGGCACAGCTGGACAATGATACACATTGTGTCCATGCATCAAGGTGACAAAGGTTTCTTCTCAGTGGTGCCTTTACAGGGTAGTGGCAGAGATGATATAACGCACACATGAAACTATCATATACAAGTGCTCAAGGAGAGGCAGTCTATTTCCTAGCCATGAGAAAACTAAAGAAATACCAAAGAAATACTAATAATCCTTACTTCTGCATATAAAACAACCAAGATTTTAGGGAGATTTATTTGAAGCAGATACAAGTCAAAGTTTGTTTATAATAGGAGACTCCTGTAAGAAGTTCTGTTGGCACATAAGCTCAGAGTCTGAGCACTAGCTTAACACACAAAACACCCTGGGTGGATCCCCTCCTGACGGTGGCAGGGATTGGAACCATGTGAAATGACCAGCACTTGACTGAACATGGCAACTTCTCACCTATCAGATACAGGAGAGATCCAGCTCAGGAACTGAGAAAATGACCAAAGCACAGTATGATTCAGACCCACATCTAACAGCCGTAAGAGCCTCCACCCTGATCTGAGCACACTTACCATCTCTGATTGGTGAGAACATGTCACCTAAACTACTTTTCCCAGTATCATCAAAGCTGGAGAAATCCTGACTTTTTCCAGCATCTGTTTCCTTAGATAAAATATCTGTATTTTTGCTTCGAGCCAACCCTTGAAAGAATTAGATACAAAAGTCAGTGTTATTACATCCATGTAAATAGCTGCTAACATCAGAAGCTAGACTGCAAAATGAACATTATCCACACTGTTTCGAGCTTATAATTAAGCATCAAGAAAAGCAGCAGAATATGTTAGTGAAGAGCTTTTCTAAACACTCATTTGTTCAGGACATCCCTTTGCTGGAAGGTTTCTAAAATCATTAATATGTTTCTGCTGCCCTCTTAAAGTATACTAAATACAATCTATGTTTGTTATGCCTGATTGCCTACAACCGACTAAGAGAAATCCACAAGGCATAGAGCATGATGCCTAACACTACAAGAGACAACAAACATTTGCTCTCCAACTTGCAGACAGCAGGCCTCTTAGCCCCATCTAAAGTCTTCCTCCATTAATAGGGGGAGCTTAACTCTCCTTACTCTCAGTAGTGCCCAACTAAAGGACTCATAACAAGAAGAGTGCAGTAGGCAAGAGCAAAGGGCTTGCTAGCACGTGGCTTTAGAGTAAGGCTCTGTGGGAGAAAGCATGGAATAAGGACCATCCTGCTGCACTGACATCGAGCTCTAGCTTCAGCCTGGCAGCTTGCTGCTGTACACTTTAAAAGGAGCTTGACTTGACATCTCAGTCTCAAATGGAAACTGGGAAGCCTGAGGTGACAGTCAACTGGATTTCCAAAGCTGGCAAAGCCGGGCTAAGGAAATGAACTTAAAGACAAAGTGCTAAGAACCCGAGGCGTCTGTGTATCATAACCCTGAGGGGGTTCCAGCTGGAACCTAAGAACCTCACGGTTAACTCGGTCACATAGGGACTGGGCTGAAAGCGAATCACGTGGGGAGGGAGGGGCTTGCCTCCTTTTTCTAGGTTTTTAATGTATTTGAATGAATAAAACAGAGGGTTAGTATCATAAAAACATAGTACTGAATCTTACTTTTCACTTCTTAAATTGCTGTTTCCTACTTAAGCCAAGGATCAGCAACAAATTATAGAGGTTCTTTTCAATTACTCAATCAGCTAACTGGAGTAGAAACAGGAATTTTGTAAAACTTTAGATTAATTGTAGATTAATCTCAAAATAAGTCAGCATCATGGTTATGACTATGACTACAATGTTCTATCATTTCCTGTCTCATGTGCCAGACACTAAAGATACATTTTCTCTGACTGCCCTAATTACCTTAAATGTTAAATGTCATCTTAGTGTGTAAGCGGGAAACAATGAGGCCGCAGCAGCCTGGAGAAGGCTCAGTGGGAAAGTGCTTGCCCTAAAAGCAGAGGAGCCCGACCATGACCCGCAGACCCCACAAGGAAAAAAGCAAGTGTTTGTAGTGCTGGCTATGGCGAGGCAGAGCTAGTACACGGATCTCTGAGGCTTGCTAGCCAGCTAGCTTGGCAAGTTGCAAGCCAATGAGAAACCTTGACTCCAAAAGTAAAGCAGACAGTCCATGAGGAATGTGACACCCAAAGCTGACATCAGGACACATGTACCTGCAGACAGACAGACAGACACACAAAAAGACATACATACACCTGCACAGATGTGTGTTCACAGACACACACACACAGACATACACACAGCACACATGCACCTGCAGACACAGACAGACAGACAGACAGACAGACAGACAGACACACACACACACACACACACACACACACACACACACAGATACACACAGACACAGACACATACATATGCACCTGCACAGATGCGTGTTCACAGACACACACATACATAAACACACACCTAGCAAGTAGGCTAAGCCGAGATGTGTCTGAGTATGTAGCAATAAAATGACTCCTAATGACAGTGCTGTACTCATACGTATGTAAAACAACAGAGAGTAAGGAAACAACTGAGAATAGGCTCATGAAATTCTGAGTGTGCCAGAGGGCAGAGCTCAAGAGTTCAGCACTTCCCTATAAGCTGACAGCTGCTTCATAATGAACAGAAAGCTGTTTGTGGGGACAAACCAAATACTTCTTTTTGACAGAAATTTTGAGACTGTTGAGGGCTGTCACTGAAAGTAACCCAGCAAACCCAGGTCTTCATTTGCTAATGAGTGTGCTTATTAAAAACTGACACTCTACTTCCCAGTTTATAAGTCATCATTTTAATCTTTTAAAGTCATGAAAAAGATAAGAATTGTAGCATTAGTCATGAAAATCATGGCGAATTTTCATAATACAGTTAATTAAGTATTTTAGGAGATATTATTCAGTTATATTTCAAAAATAATTTCTTCTAAGTAAACAGCCACAGTGTCTCCAAGTTCTTAAAAGTGGACCTAGTCATTTTTCTGTATGTTGTGACTACTCTGTAAGAGCCTCACAAGGACCCGATAGTGAACAGTCATTCCACACTATCAAGACGTCAGAGTTCTGCGGTTACTTAGAAGTGGTAAGTCCATGCCGAGGAGCAAGGGCCTGACCGTAAAGTAAGTCAGTGACTTGCGTCACTACTGAGTGCTAGGTGTTTGTAAGAACTCATAGACTGGAGCAGAGAAGCCACCACTACACTGCACCTTCCTATGACCTACTGGAGTCAACAATATTATCATTAGAGATCACCTAGACACTCTTAACTTCCAGCTAATAAAACTGCACTTTAATGTGTGTCAGGTAACTATTCAGCATTTCAAAATATCTCTACCACCTGACTTACTGTTCATTTTGAGATATGAAACGTTAAGAAGCACAGTTGCATTTTACTCTTTTGACTATCCGGTCAAACCAAACAGATGGCACTGATGTTACCACGCTGCTCAGGACATAAGGGAAGATCAGTCAGTCTGAGGGAGTGTTAGCCCACTCTTCCTCTCAACAGAATTCAGATGAGGAGAGTACGTGCTCTGAGGAGCTCCTTAACAAGGCAAAGTTAATAAGTTTCATGTCTTCAATGGTATCTGCTAATCAGTTTTGCCTAAGTACTCAAATGAGTCCTAGGTTCTCAAAGAAAGGGTCAACTGTGGGGGAAAGACAAAGGCCTCAGATCACTCTGACATAACGTTACCTGCTTCGTCCTGAGGAGCCCCTGGTCCTTTGCCCAGAGCTGCCGTCACGGGTTGTGGTAGAACTGTGGCGACGGAGGGGCTGGGTGCTTCTCTGACAATTCCAGAATTCTGGGCAGCCCCACTGCTGCCGCTCACGGGAGCACTCCGTTTGTTCACTGCTGTGGCCTTATTTGAGCTGCCTTTATTTAAACTTGCCTAAATGGAATAGAATATTAAAAGCTCAGGTTACTAATGTGTAATCACAAACATTAATATTTTATAAGTGCCTCACTAAATTAAAAACTTAATTTTTCATCTTATAAATCTGAAGCTTGCTGCTATATCTGAATTTTGCTCTAAACAACATATTTTAAAATTCTTACATAGAAGAATTAAATACTAAATAATTTTAAAATCAAGTCTCAAACAGCTTTATATTCAAATGATATATAATGTCACCATATAAAATAACTATGAAGCAATACAATGCTGTGTTTAGTTGACAAGAGATAATTTTCATTTTCTGAGCTAGGAATTTCTAGGAAAATAGAAAATGTTGAAAACAATATCTCACCTTTGTCAGAGATGTGGAGTACTGAAATGCTATACATTGCACAGATGTCTTGTGGGCACTGATGGTTTTCACAGGAGATTTCAGCATCCTTAAGTCATACTGATATATTTTCCCACGGGAGGATCCAATAGCCAAAGTGGCTCCATCCGGCATAAAATCTACTGCAGTCAGAGGGGTGTCAGCCACTAAAGTTTTCACTAGCCTTTGGAAGAGGAGGAGAATATGCAAATACATCAGTATATGCAGGAGTATAAATTTATAGGACACATCTACTTATTGAGAATACTTAGTCAGAAATGGGCAAACAATGCATACCCAAAATACTTGTTTCAAGCAGTTTGGAGTACGTCTTACAGACACATCTAACAGCATGACCTATAAAGAATGAACATTCCACTGTCTTTCTACTCACATCACAACTGGACAGCCTATATTTTCCATGTGGACCTCCTGTTTCCTGGATTAAGTACTCTCTGGCAGCGCACCAGCCTCAGAGCTGAGCCACTTTCCACTTAGTGGCCTGCCTGTCTCTGGAGGGACTGTGACCTTTCACAGGAGCAGCTGCTACTCTGTTCTGAGTTGTGCATCTCTTGACCAAAAGGCTAAAGCAACATAGTTCACATGGCCGACCACAGCCAGGCAATGGATACTGACTTGCTCTTTGCTGGTCTATCTGGTACTAGAGGAAAAACAATGGCTTATTGACCAGAGAGGCTGTCAGTGAACTATTTTAAAAAGAACATAGAGTGAAACAGGTCACAGTAAGTAACTACTGGAGCACTGGAGCAAGGCCCCACTCTGGTACCTCACCTGACTAACCTTAGCATTCCACAGGGTCTTTAAACACTGCTTAGCACTGAATACAACTCTAGCAGCCTCCTCCTCCTTCTTTTTTAAAGTTACAAATTAAGCACAGTTATCACACAAGAAGGGTTTAAATGGTTCAAAGATCATCTACCCAAAGAGGGGCAACGTTTTTAGGGATATCTGGCAATGTTTGCAGACTATCGTGACTCAGCAAATGTCACTGGGCTTAGTGGGAGAGATCAAGGCCAATGCTGAAATGCATTACTGTCTCTGTCTGTCTGTCTCTCTCTCTCTCTCTCTCTCTCTCTCGTTCACTCTCTCAACTCTCAAAGAGTACCCTAATGTTTATGCTGTATCCATTCTTTTCTGTGTAAGAAAAAAAAGAAAATTATCATATTAGATACATCAAGTAATCAGACCCCTTTGATAGTGATCAGATGCCTGTGTAAGTCACAAACATGTCTGTTACTAAATTAAAGCATGGACACACTAAGGCTGGGATGGAGTTCAGGGATAGAGTGCTAGCACACATAAAACCCCAGGCTGGATCCTAAGCAGCACATTGTAGGTGTGGTGACATACATCTGTAATTCCATCACTCAGCAAGACAAGAACATCAGAAGTTCAAGGTCATCTTTAGCTAACTGACAAGTTTGAGGCCTTCCTTTGCTATGTACGGTCCTGTCTCAATACAAATACTCATGATGACATCACACTTACTTCTTACTTGAAGTGTCATAGAGGATGATTCTCTTATCCAGGCCTATGGTTACAAACAGCAGTTCATTGACAGGAGAGAAGCAGATGCCTGAAGCTGGAGCTTTGTGTGTACTGTCAAAGCTGTGGTATGAACTCTGACTGTTCACATCCCAGAGAGTCACTACTCCATTATCCGAAACGCTGCCCAACAGAGACTTCCTAAACAAGGAGTACTTGATGTGCCGGACAGGCTGTGAGATAAAGACACATTGACGTGACTGCAAACATTCACAACCATTCATAAACACCAACCCTATCTAGACTGGGTTAGGTATTCTCTGATGTAAAGACACACAGGTTTGATCACAGCCTCCACCATGTTATTTAGTGTGCTATAAGATAACCCTGCACATTTCAATATTCTATTAGTTCAGTATCTGTCATGATTTTATTATCTTGGATAACTCAGCTTCTTCAATCTCCTCCATTTCAGAGGAAAACTTTTAATGTAACACATCCACACTGTCTACATTAACCAGGGGGGTTAGAACAGTCACCATAAATACAGGGCCCAAGCATAGTCAGATCACAAGAGAAGCCTGGGAGAGGGTGAAGCTATTTTGCATTCTCTTCTTCCACAGCCCTTAGGCTCTGGGATGTGTTGGTCTGTGTGGGGCCTGTGGAGCTGACAATCCAACACACAAATCAGCACGGTAAGCTTAGGTACAGAGGTTGTATGGACAACCTCTACACTGGAATGGGCTAAACCTCCTTTGAAAACATATCAGCCTGAGGGCAGTGCAGGCCTTGCTCTAAACACTAATCCCCACCAGAAGACAGGCTTCCTTTCTAGTTTATCTGGACCAGAAAATTCAGGCTCAATAAATAGGACTTGATTAAAATTGATTGAATTATACCTACTTTTCCTAAAATACTTGCCCAGATTTTTATTGGCATCATAATTAATTGTGCTAATAATAAAATAGCATTTAAAAATATCAGAACATGACAAAACAGACGGAAGAAAAAGGGTTCAAGAAACAAATATAGACACAGAGAAACACTTGATTGCACATTCAAGAACCCCACAAAAAACTGGAAGTCATAATGTGTGTGTGTGTGTGTGTGTGTGTGTGTGTGTGTGTGTGTGTGTGTGTGTGTATGTTTATGTATGAGTGTGAAACTCATAGGGGAAAAAAAGTAAAACAAACTAAAAGTAAAATTTAAAAAAATTTAAAAGCCTCACCATGATATTATGAGACAGGAAGCTCAAAAGCTGCCATCGAGTTTGCTTTCAGCTGGCCATCTACTGTTGGGCGGACAGCCTATGCTGGAGAGTAGTTTGTTTCTCTTGGAGAAAACCAATGTTTCATTCACATGTGGTTAACAACTGGAGATAGCTTCTGGGCTAAAGACGGGGATGTGTCCATTTTCTTCGGCTCTGAGACCTCACTGGTTCAGACTGGAGCAGGCCTCGTGCACGCTGCCTCTGTCTGAGTGCATATGTGCACTGGCTCCATGCTTACAAGGCTCTGTTTTCTTGTTGTCCCACTGGCTCTTACACTCTTCCCACCTCCTTTTCCACAGGGTTCTCTGAGTTCTAAGGGGGAGGGATTTAATGGTACTTTCTGGCTGTGGGTCTCTGTTTATTCTCATCTGCTGCAGAAGGAAGCTTCTCTGACCATGGCTGAGCAGGATTGACATATGAGTACAGCAGCGTCATTAGGAGTCATTTTATTGCTACATTCCTTTGGTAGTACTTGGTTTTCCCTAGGTCCCTTGGCTATCTAGTCTCAGCTTCTTGGTCACCCAAGCGGTGTCAGGTATGACTCCTTCTCACGGAGTGGGCCTTACATCCCATCAGATACCAGGCTTTGTGCTTCCTCTGCACAGTGCACTGGTACTGGAGCTTCAATCAGTGATGAAAGACATCCACTTACAGCTGTGTCCCCCGTTATTTAGCAATTTTACTTAGAATACTAACACACACACACGCACACACACACGCACACACAATTTAGAAAGCTTCTACTGTATTAGGTTTCCATACAATTCCTCAAATTACCCTCAATTTTACTGTCCCTCTCCTCCCCATCTTCCCTTTCTCATTCCCTCTTCTCTTGCCCTCCCTACTTATCTCCCTGTTCTAGTCCCTACCCCTCCCCTAACCACCCATCTATTCATAACTATCTACTCTATTACCTATTACCTGGCCCTAGAGAAATGTATTGTTTCCTGGCCACTTACCCTATACCAGTGGTTCTTAATCTGTGGGTCGCAAGCCTTTTGACAATGGTTTGACACCAAACCCTTTTACAAGGGTTGCCTAAGACCATCCTGGATATCAGATATGTGCATTACAATAGATTACAGTAGCAAAATTACAGTTATGAAGCAGCAACAAAAATAATTTTATGATTGTGAATCACCTCTGTGACTCTAAAAGACTAGTTTGCTTATCTTTGATTTAACAACTAACACCCACCTATAAGTGAATACATACAGTATTTTTCCTTTTGGGCCTGGGTTACCTCACTCAAGATGATTTTTTTTTTCTAGTTCTACCCATTTACCTGCCAATTTCATGACTCTAATGATGGAGTCAAATTCCATCATTACATGTAACACATTTTCTTTATCTTGCATCTGCTGATAAGATATCTAGGTTGCTACTTTTTCCAAATGATGGTGTCCTTTGCATGACTGAAACTTTTCAGTTTCATGAGGTTCCATTTATTAATTGCCTATCTTAGTGCCTGTGCTAATGGTGGTCTGTTTAGAAAGTCTTTTCCTTGGCGGTTCCTCAGAAAACTAGGCATGACACTCCCAGAGGATCCATCTATACCACTCCTGGGCATATACCCAGAGGCTTCCCCTGCATGCAATAAGGACACATGCCCCATTATGTTCATAGCAGCCTTATTTATAATAGCCAGAAGCTGGAAAGAACCCAGATGTCCCTCAACAGAGGAATGGATTCAGAAGATGTGGTATATTTACACAATGGAATACTACTCTGCAATTAAAAACAATGAACTCACGAAATTCCTAGGCAAATGGTCAGAACTGGAAAATATTATCCTTAGTGAGGTAACCCAATCACAAAAGAACACACATGGTATGCAGTCACTGATAAGGGGATATTAACCCAGAGTCTCGGAATACCCTAGACACAATTCGCATATTAATAGATTTTCAAGAAGATGGAAGGAGAGACCTCTGGTCCTGGAAAGACTGGATGTAGGGGAATGCCAGGACAGAGAATCGAGAGGGGGTTGAATGGGGAAAAGAGGGAGGGAAGGGGGCTTATGGGACTTTCAGGGAGGGAGGAAACGGGAAAGCGGAAATGATTTGGAATGTAAATAAAAAAAACTTAGAAAATAAAAAAAAAAAGAAAGTCTTTTCCTATACCAATCAGTTCAAGCTATTCCCCATTTCTTTTCTATCAGATTCAGTGTATCTAGCCTTATGTTGAAGTCTATGATCCATGTGGAATTGAGCTTTGTGCATGGTGATATGTATGGAGTGATCTGGATTCTTCTACATGCTGCTATCTAACTTTATCAGCACCATTTGTTGAAGATGCTGCCTGTTTTTCCAGTGTGAATTTCTAGCTTCTTTATTAAAAAAAATCAAGTGTTCAAAATAGGCATGTAGATTTATGTATGGATCTTCAATTCGATGATTAAGGTTTTCCATATATAACATAGTTTAAGACCCATAAATGTTTATTTAAACATCTACCCTTTAATCTTCTGATAATATCAAGAGTATCATTTCTGATCATTCCACATGTATTAAACCATCATCTCCTTAGAATATCAAGACATTAGCCATGATACAATATAAGCACAGTACTAATCTGCTACATTATGTAAAATAAATATTAATGCACTTTGGTATCAAGCAGCACCAAACTTATTAAGCAATTATCTTGTTTAGCGCTTTCAGTATTGGTGACTTTTTTTACAACACATTATCACTTTGTAAGAATGTATTTGTTTTTTTTTAAGAGGTTGTTTATAAATATGAAACATTATTCATATAAGTAGGGATCTGGCAAACTTATTCCTAAATAAACTTAAAAGTTAACACATTATGATACTGCGAAGGAAGCTGAAGACATCACATCAATGAATGACAATAACTGTGCAAACTTCATTTACAAAGTTCATGGGCTAAGGAATTTTTATATCCACTATGAATATTTGGAAAAAAATGAAATAACAAAGAGAGTAAATTCATCTGTAATCTTAGCATCTACAGAAAAACTGGTTACCATCTGTGGAGGTACCTCTTAAGTGCCTTTCTGTATATGCATCTGTGTGTTGAGTGGAATAGAACTGGTACCTGGGATTGCATTCTACCGTGACACAGTCATGCCAGTAAAATGTCTTCTACTTCATTTTACAGCTGAATAATATCAACTTATCTCTTCCAGCTTCCAACAAATCTATCACTTCCTAATGCTGTTGACTTGAGATAATTTACATTTCTGTTGTCCAGCCCTCTTTAGAGATACTAAGTTAAGAACACTAAGTATTTATCTATTTTTGTTCTTACAAATTGTCTATTACTCTATCTTGCCTATTTTCTATTAAGATACTAATTTTTAAGTGCTAATTTGTAGCTGCTTAAAGTAAGGCCATAAATGCTCATATAGACTGCACATACTTTCTCCATTTCTTGCTGTATTGATTCTTCTTCTGTCAGAGAGTTGGTCTATAGCAGCAGTCTCAAGGCTTCTGGACAAGCCCTTCCATGATCAATTCTGTTATTTTAAAAAGAACTGGCATCCTAAAGTATTCTATAGTGAAAAATGACAAAACTAAAGAAAGAAATGCTTTAAATCAGTGGTTTTCAACCTTCCTAATGCTGCAACCCTTTAATATAGTTCCTCATGTTATGGTGACTCCCAACCATAAACTTTTGTCATTACTTCATAACTTTAATTTTGCTACTATTATAAATCATAAGTATCTGATATGTGGGGTTGCTACCCACAGGTTTTATCATGTCAGTTCTTTGCTGATTTTTTTTCCCCAGAGTCTATAAAACATTCATTTGTTTTTGTATTCTACTATTTTTTATATCTTTGAAGTTTTTTAATCAAAGATTGAAGACTTCATAGTTTGCTATACCTGGCATTTGCTGGATACATGAGTTTCGAAGATTCCTTTCTTTTTAAAATGTATTGTCTACTTGCTATTTTTCTGTAACACATTTTCCAGTGTTTAAGTGTTTTCTCTGGTGCTCCCTGGGGATTCTAAACAGCTGAACAGAAGCAGCATTGTTAACTTGCTCTCTGGGCGGCCTCTTCAGCTTGTGGGCTTGTGGTTCAGCTGCAGGTTCACCAGCCTTAGAATGGACAGAGCCTAGAGACTGAGTTATTAGTCTAACAGTGGAGTACTACGTGGCTTAAATAAGAGTCACTGACGCAATGGCTGCTTTTCCTTGGAGTCAGGGGAGAGGGGAGGGGGGAGTATCAGGGGCAGCATGAAAGCAGTTAAAGGTTCCTGACCATGTGCATGAATGAGCAGGCTGCTGCATGGTGACTTGTGGCTGTCCAGTAATATATGGCTGGGGACTGTGAACTCCCACAGCTTGGATATTCACCCCTTACCCTTGTGATATACAATGCCCTTGCATGCAATGAGCCGGGAAACCTTTCTCCTTGTTAATCTATTGTCAGTTCTTTCTAGCAGATTCAATAACTAACCTACAGAGAACACACAGTGAAGCTGTCTGCTGGGTTAATCTGCCCTTTGCAAACTTAACTTCTTTTGTTTTCTTTCCCTTTGCCAGGCATCTTACATTTTAACGAAAAGATGCATCTAACTGATTAAGATAGGAACAGGAGAAATATCATCTATTAGACCTCCTACTCACTAATCTTTATTTAGATTACAGAGCCCAGAACATCTGCTACCTATCGATACCATTAGAATAAGTAAAAGAAACAGACACCTCAGGTGCCCACTCAATGTCTACAACTAAAAATATTACCTCAACAGTGAACCTGTACCTAAATTTTATTGAAAAAAGTCAAAATCAGAAGTAATTTTCATAACACTATTAAAATATAGTGCTTGCTGTGATTATAAAAAGTTGGAAACTATCTAGAACAGAAGAATCTTTAGGTAAACAGTGGAATTAAGTAACAAAATGCATGCAATCAGTGACAATGAGGATTGGTATTAGCATACCTGGGACACAGCACAATGACAAAAGAAAGACAGAAAAGAGGTCTAGACAAAGAAAATGACTGCATAAGAAAGACAAAGCTGCACATGGAAACACATAAGATAATATTTTCAAATATTATCCATTAATATTAGGAAGAAAAACATACAAAAAGTATCTTTGAAAATAGGCATAAAAGTATCAACTTATTTTATGCTCATGTTAATAAAACTACTTGAGAACATAATACAGGGGCCAGGCAAGAACATAACAAATGTTAAAGAAATATCACTAAGAAGAGTATTAAGGAAATGTTATCATGCCAAATATTTTCCCCAGCATAAATTATGCTAATGCATAAACTTAAGGATCACTAGTCTAAAAATAAAGCTCTGTACTCAAACTTTTTGAGTATAAATCCATGTAGAACATAAAGCAAATACAATTTAAAAATTTCTGTCACGCCAGAAATAGAAGCCAGGACTTCTTACCAAGTTTCTATAGCTGAGCTATATCCCTGCCCTAAACTTATTGTTTATGAAATAATTATCGTTTTAAAAGGTAATTAATAATTACGTACATTTACCAGATCTCTATACTCAAGCAGGTTTATTAATACTTACAAAATCTATATACAAAATGAAATATTTGTTTTCACATAAGGAAAACAAATGTGTTTAAACGTACTGTGGTATGTTTTAAAATCTCACCTGCCTTACCTAAGATTCCCTTCTTAAGACATCAGGACTACAGATGCACATTTTTCGGTGCTTGGGAAAAGGCAACTCCTAGTGAGCCCAAGCTGCCAGGGCTGCCCAGTGCTGACACGCAGTTACAGTCACAAAGCCAGCAGTTACAGTCACAGAGCCAGCAGTTACAGTCACAGAGCCAGCAGCTACAGTCACAGAGCCAGCAGTTACAGTCACAGAGCCAGCAGCTACAGTCACAGAGCCAGCAGTCACAGTCACAGAGCCAGCAGTCACAGTCACAGAGCCAGCAGTCACAGTCACAGAGCCAGCAGTCACAGTCACAGAGCCAGCAGCTACAGTCACAGAGCCAGCAGCTACAGTCACAGAGCCAGCAGATACAGTCACAGAGCCAGCAGTTACAGTCACAGAGCCAGCAGTTACAGTCACAGAGCCAGCAGTTACAGTCACAGAGCCAGCAGTCACAGTCACAGAGCCAGCAGCTACAGTCACAGAGCCAGCAGCTACAGTCACAGAGCCAGCAGTTACAGTCACAGAGCCAGCAGTCACAGTCACAGAGCCAGCAGCTACAGTCACAGAGCCAGCCGTTACAGTCACAGAGCCAGCAGTCACAGTCACAGAGCCAGCAGCTACAGTCACAGAGCCAGCAGCTACAGTCACAGAGCCAGCAGTCACAGTCACAGAGCCAGCAGTCACAGTCACAGAGCCAGCAGCTACAGTCACAGAGCCAGCAGTCACAGTCACAGAGCCAGCAGTCACAGTCACAGAGCCAGCAGTCACAGTCACAGAGCCAGCAGTTACAGTCGCAGAGCCAGCAGCTACAGTCACAGAGCCAGCAGTCACAGTCGCAGAGCCAGCAGTCACAGTCACAGAGCCAGCAGTTACAGTCACAGAGCCAGCAGATACAGTCACAGAGCCAGCAGTTACAGTCACAGAGCCAGCAGTCACAGTCACAGAGCCAGCAGTCACAGTCACAGAGCCAGCAGTCACAGTCACAGAGCCAGCAGTCACAGTCACAGAGCCAGCAGTTACAGTCACAGAGCCAGCAGATACAGTCACAGAGCCAGCAGTTACAGTCACAGAGCCAGCAGTTACAGTCACAGAGCCAGCAGTTACAGTCACAGAGCCAGCAGCTACAGTCACAGAGCCAGCAGCTACAGTCACAGAGCCAGCAGCTACAGTCACAGAGCCAGCAGTTACAGTCACAGAGCCAGCAGTTACAGTCACAGAGCCAGCAGTTACAGTCACAGAGCCAGCAGTTACAGTCACAGAGCCAGCAGTTACAGTCACAGAGCCAGCAGCTACAGTCACAGAGCCAGCAGCTACAGTCACAGAGCCAGCAGCTACAGTCACAGAGCCAGCAGCTACAGTCACAGAGCCAGCAGCTACAGTCACAGAGCCAGCAGTCACAGTCACAGAGCCAGCAGTCACAGTCACAGAGCCAGCAGTCACAGTCACAGAGCCAGCAGTCACAGTCACAGAGCCAGCAGTCACAGTCACAGAGCCAGCAGTCACAGTCACAGAGCCAGCAGTCACAGTCACAGAGCCAGCAGCTACAGTCACAGAGCCAGCAGTCACAGTCACAGAGCCAGCAGTCACAGTCACAGAGCCAGCAGTCACAGTCACAGAGCCAGCAGCTACAGTCACAGAGTCAGCAGTCACAGTCACAGAGCCAGCAGTTACAGTCACAGAGTCAGCAGTCACAGTCACAGAGCCAGCAGTTACAGTCACAGAGCCAGCAGTTACAGTCACAGAGCCAGCAGTTACAGTCACAGAGCCAGCAGCTACAGTCACAGAGCCAGCAGCTACAGTCACAGAGCCAGCAGCTACAGTCACAGAGCTAGCAGCAGCTCCACAGAGGCGGTGCGGCTCTTTTTTTCTTGGAGAAAGAAAAAAACTAATAGCTTCAATTCAGCTCAAAGTAAAACTCAGTATACCCAGGTAACCTCATTTCTGACATGACTCCCAGTCAGATGAAGATTCATTGAGATGACAAGGGTTTTGTCACTTTGTCTAGGAAGGCAATTTGGTGATTCTAACAACCTCAAATCCTTGACTGTTTATAAAAACAAAACTAACATTTTCAATTTATTCATGGATAAGTCCTAACTATTACTTTTTTCTCAATAACCCAGACCCCAGCTACAATAAAACCAACCAACACAAACCTGAGCTGAACAACAGTATGTCTGAATTTTAAAATGTCAATGTCTAAAACACTTGAGATCTCATGAATTGCTTACAGGTTTAAATGAATATTTAATATATTTGAAATCTTAAATGAATTTTAAGTAAGCTTATAATACAATTTTTCAATGAACACTCAGGTGGCAATTCTGGTAATGATAGGTAAACGGCAGATAAAACGTAGGAAAGAACTAATGTAAAAATGCCTTCACATATTTCAATTATGTACAGTAAAACCTGAGTGTGCAGAGTCATTTCACTAACTTTCCTAAGAGATCCAGAACTGATCTTTCTAAGAGGCCAACTTCTATTTCCTTGCCTTAATGGTATAGCTTATCAAAGAATATGAAATAATATAGTATATAAAAAAATAACCATTTGTTCCAGGCAGAGGGAAAAGTACACTTTAATTTTTTTCTTTACCTTCTTATTATCATACACATGCATGTGCTCACACACATATGCACGCATATACACATTCGTGTGTGCGCACGCGCACACACACACGCTATGGAGTACAGTACTGTTGCCTGTATATGCATATGTTGAAGGCTGCGCACTTAAGTACTGAGAAACCTACAAGGAGTCTCCTTCCTGAGGAAAACACTGACAACCTGTAGCTCTGCCTCTGGATGTGGGCCCTTGTCAGAAAAATAATTCCCGAGGGTAAATTATAACTGGTAAGCTAGCAGGGGGTTAAAGGGAGTGCACATACTAAGGATGTTCAAACCAAGTTGAGGAGAAAACCAGAAAAGTGACTTAAATGACTTTAATGTCTGGTTCTAATGAGTGGTTAAAAGCTCCCAACAGCAGCTAATACTCATTGATCCCTTAGCCTAATGTTCCCAAGTAAATCCAAAGGCTACCAAAGGTCCTACATAGGGGCAGCTGCCCAAGGAGGAGGCAGTATGCCCAGGGACAGTTCAGGGTCTGGTGGACTGACACTGGAGACAGCTCAAACATTACTGTTTTCCTAAATTAGAAGATAAACTTAAGTCCATCCGTTTTCTGATGCAAAGTAATCAAAATTCTTTCAACATCAACATTGCTACAATCCATCACCTAAGATTTTAAGGTTTTTCTTTTCATGTGAGAAAGAGATATGAATAAGCACTAGATCCCTACACCCCTCAAGGCATCAATTGAATGTCTTATCTGCCACTTGTGCCCATGGGGAAAGAGTGAGGAGCTGGGGGACCCAGAACTTTGGAGAGGGAAAGGGGAAAAACTGAAGTGGAGGGCTTTAACTGAGGAGGAAGGATAATACAAAGGAAGAAGGAGCCAAGGTTAGATAGCTATAAAGATGTTTGAAAAAGCAATGGGGAATTGTATTATTTTATGTTTACCTAAAATTACACACACACACACACACACATACACGCACACCGTATAAAAGTTATACTTGAGGTGATAATGCTTCCAAGAACCACAGACCAGAGGTTCTCAACCTGTGGGTCGCAATCCCTTCAGGGTTCAAATGATGCTTTCATGGATGGGGTCACCTCAGACTGTCAACAATGGCAGATATAACAATAGCAAAATTAGAGTTATGAAGTAGAAATGAAAGAATTTTATGGTCGGGGGTCACCACAACTTAAGGAACTGTATTAAAGGGTCACAGCATTAGGAAGGGTAAGAACTACCTAAACATGAGAAACTTCCTTTTGATCACTGGTCCGGGAAATCCTAAAACCCCCAAAACAATACAGTGTATGGCCACTGCCTTTTGCTGAATTCCAACAACAGGTAAGACTACTGAAGACAGCACATATTCTGGTCTCAGGACTCGAGGAATCAAGCTAGTACTGGCAGGAACTGAAGGCTCCTCTCTGAGGACCAGCTCACATAGTCCTGCAATCTCCCAAGGGAGAAAAGGTATCCACGGTTCTCCCCTGTGAACCACAGAAACAGGATACCACAACAGGGGAACAGCGGCATGCATCTGAGGAGGAAACCAACGGGTGTGTCATTGGACTTAAGGCCCACTTAGTAGGAGGGAACTCGTGCCCAATACGGTAAACCTGACCAAGTCCCCGCAGTTGGAGAGGTCACAGGTACTAGAGGAGAATCGACTACTGCCATTTCCTTACATTACTACATCTTGCAACTGTACCCTGAAGCTTCAGACAGTCTTACATAATCACTCACAACCACCACCGGACAGCTGAGCTTCAGTCCGCTCTGTGAACTGCAAGGTGTGGAGCCACAACTTTGTCAGCTGTCAACTATGAATAACTACCTAGTAGCAGAGCCTAACTGAAGAGGACGCACTATAAGTCAGGGACCATGGGCTGTGAAACTGACTCCAGCAGGAAGAACACTGGAGAGCGGAAGGATGAGAAGATGCACGGACAGAACTAATATGTATATTACTAAAAGGCCACGCTAGAGTTTATCAAATTGCTATGGCCTCAATACCAAATACAACATATCCACCTTAAAAGACCTTATTGGAACCATCTCTAGAAATGTTCAAAGAATGTTAGCCAAGGAAAACTCATTAAAGTATTTCTCATTCTTTTAAGAAAAAAAAATTAAACTATTTTTTAACCAAGGAAAATATCTAATTGACTAATTTTTCTTTTAATAGGTTTCCTTAAAGATTTCTGTACTAACCTGAAATGGATGAGTCGGATTTGATTATTTTAACAACCACACACTTTTTCTTAAAAAAAACAAACTTTTTTTTCCCAAAATGTACTTGTCTCTACCTAAACACAATAATTCCCTGTTCACAAACAGTATGAATGAATGTTCATATCAGTCTTACTGCCAATACAGTTTGAAAGTTGCAATACTTCTGTAACAGAAATGCCATGGAAAGATTAAAATCCTAGTGTTAGAATTGTGCTATTTGAAAATATTTGCATTTTGTTAGAAATACAGATATAGCATAGAAAGACCAAACATTTAACTATATAAGTGAATTCATACAAGCACTCTAGTATGTATTAGCTTACTTTATCTTTCTCAAAGACTGCAATTACAAATTAGCTAATTTTCCAGAAAGCTAAATAAAATTTTTAAATGTTAAGAAACTTAAACTTACTTTCTTATGTAAAATAATTCAAAATATAAGTTAATAACTTTATTTTAAAAAAACAAAACAAAACAAAACACCATACCTGCTTACTCCCATGCCCAAAAGGTGTGCTGGATGTATTAGTGGTTACGCTGTGTAAAATAATCTCACCACTGAGAGACCCAGAAGCAATGTAACAATCATTCCAATTGTATGCCACACAAGTCACTTCACGTTTATGATCCTGAAAGAAACACAGTGAAGGACAGCAGCCATTAACCCCCATGTTTTGGTGAAAAGAGTATGGCTATCAATCAATACCTGTGCTAACAGTTTCCTTCCAACGCAACACCACTGAGCTGATTAGGACACCACATAATCAACATCAAGTCTCAAGAGACAGTTTTTTTAGAACCATATTACATGTCCACAAACTCTGAAACAATAAGCAGTCTCAAAGGGTAACTTAATGCTTGCCTTCCAGAACTGCCTGCCTTCCACTGATGTTGATAACATTTATCTCAAGTTAAACATTTGCTCTTGAGAATTACTGCTCAACTACAAGACACTAAAATTAGCTCCAACATGACAGCAAATGGTAAGTGAACAGTGGCGTCAGGGGACACAGGAGGAACAGGCATCCCTGTCAACGGACTGAGAAGGACATACAACTGAATCCAACCTCAAAGAGAGTGGGGAGTGGCAGTACACACTTGTAATCCCTACACTAAAGAGGACCATGAGTTCAAGACCACCCTGTACCACATACAGTCCTAGGTTAGCCTGAACTATATGGTGCAGTCTAATCTCCAAAGACAAACAAGCAAATAAACAAAAGATCAGAGGTGAGTCAGAGATAGGAAAGGAAGAAAACCAGACATGGCAAAGTGGGAGAAAAAGCAACAATTAAACTTGAGACATCAGACAGCAGCCGTCCCCATCGGCTGAACGCCTTCTCCACTGGGCACCACACACTAGCTAGCTAATGACGGTTTCCCCATCTACAGATGAGGCACATGTGACATGGAAGCTTAAGAGAGTGGTGCACCTCACATATGTGTTAAATGACACAAGAGGATTCAGCTCCAAGACAAACTCCAAAGCCCTCGGCCCTCCCAAAACAGACTATCTCCCAAACACGAACACAATCTACTCTCAAGGAATGAAAAGTCCAAGACTTTGAATAAACGGAGTTTACAAGGTTTGTTTCCAAGCATCAAATTAGACATGTTTAACAGGAACATGTAGCCCTGACTTGAGTTATAAGGGTGGAGTTTTTTTTTTTTTAACAATGTAGTGTTCTGTCATTTTCTAAGATAAATATCCTAAACTTAATACAAACCAAGCAATGGATGTCACGATACTGTACAACTTTATCAGGTGATGCCCACTTCTATCACAGCACAATTGCCTGAGGGGAAACTGATGAGAAGAATAAGCACACTGCTACCCTAGGGACTTAAGAGTGTGTCATTCAACAGGATGTCTGTGACTCTGTAAGGAGCGCTGTTTTCCTAATTTCAGTTGTGGAAAATACATCGCCAGGAAACATTTACTATGCACTAACCAATGCCAGAAATTGTATTACATCACTAAGGATAAGAGCATAGATAAGAAACTCAAGGCAAAAGAAAAAGTCTCATAGATGAGGAAATGCATCTAAAATAGTCAATAAAGCATTCTACGAATTCCAAAGGATGAGTAAACACATGCTTTTAATCCCAGCACTTGGGAGGCAGACACAGGAGGATTTCTGTGTTCGAGGCCAGCCTGGTCTACAGAGTGAGTTCCAGGACAGCCAGGGCTATACAGAGAAACCCTGTCTCGAAAAACCAAAAAAAAAAAAAAATGAGGACAAAGTTTGTTAACCATTCCAAACAGGGTGTGAGCTACCCATTCTGTAAATATTTAAAATAGATTCACTTACCTTAAGTGACCGATGAAGTCGCTTTGACTTTAAATCCCAAATATTAACAGTGTTATTTAGGCCTCCACTTGCCAAATACATTGATGTGGAATTTAAATCGACACATGTCTGCTTTTGCTATTTAAAAAAACAAACAAACAAAATTAGCTTAACAGAGCGCAGAGATGACCGTAAACAGGACGGCCAGTCTGCTGAGTGACAACCATAAGAATGCTTACACTTGCATCCAAAGATTTCTCTCACAGGATCCAAGAGCTTATTCATTTTCAGATGTCAAGAAAACAGCAAACTTCACCACAGTGAGTCTCAAGAAAATCACCCAACCCATCTGGACCTCAGGGGTTAGTGATGTGGCTCAGTAGCTGACACTTACTGAGCAAGTGAGGTTGAGGGAAATCTACCATCAAATACAAACACATTCCCAGCACATGAACAAAGTGAGCGAGCGAGCCTCGTGCAGTTCAGCCAGGGCACAAACGACCAAGGGGAAGCTGTTCAGGTCCTTGTTACCCAGGCCTATAAACTCCACTCCTACAAGAAATCCCACATGCCTCCCTTCATCTAAATACATTATTACTACTAACCCAAACTTCACCCTACCATGGCGGTAGCCTCCTAGCTAGTTTCACTGTTTCTACTACTGGTTCCTAAAAGTCCACCCTCCATAAGCAGAGTACAAAAATAATGATTAAAAAAAGAAGAAAAAGGAAAAGAAAGAAAGCAAGCAAGCCAGAGCTGGGTATAAAGGTTTTCAATGGCTTCTGGCGTACCCAGAAGAACCCACCCGTCACCCAAGGCTTCTAAATAGCTGATCTCCTTGTCCAGACGCAAAATTCACTGAGCCAGTACTCACAGCTCTCCCTGGTCAACAGACAACAGATGCTACGTGTGAAGCAATGTCCCTGGGCCACTTAGCGTAACTTTCTGAAGCAGTATTTTAGTTCTTTGCAAAACAACTTTCCAATACCTGGGCATCTTTGCTCCAAGTTTATTGTCTGCTTGAAATCAGAAAGTCAGTTCTTAATGACTACAACTATATTCAATCAACATTACAGAACAAAGGCTAAACTCAAGGCTTACCAAGTATGTGTCACCCTAGTGCCATTAGTAACATGGGACTCGGGCACCTTTGCAGTGCTTTATTTAACCTACGGAAGCAGAATGGAGCTACACTAATGGTTCTTACGTCCAATTGAAAGCCATGAAAAACAAACAAACAAAACAGGATACATGAAGTTCAAAGGAGAGACTTCTGTGCAGACGTAGGCGAGACCCCCGCATGTTTGATCATAGCTGAGAAGCAGAGCTGAGTACTAGGTGAGATCAGACCAGCTAGTACTGGGCCTACCCAGAGAACCCAGCATCCCAGACCAGGCTCTGCTCCAGACACGCCCACCAGACCAATCAGGATTTCTTTCTGGACCAACAGTATCAGCTATCAAACACAACAAGAGCAGGATGCACACCACATCAGTGTTTTAACTTAGGTATTAATGCTCTTATAGGCACCACCCTAGGAATGAACATGTCTGAAGGGATCAATAAGATACACTTTAGGATCTACTTGCACTGCAAATCCAAGTTTCCTAATAACCATTAAAATAACTTTTAAAAGAAATAGTTAATGATGGTTCCCACCAAAGATTGATATATTGGGGCCAACTGTCATAGTTACAATTATTGTTAAGGGTTTAGAATAAAACCTATACTTACCTTGTTGATAGAAGACCTTTTATTTTAATGTATTTTAATGCACCCAATGAACTTAAATAATTAATAGAAATTGTATGGTATTATAGGCACATTATGGGGGTGCCTACAATAGCATATGTATTCACAAGATAAAATCATTAAAACATAACTTTTAAATCTAAAAACAAGGTGATCAAATTTCAAAGTTATTTTGTAGTTGACAATAGCCATTATAATAGCATTAATACTAACCTGTCCACTTCAAAGAGGAAATACACAAAATTAAAAACAAAGCCAGGAACCTAAAATTTCATTGTAAAAATAATTTTAAAATAAGTAGGGTAGAAATTTCTTTTCCCAAGAATGAAGGCCCAATAGCTCAAGTAGCATGTGAGTTAACAGAGCTGGGACCCCAACAAAATAATGACTGAAGCCCTAACATGTTACAAGAAATTCCTAATAAATTGTTTCATTAAAAAACTCCCTGTAACTGTAGCACATTCAAAATTAGAACTCTAATGCACATTTCTTCACCTGCTTTATAATGCAATGCCTTAAAGTGGGAAGGGCTAAAATTATACCAATGAATGGAAATATTCACCAAGTCCTCAGAATGACTCACATCTGTATACATCTTCTGCTGAAGTATGAAAGTTTAAAACAGAAGTTGAAGCATAAAAATACAAAGTATACTATTTTTCTTTAATGGGAGGAGTTGGATGTGGTTAGCTCACGCCTTTAATCCAAGCACTAAAGAAGCAAAGGCAGGTGGATCTCAAGGCCAGGCTGGTCTGGATACCAAGTTCCAGATAACTGCATAGCAGCCAGAACTACCTAGGAGTCTCTGTCCAAATAAACACACACATCATCAAATAAAGTTTGTTTTTAAAGTTGGCAAAGGTACTAAATACTGATTTGAAAACCCAATGCATGAAAGTCCAGCCAGTTGTGAAAGCTGGAGGGACTGATCTGGCTTTAATATGAAATTCAACGGCAGCTTGCTGGCCACTCCTGAAAGGACCAAGAGTCCCAAAATCGATCACTATCACTCTTATCTTGAAGAGTATGGTCTACCTACTGACCAAGGGTAGTCAGTCTCTTCCTCAACTTTCCTTAGCCAGCCTGCCTCAAACTTCCACTGCACCTTTGTCAGACATTCTCTAAGCTCCCACTCCTGGGCTGGGAGACGCGCCCTTGTCCTTAGGCGCCATTCCCTTTGAAGAACAGCTTTCTGAATGTGAGAATGGAGATGAGGAAACCACTATTATCCTGAATAAACTTAAAAAACAAAAGGATAAAGAAATACCCAGTGAGAGTGTCACTGCGAGCTGTGGGCCCAGGCCTCCCTGAAAACCCCTAGTCCTCCAGCCTTAAGGAAGTCTGGGGCAGATCCCTGAGCGCTGAGCGCTCGGCATCTAAAGCCAAGGCTACCTGCAGAACTAGTCTCTGCTGCTACTGCTGCTCCTGCACCCACCCTCAACAGGGGCAGTGACATCATGAGGGTCACAAGGTCACGTCAACCTAGTGACCTAGTCATGCATCACTGACGAAAGGGGAAACAAAGTGAGTCCCTTCCTAATGAAGTCTAAGGCCTAAGCTGCTCTCCTAGAATTCACTATAATCTCACCTAACAATCGGAAAGCACACACACCCCATCTGTTACGGTATTACTCAGAGTTTAGATGAAAAATGTTTTAAACACGAAGAACCATAACAAGTCAGTCACAGTCACTTAAGCAAACTGAGATGATTGTAAACAGGCTAAAAAGCAAATAACTTACCCCTTCCGCAAGCTCCAAAAGTGGAACGGGCTTACATTTGCAACTTGACACCACTATTTTGTCACCGCTGGAAGAAGCTGTCACTAGAAAGTTATCTAAACGAAGAGTTAAGAAACATCAAGAGGTCCACGGGCACCCACGACACCCAACTGCAGTCTCAGGAGCTCAGTCACGGAAGCCAGCACCCAGACAAGTACCCAGATGCGGCTCGTACACCAGCATTCAAGATGGTTCCCGCTACCAATTACCAATTCTCTTTTCCAGGTCTGTAGGGAAGAACTATCCCTTCTGACTATGCTATTATGAGAAAGACACTCAGCCCATGAGAAACACTACTCCCCTCCCAGAGTGGGCCAGGCCTAATTTTATCCTTTCAGACGTGAGAACCTGAGAAAAGCAGCAAACACAAATAATAATCAGCTTTTTCATACACAAAATCTGTTGAGGGACTATTTATTGATCAAGTTCTCAGTATCATCTTCATTTAAAAAGCTAGTATCCACATCACTTTCCTACTTCCTCCAACTGAAAAATGAGGACTGTTATTTTCTCAGGACTAGAATCACTGTTGTAGATGCTTCAACCATGAATATATTATGAATGAGTATTACAGAGCATACAGTAAACATGATTGTGTATGATTACATAAAAACTACGTATGCTATGCAAATTTAAATTATTTTAAGTTAATCTTAACTTAAATTTTTAATTAGTTTACTCTATATAAATTACACATGAGTAATAAATAAGTACAAAATAATGTATAACCAAAATGATTAAATAATTTAATCAAGAATGAGAGTCTGGTTTTGAAAGTCAAAACACATTAAAATATCATAGTGCTTTACATTTATTCGTATGTGTGTGTGCACATCCACACGTCACATTCCAAGTATGAAAGTCAGAGGACAACTCACAGAAGTCACTCTCACCTTCCACCAACTGGGTTCAGCTCATCAGGTTCAGCAAAGAGCCTCCTCACCCTTTGAGCCATTTTCCCGTCTCCTGAATATAGGAATTTTAAACTTTCGACTTGTAATAAGCAAAGTCTATGCATGGAAACAATGGAAGCATCTAGGTAATCCTTACTATATTATTTTGACATTGTGCACAGTATTCTGATATTTTATGACTAGATCATGCATTGGAACAAAGTTTTGGGGGTGCTTCTGTAGCCTAGAACAACCTTCAAATTCCGATCATCCTGCTTCCACTTCCCAAATGCTAAGATTACAGGTGTGTACCACTGTGCCTAACTCAACATCATGCTTATGATCAAACCTGAGCTTCCTTCATGCTAGGCAACCCTCTACCAACTGAGCTCCATCCCCAGACAGAGCATTATTTTAAAAAGATAAGACGTTTAGCTAGTCTGAACCATGTCTGAACTCCACTGGAGTCAAGGACAGAGTATCATCTTCTACCTAAGAATGAAGTCTCCAAGTAGCAGCGAAGCCCATCAACAGGAACCAATCTTCATAAGAACCGAGTACAAGTCTCTGGCTTGTGGACTATCAAGTGAATCAGTATGGTGCTGAAATCCAGAGCTAGTCACCAATGCCCTCCCTTCTAACCTAACTACAGGCTTGCTTTTGCATTCCAGGTATCGCATCTCTAAACCGAGCAGGCCCGGATAAGTGCTGAGTGGAGCTAGAGAGCAATCTACACACATCATTCCTAGGGGGAATAAAATAATCTCTACCAATATAGTGCCACAGTAAGAAGCCACTGGCTGTTTCTGTTTACCACAGAAAAAGAACCTCAAGGAGAGAAGAGACGGGAGGCTAGTTTCTAAGTTTTCTTGTAATTTCAGAAGTCATAACAAGTATGGAAACTAAAAGAATAAAGAAAACTAACTTCCCTGGCACCTCATACTAACCCTGTTCTTGGAATTTATACACTGGGACCCTGACTTGCTGTGTCTGGAACTCTGTTTTTCAGTAACAACTGAACCATGGCCTCATTGGGAGTACAGATAACATGGAGCTCTCTGCACAGAAACAAGACTAGCTTCTCACAGTCACACAGCACTACCTCACTGCCACATTAAGGAATGTGCATGTCAATGCCAGACAGCTACTAGTGGCAATCCCCCAAAACAAAGTTAAGCAGAAAAAAAACACATCCTATTAAGAATTGGTTCTTTTCTTCAAGGGACCCTGGGGGGGGGAGGGGGAGTGAAGCTGTAAACACAATTAAAACCTAAAAATAGTGAGGACCAACTTCAGACACTTGCCACTCTCCTTAAAATAGTTTTCACGTGACAGGCTGGAGAGTCTTTCACACGGTCTGATTAATAGAGCATCCAAGTAATTGGTTTCACTGCTCTCCAAAACTGAGGAATGATCAAGAGGGAAATGTAATTCAATAAGAAAAGTTGTCATTTGTTATGTATGTGTAAGAACAGGCATTTGAGATTAAAAAACCCTAATATGTTTGTTCATAAATCGGTCATAGTTTAAAGCCTTGTCAGTTTCCCTTTCATCAGGGAGAATATTAATACTTTGATACTGGTAAGAAACCAGACAATTCTTAACACTTAATGGTTGTTTCAAAACGGTATGTGTTTCACACAAGATTCGTTTCTAGAATACCAATGACAGAGTATTTCCACATCAAGAAAACGAAGAGCGCTTCATCTACAACTCAGGTCCCCAACTGCAGGGGAGTCTAGCTCAGGGGGCATTTGGATCATCACAACTGGGAGTTAAAGGCATTTAGTGGTTGGGTAGTAGAGGCCAGGGACACTTCCTAGCATCCTATGGTGCCCAGGAAATCTCCTACAAGAAACCGCCGCCCCCAAAATGTCAATGACATATGATCAACCCTAACTTTCAGTTTCTCCTCATTCCCCATCAAAACTCCCCAACACAGGGAGTACACCAATAGGCACAGTGCAGGAAAACTCATGTTGCCTATTGCGAAATGACATTGTTTTCATCCCAGACAGAAGAGGCAAATCCAAGCATATCATCAGTAAGATGTGAATGACACACAATGACTTTTTATTCTCCTCTCCATCCTGCTTCTGTCCCCAAGTTCTGATTTCCACATCAGATTTAGAAATATCCAAATGGAGATGATAAAAGAAAAAAAAAAACTCACTGTAAAGTCTTCCAGGTGCTCTGCTATTCTTACCTATCTAATTCCATTTATTTAGTAACTGTAGACAATATAAATAATTCTACCACCTGCATCTAAAGACTAATAATATTCAGTAAGTTTGAACAAAGTTCAAGTGGGTTTCAACTAAAAATTTTTTTTAAAGAAAAATCAACAGAGAAAACTAGAACGCATACATATGCACTATTTTTATCAGTGTTTTTTTTTAAATCTAAAGTAGTCACACAAATATTATTTATGGGTCAAAACAGTTTTACTGATCATCAAAAACTAATAAAAAAAAATTTTTAAAGGATACTATTGCTGCTCCAACAGATTGAACTGATTCCATGAGGTGACGTGTGCGGGTTGAATTTATCCACCAATGTCAGAAACGAAGCATCCCATATTTTAACGTCATCTCCTGATGAAGCAAATCTGAGGTTTTCCTGCATGACTGTGCCTATAAAAAGTTTAGAACAACACATTTAAAACACAATTACAGAAAAGCAAGTTTTAAAAGCTGAAATACCCCTGATTTAAAGGGCAGGGGTGTTACTTGTCCATTTCTGCCCACCTTTATTCCAAAGAGCACACACAGAAAGTAGTATGAGTGACTTAAATGCCCGCCAACCACATGCGCTTAGCTCATCCTTCCAAGAATCCCCTCTGCAACTACATTAAAGCCAACCTTGGCCTGCCTTACAGGATAGGCATGCCTGTGTGGCTGTCCTACCTCTCTTGCCTGAGGTCACCGTATCTAGATACTGGCCTTCTTCATGTCTATAAATCAAGCCAAGTTCATCCTCATCTTACTGTCTCTTCACCTGTTGCCCCCATCTACCTGGAAAGCTCTCCCCATCTTCCCCCAAAACCACATTCTTATCCTTCAGGCCTCGGCTCAAAACATCTCTGCTTCTAAAAGGTAGGTTCGCCACCTCCTATGGCAAAAACAGCCCTTTATCAGCAGCTACCCCATATTCCACCACCCAATTCAATTTTTTTCATGGAACTTCTATTGTCTTCTTTGTTCCCATAACAATGCCTGCCTCCTCACCGAAGAGTTTTGAAATATTCCTGATCCACACTAAGTACTCCACAGAGAAATGTACTAATTAATGTTCTCGTATATTTTTTTAATGTTCCATAATCTAGATCTAGCCTTCCTGGAAGTTTGAATCCCATTAAGTAAGCCTTTAAAGTTAAACTTAAGTAAGTTTTCCAAACTCTAAAATTAACAAAAAGGTTAAAGAAGTTGCCACTATATCCTAATACCAACTCTTGGTCTCAGTTTTTATTCAGCGTGATGTTCCAACACATAAATCTGACAGAGTGACACCACAAGCCAAAGCCAAAGCAGCCTAGACAGAAAGCAGGGAGGCTGCTCCAAGCACACTGAAGGGCAGCGGGTACTGTGGAAGACAGTGTATTTAAACATACCCAGGAGAGAAGAGGGCAGAGAAATATACTCCCACACCCAGTATGGGTGGTACCAGGGTACTGTTATTATTGGGCCGGTAGTGGTACAGGCCTTTAATCCCAGGCAGAGGCAGGTGGATCTGTGGGTTTGAGGCCAGGCTAGTCTGTGGAGCTAGTTCCAAACAGCCAGGACTACACAGAAAAACCCTGTCTCAGAAACAAAACAAACAAACAAAAACTGCAACAAAAAAAGAGTACTATATTATAATCCAATTAACAAACTGTTGATAATACAATTTATCCTAATGCCTATGTCTAAAGACATTAACATACATTAACAATGAGTTTGAATGAAGTGGGTTGCAAACAATCTTTGTTTATATATAAATAAAATCAATGGGGAAAACTAAGGCACAAGCAGATGTAATTTTTTTAATTCGTGTTCGTGTGTGTGTGTGTGTGTGTGTGTGTGTGTTTAATCCATGGTAGCCACACAAAATATTTCTTTTTATAGGTCAACACAGTTTCACTGATACTTGAAGTCTAATAAAAAGTGGTTACTTTTTTTTTAAAAGGGATGCTACTGCTGCTCCAACATACTGAATTGATTCCATGTGGTGATATAGGGGGGCTGAATTTATCCACCAATGTTATAGGCCAACAGTGGTCACAGCCACGCCCCCGTATCATCAACAAAACACCATACATATCTCTAATGGGCTCCAGAGGACAAATTAAAAAAGCATAAGGCAGAATCCATTGATTCCCAAGAGGACAAACAACAACAACAACAACAACAAATTAAAGTTTAAGGAAAGGATAAAACGTTTAGCCAGAAACTCCGAATGATTGGTTGTGCATATTTTGGGATACAGTAGCGAGTAGCGTGTGGGTGGTTCCGAGTTAGAAGGGCCTAAGGTGCTACTAAAACCTAGTAGAGTCACCTGTTGAATTGTAGACAATGTTTCTATTTGGTGACTGAGCATGTACACTACGCCCCCTTGTTCACCAGCTCAAGTTAAAACACAGGGTAGAAAAGCTGAACTCTTCAGAGCAGTAAACACTGCGGCAAGCTGTTGCTACCAAACCCCCACACAAGGAGCCTACTGTGCAGTGGTGTGATGCCATGGGTGAATCAAGGTTCTTCAAAAGCTGAGTTAAGCGACCCACACAGCTTCAGGGATGCTGACTTCACGGGGACCTCTCACACTTCCTTCGCTTGGCTTCTGGGATCTGACATCAGTCCCCGGGAAAGGATCCCGCGAAAGAAGACCGACAGCGACCAAGTGCACACTCTGCTGAAGAAGAGTTCCCGGGGTCGCACCCCTAGCCGAGGGCAGCGGCGCTCAGCAGCTACGGGAGAGCCGGACCCGAGCCTCCGGGTGAGCGAGCCGCTCGGGGCCACTCGGCCCGTAGGTCCGGGGCCCGCGACCCCGTCCTTTCCCGACCCGGGCCACTCTCCGCCGCGCGCGCCTGCAGCCGCCCAGCGCAGAGCCGAGGAGGCTGACCTCCGGGGTCCCCGGCCCAAGGCCGCGGCGCTCACAGAGCCCCCCCTGTCAGGCGGAACCTCACCTCTCAAGTTTGGGACTACGGCAGGGGGGCCCGGCTCCACCCGCTCCTCGCGGCGCTTCCGGCTCCCGCCTGGACTGTTAAACTTGGGCGGCCGGAAGTCCCGCCTCGCGTGACGTCACGGGGAGGCGGAGCACCGAGCGCTGGGCCAGGGCGTACAGGGTAGCTGCCCACACCGGGGCAGTGCAAAGGAAGTTTTCCTAGCCTGTAGCTACTACTCCTTTGTCACTCATCTATTAGCGGGCTACTGTGTGCCAGGCACTGTGTTAGGCTGTGAGTGTGCACTACTGGGTTTAGCCTGAAGGGACAAGAGATCAGTCAACACTCAGGTTCCGCAGCCTGAAGGAGATGACAGTCCGGTGTAGGAAGTTAGTATTAATTAATTCTGTAGAGAAAGGGAAGACAAGAATAAAAGATAGGGAGTTCAAGGCCAACATGTGTGACTCTCAGTTCCCCAGTTCCCACACACAGGAGTCACAGTTATCGCAAAGAAGAGCACCCTTAAGTAGGGCAATTAACATGAATGTTGCTTCAGGAGAGGATTTCTTGCAGAGGAAGCCAAGGGAAGCTGCTGATTAAACACCTAACTTCAAAGAGGTGTGGTGGTGCACGCCTTTAATCCTAGCGCTCCCGGGAGGATCGCTGTGAGTTCAAATCCATCCTGTTCTACAGAACGAACGAGTTCCAGGACAGCCAAGGCAGTTATACAGAGAAACCCAGTTTCAAAAAAAGAAAGAGGGCAGGGGGTGGGGAGGGAATTGGGGCAGGAGTGAAAGAAGGAAACGAGGGGAGGCAGGAGGGAGGGGAGCAGAGAAGAGGAGAGGAGAGAAACATCTAACCCAAAATGAACCCTGAGAGCAAACCCCATAGTGACTTAAGCCTCTGAGCTAGCCATCTTCAAATCCCAAGCTTCACATATTAATGTTCAGTTACATGAACACCAACTCAGTGGTTATTCTTTTGAAGGAAATTTGTCTCATGGTGGAAAGGGGCCGACGAATTGAGTTTTCCAAAATTCTTGCTAAAAGATTACTCTGACAGTTTTTTTCTTCCATCACTGATAGCGTGTTTCTATGGAAAATGTCGCTCCTTTGTCCCAGGTGCACACGGGATGTGTTTCTGAACTGGAGACGTAAGGTCCCAGTTATCTGAACCCATATCACAAACAACCAGACACCTAAGATGTGCCAATCCCCACCTCCCCCACTAGAAAAGGAAGTTCTTTCTATTCAGCCTCTGGAGGCTGGTGGGGAGCGAGCATAAAATAAAGACAGGAGCAAGTAGGATATGCCTCTTGTAATCTGAAACTTCTTTTCTTGTTGTTTTATCATCATCATCATCATCATCACCATCTGGGATTTAGCCCAAAACATTGAAATCTGAGAAAGTAGAGTAAGGGAGAACTGGAACACATGAAGAAAAGAATGCTTCAAGCCGAAAACACAAATTTCTAACACTGAAACCAACAGGAAAGCTTAAGACTGGATCC
The DNA here is from genome assembly GCA_036184795.1 of Tokudaia tokunoshimensis. Lineage (NCBI taxonomy): Eukaryota > Metazoa > Chordata > Mammalia > Rodentia > Muridae > Tokudaia > Tokudaia tokunoshimensis. Next base: position 15,450,821 of record BTHU01000007.1, read on the forward strand.
TGTGGTAGGGAAAAAATGTAGACACCAAGACTATTCCTTAATTGAAAGTGAGATAGTTCATAACCATAAAAGTAAATAAGCTGGGCAGGGTAGCTCACACTAGTCATTCTAACACCCAGGAGACGGAGGCAGAAGGATTGCCTCAGTTTAATGTAAGACATTAACGGAAACGAAGAGTTTTCATTTCTTTTTTTTTTTTAATTTACATTCCAAATCATTTCCCCTTTCCCGTTTCCTCCCTCCCCGAAAGTCCCATAAGCCCCCTTCCCTCCCTCTTTTCTCCATTCAACCCCCTCTCGTTTCTCTGTCCTGGCGTTCCCCTACATCCAGTCTTTCCAGGACCAGGGGTCTCTCCTTCCATCTTCGTAGAAATCTATTGATATGCGGATTGTGTCTAGGGTATTCCGAGATTCTGGGTCAATATCCCCTTATCAGTGACTGCATACCATGTGTGTTCTTTTGTGATTGGGTTACCTCACTAAGGATGACATTTTCAAGATCTGACCATTTGCCTAGGAATTTCGTGAATTCATTGTTTTTAATTGCAGAGTAGTATTCCATTGTGTAGATATACCACATCTTCTGAATCCATTCCTCCGTTGAGGGACATCTGGGTTCTTTCCAGCTTCTGGCTATTATAAATAAGGCTGCTATGAACATAGCAGAGCATGTGTCCTTATTGCATGCAGGTAAAGCCTCTGGGTATATGCCCAGGAGTGGTATAGCCAGATCCTCCGGGAGTGTCATGCCCAGTTTTCTGAGGAACCGCCAGACTGCTTTTCAGAGTGGTTGTACCAGCTTGCAATTCCACCAGCAGTGAAGGAGTGTTCCTCTTTCTCCACATCCTCTCCAACAACTGCTGTCTCCTGTGTTTTTGATCTTAGCCATCCTGACTGGTGTGAGATGGAATCTCAGGGTTGTTTTGATTTGCATTTCCCTAATGACTAAGGATGATGAACATCTCTTTAGGTGCTTCTCAGCCATTAGATATTCTTCAGGTGAGAACTCTTTGTTTAGCTCTGTACCCCATTTTTTAATAGGGTTACTTGCCTCTCTGGAGTTTAACTTCTTGAGTTCTTTGTATATATTGGATATTAGCCTTCTGTCGGATGTAAGGTTGGTAAAGATCATTTCCCAGTTAGTTGGTTGCCGCTTTGTCTTTTTGACAGTGTCTTTTGCCTTGCAAAAACTTTGTAATTTAATGAGATCCCATTTGTCTATTCTTGATCTTAAAGCATAAGCTATTGGAGTTCTGTTCAGGAAATTCTCCCCTGTGCCCATATGTTCAAGGTTCTTCCCTAGTTTCCCTTCTATTAGTTTCAGTGTGTCTGGTTTTATGTGGAGATCTTTGATCCACTTAGAATTGAGCTTAGTGCAAGGAGATAAGGATGGGTCAATTTGCATTCTTCTGCATGTTGACCTCCAGCTGAGCCAGCACCATTTGTTGAAAAGGCTATCTTTTTTCCACTGGATGGTTTTAGCTCCTTTGTCAAAGATCAAGTGACCATAGGAGTGTGGACTCATTTCTGGGTCTTCAATTCTGTTCCATTGATCTACATGTCTGTTACTGTATCAATACCATGCGGTTATTAACACTATTGCTCTGTAGTACAGCTTGAGGTCCGGGATACTGATTCCCCCAGAGGTTCTTTTACTCTTGAGAATAGTTTTAGCTATTCTGGGTTTTCTGTTATTCCAGATGAATTTTTGAATTGCTCTTTCTAACTCTATGAAGAATTGAGTTGGGATTTTGATGGGGATTGCATTGAATCTGTGTATTACTTTTGGTAAGATGCTCATTTTTACTATATTAATCCTGCCAATCCATGAGCATGGCAGATTTTTCCATCTTCTGAGGTCTTCTTCAATTTCTTTCTTCAGAGACTTGAAGTTCTTGTCATACAGATCTTTCACTTGTTTGGTTAGAGTCACACCAAGATACTTAATATGGTTTGTGGCTATTGTGAAGGGTATTCTTTCTCTTACTTCTTTCTCAGCCTGCTTATCCTTTGAGTATAGGAAGGCTTCTGACTTGCTTGAGTTGATTTTATATCCGGCCACTTTGCTGAAGTCGTTTATCAGCTGTAGGAGTTCTCTGGTGGAGTTCTTTGGGTCGCTTAAGTATACTATCATATCGTCTGCAAATAGTGATAGTTTGACTTCTTCCTTTCCAATTTGTATCCCTTTGACCTCTTTTTGTTGTCTAATTGCTCTAGCTAGAACTTCAAGTACTATATTGAAAAGATATGGAGAGAGAGGGCAGCCTTGTCTAGTCCCTGATTTTAGTGGGATTGCTTCAAGTTTCTCTCCATTTAGATTGATGCTGGCTACCGGTTTGCTGTAAATTGCTTTTACTATGTTTAGATATGGGCCTTGAATTCCTGATCTTTCCAAGACCTTTAGCATGAAAGGATGCTGAATTTTGTCAAATGCTTTCTCAGCATCTAATGAGATGACCATGTGGTTTTTTTCTTTGAGATTGTTTATGTAGTGGATTACACTGATGGATTTCCTTATATTGAACCATCCCTGCATCCCTGGAATGAAGTCTACTTGATCGTGGTGAATGATCGTTTTGATGTGTTCTTGGATTCGGTTGGCAAGAATTTTATTGAGTATTTTTGCATCGATATTCATAAGAGAGATTGGCCTGAGATTCTCTTTCTTTGTCGGATCTTTGTGTGCTTTTGGTATTAGTGTAATTGTGGCTTCATAGAACGAGTTGGGTAGTGTTCCTTCTGTTTCTATTTTGTGGAACAGTTTGAAGAGTATTGGTGTTAGGTCTTCTTTGAAGGTCTGATAGAATTCTGCAGTAAAACCATCTGGACCTGTGCTTTTTTTGGTTGGAAGACTTCCAATGACAACTTCTATTTCTTCAGGGCTTATAGGATGGTTTAGATGTTCTATTTGATCCTGATTTAATTTTGGTACTTGGTATCTGTCAAGGAAATTGTCCATTTCCTCAAGATTTTCTAGTTGTATTGAATACAGGTTTTTGTAGTAGGATCTGATGATTTTTTGAATTTCCTCAGTTTCTGTTGTTATCTCTCCCTTTTCGTTTCTGATTTTATTAATTTGGTTACTATCTCTGTGCCCTCTGGTTAGTCTGGCTAAGGGCTTATCTATCTTGTTGATTTTCTCAAAGAACCAACTCCTCGTTTTGTTGATTCTTTGTATGGTTTTATTTGTTTCTACTTGATTGATTTCAGCCCTGAGTTTGATGATTTCCTGCCTTCTACTCCTCTTTGGTGTATTTGCTTCTTTTTGTTCCAGGGCTTTCAGGTGTGCCATTAAGCTGTTAGTGTATGCTGTCTCCCGTTTCTTTTTGGCGGCACTCAGGGCTATGAATTTTCCTCTTAGCAATGCTTTCATTGTGTCCCATAAATTAGGGTATGTTGTGCCTTCATTTTCATTAACTTTCAAAAAGTCTTTGATTTCTTTCTTTATTTCCACCTTGACCAAGTTATCATTGAGTAGAGCATTGTTCAGCCTCCATGGGTATGTGGGTTTTCTTTTGTTTTTGTTGCCATTGAAGACCACCCTTATTCCATAGTGATCTGATAGGAGGCATGGGATTATTTCTATCTTCTTATATCTGTTGAGGTCTGATTTGTGACCAATTATATGGTCAATTTTGGAGAAGGTACCATGAGGAGCTGAGAAGAAGGTGTATTCTTTAGCTCTAGGATGAAGTGTTCTATATATATGTTAGTTCCAGTTGGTCCAAGGCTTCAATTAGATTCACTGTGTCCCTGTTTAGTTTCTGCTTTCCTGAACGATCCATTTCAGAGAGCGGGGTGTTGAAGTCACCCACTACTATTGTGTGCAGTGCGATGTGTGCTTTGAGTTTTAGTAAAGTTTCTTTTACGAATGAGGGTGCCCTTGCATTTGGAGCCTAGATATTCAGAATTGAGAGTTCTTGATGGTGGATTTTTCCCTTGATCAGTATGTAGTGTCCTTCTGTGTCTTTTTTGATGACTTTAGGTTGAAAATCAATTTTATCTGATATTAGGATGGCTACTCCACCTCGTTTCTTGGGGCCATTTGCTTGTAAAATTGTTTTCCAGCCTTTTACTCTGAGGTAGTGTTTGTCTATGACACTGAGGTGCGTTTCCTGCATGCAGCAAAATGCTGGGTCCTGTTTACGTATCCAGTCTGCTAGTCTATGTCTTTTAATTGGGGAATTGAGACCATTGATATTAAGAGAGATTAAGGCATAGTGATTATTGCCATCTGCCATTCTTGACGCTATCTTTATGTTTGAGTGGTTATCTACTTTTGGGTTTGATTCAAGAAGGTTATTATCTCATTTTTTCCAGGGTATTGTTTCTCTCCCTGTATTGGAGGTTTCCACCTATTATCCGTTGCAGGGCTGGATTTGTGGAAAGATATTGTGAAAATTTGGTTTTATCATAGAATATCTTGGTCTCTCCATCTATGGTGATTGAGAGTTTTGCTGGGTATAGTAGTCTAGGCTGGCATTTGTGCTCTCTTAGTGTCTGCATGAGATCTGCCCAGGATCTTCTGGCTTTCATAGTCTCTGGTGAGAAGTCTGATGTGATTCGGATAGGTCTTCCTTTGTATGTTACTTGGCCCTTTTCTCTTACTGCTTTTAGTATTCTTTCTTTGTTTAGAACATTCAGTGTTTTGATTATTGTGTGACGGGAGGTATTTCTGTTCTGGTCCAGTCTGTTTGGAGTTCTGTAGGCTTCTTGTACGTTCATCGGCATCTCTCTCTTTAGGTTAGGGAAGTTTTCCTCCATAATTTTGTTGAAGATGTTTACTGGCCCTTTAAGTTGCAAATCTTCACTCTCATCTATACCTATAATCCTTAGGTTTGGTCTTCTCATTGTGTCCTGGATTTCCTGGATGTTTTGGGTTACACGTTTTTTGCATTTTGCATTTTCTTTGACTATTGAGTCGATGCTTTCTATGGAATCTTCAGCACCTGAGATTCTTTCTTCCATCTCTTGTATTCTATTGTTGATGTTTGCATCTATGACTCCTGATTTCTTCCCAAGGTTTTCTATCTCCAAAGTTGTCTCCCTTTGTGATTTCTTAGTTGTTTCTACTTCCTTTTTTAGTTCCTGGATGGATTTGCTGAGATCCTTCACTTGTTTGTTTGTATTTTCCTGTATTTCTTTAAGGTATTTTTGCATAACCTCTTTCAGGATTTCTTCCTGATGACCCACGTTCTCCTGCATTTCTCTGAGCGATTTTTGTGTTTCCTCCTCATGGGAATCCATCTGTTGATCCATCGTCTCCTGCATTTCTTTAAGCAGTTCTCGTGTTTCCTTTGTAAGGGCATCTAACCGTTGATTCATTTCTTTAAGCAATTGTTGTGTTGCCTCCTTATGGGCATCCGTCTGTTGACCCATATTCTTCTGCATTTCTTTATGCAATTTTTGTGATTCCTTTGTGAGTGCATCTACCCGTTGATTCATCTCGTTAAGCGATTTTTGTGTTGTCTCCTTGTGCGCCTCCATCTTTTGATCCATGTTCTCCTGCATTTCTCTAAGCGATTTTTGTGTTTCCTTTGTAAGGGCTTCTAACCGTTGATTCATGGTCTCCTGTAATTCTTTATGAGATTTATTTGTGTCCTTCTTGTGATCCTCTAATAGCATCATGAGAAGTGATTTTAAATCCAGATCTTGTCTTTCGGGTGTGGTGGGGTATCCAGGACTTGCTGCTGTTGGAGAGTTGGGTTCGGATGGTCCCATATTACTTTGATTTCTGTTAGTAACATTCCTACGTTTGCCTTTTGCCATCTGGATACCTCTGATGTTAGTTGGTCCTGCTGCCACTGGCTGTTGGTTGGACCTCCTGTGAGCCTGCAAAGCTATTTTGCCCCCCCCCCTGGATTACCAGGATTCCCCTGGCACCGATTTCTGGGGCCTGCCTGCTCCTGAGTGACTTTGGAGCCCTGATGTGCCTTGCTCCAAGTGATCTTATATTGGGGACGCCTTGCACATCCAAAGGCTCAGCCTAGTGGATTCCTGGAGCAGAGGTCGCCAAAGGGAGGCTGGTAGGCTCCTGCCCTGTGCAGGGGTGTGTGATCTCTCCTGGGGGGGGGGAGGGGGCGTCCCTCTGCCAGGCAGAAGTCCCACAGCAGAGCTAGCACGCTGGTTACTGCAGATCCGCCCAGCTCTTGGGAGCCATGTGCACACAAGCTGAGACCCAAGCGATATTATGCTTGTCTGTCTCAGAGCCTGGCTGTCCCAACTTCCCGGCCACTGGAGCAAAGATGGTGGAGTGCACTCTCCACTCTCTCCGTGGTGCTGCTCACCCTGCAGACGGGATGGCCTGCAGATCTGGCACACAGACGACCACAGCGCTGACCCGTTCTTGGGCGCAGACGGAAGCCCCAACAGGCTGTGTCCCAAGTGATGTTATATTGGGGATAGAGCCTGGGTACCTGTCTCTTCAGTGCAGTCTGCGGGAACAGAGGTCGCGGAAGGAAAGCTGGTAGGCTCCCGCCCAGTGCGGGGTCCCTCTGCCAGGCAGAAGTCCCACAGCAGAGCTGGTGCGCTGGTTACTGCAGATCAGCCCAGCACTTGGGAGCCACATACACACAAGCCGAGACCCAAGCGATATTATGCCTGTCTGTCTCAGAACCTGGCTGTCCCAACTTCCGAGTTTTCATTTCAACAAGGACTCTTAGAGAAATAAAACTGAAAGAATATATATATATGATGTATACATGTATTTATATACATGTATGTATATAAAATCTTATTAGAGTGACTTATAGGCCATGATCCAGCTAGTCCAACAATGAACAATGGAAAGTCCCAGAATTCAGTAGCTATTTCGTCCACACTGCTTGATGTCTCAGCTAGTCTTGAAAAGATGACAGAATCTGGAAGAAGTAGGTTCTACTACCAATGAAGGAATGAACTTGCCAGTGAGAGTGAGAGCAAGCAGGAAAAGAGCAAAAGCTTTTTGTTTGCTTAAACAACAGCCTGTTCCTTGCTTGGGCTTCCAGGAGAAGGTGTAGCCAAGATTTAGGGTGTGTCCTCTGAGATCTAATGATTCTGATTTAAGGTGGTCTTGTGACCTCTAGTGATCTGGATTTAAAGATGGGTCTTCCAACTTCAAAAGATCCCTCATAGATATGCCCAATGGCTTGGGTTTTTAGTTCATTCCAGATATAGTCAAGTTGACAACCAATAGCCACCACAGAAGTATATTTGTGATTCTTATTGAAAATATCAACAGAATTCACTCTTATGGGGGGGGGGCGGGGGAACCACATGAGTAGTATAGAAGATTGGGGTACTGCCAACTATCTGCATTCACAGAGGACTCTATCCTCCCCCCAACTATTGCAAGGTTACCATTCTCTTCAGCAACGTATCTGTAAACAAAAGGATGAAAAATTAAACAAGTTTTAATAGATTTTGAAAAGAACGTATCTTACAAACCAGGTTTTCTGATCCTAATAATGCTAAACAAATAGAATATATATAACAAAGAAACTAGAAAAGTTCCAAACATCTGAGAATTAAATACCTTTAATTTCTAGACAACCCTAGATCAAACTAAAAATAAATCACAAAAAATAAAAATAACAAAAAACCATTTAACTAGATGACAAATAAAATACGGCATAAAGACCAATGTAGGTTTGGTGATGTACATCTGCAATTTCAGTATGCTAGAGGCTGAGACAGGAGGATGACAACCTCAAGGAATTCAATCTCAAGGCTAGTCTAAGCAACTGTTGAGTTCTACCAAATACATAAGAAATGATACCAATAAACACAATCATCAGGAAGAAGTTCAGGGAATACCCAAAGCTCATTTGTTAAGGACAATATGATGCTGGTTCTAACCAGTAAAAAAAAGGCATTAAAAGAAAACTATAAACTCATACCCTTTTATATATAAAATAACATTATATATGAACGTGTATGTATATATGCAAATAAATTCAATATTATATAAAAAGGATTACGTACCATAACCAAATAAGTTTTATTCCAAAAATGCAAGGTTAATGACAAGAATCAACATACATTCATAAAAACACAAGAAATAAATAATCTTAGACCAGCTAAACCAAAAAAAGAGAAAAACCACACACACACACACACACACACCAACAACACCAGCAGCAGCAAAATTATAGCAATTAACAGCCATTGGTCGTTGATATCTCTCTATATCAATGGTCTCAGTTCCCCAATAAAAAGACACAGATTAACAAATGCATGCAAAAACAGGATCCATCGTTCTGCTGCATCCAAGAAACACACTGCAACATTAGAGACAGACATTACCTCAGGGTAAAGGGTGGAAAAGCATATTCCAAGCAAATGAAACTAAGAAGTAAGTTGTTGCAGCCATCTTAATACATTTTGTATTAAGACTTCAAAGCAAAATTAATCAAAAAAGATGGGAAAAGACACTATATACTCGTCAAAGGAAAAATCCACAAAGGCAACATTTCAGTTCTTAACGTCTATGTCACAAACACAAGGGCACAACTTTTGTAAAAGAAGCACAACTATAGCTTAAGACACATATTAATGCTCACAGACTGAAAACAGGAGGCTTCGCTACACCACTCTTATCAATGGACAGCTCATCCAGACAAAAACTAAAGAGAGAAATGCTGGAGCTAACTAATGTGAAAAACCAAGCACACCTAACGGAGATCTACAGAATATTTTATGCAAACGACAAAGAATATAACTTTTTCTCAGCGGCTCATGAAACAGTCTCCAAAACTGACCACATACTCAGACACAAATCAAGTCTCAAAAGATATGAGAAAATCGAAATAAGTCCCTGCATCCTAATCCATGGGTTAAAGCTGGATAGCAACAACAACAGAACAACAAAAGGCTCACCAACTCATGGAAACTGATCAGCTCTCTACTCAATGAAAAATGGGTCAAGACAGACAGAAAGAAAGAAAAATTAAAGACTTTGTAGAATTCAATGAAAATGACACAACATACCCCAACTGATGAGACGCAATGAGCATGGTCCTATCTCAAACTAGCAAATTAAGAGCATACCTGAAAGCCCTAAAACAAAGAGAAGCACACCCAAGAGGTGTAGACACCAAGAAGTAGACAGGTAGACAGTAAACTGAGGGCTAAAATCAATAAAATAGAAACAAATAGAACAACAGAGAGAATCAATGAAACAAAGAGTTGGTTCTTTAAAAGAATCAGCAAGACAGACAACCCCTTATCCAATTTACTAAAAGACACAGAGAGATTATCTAAATTAATAGATCAATAAAAGAGGGGCATAAGAACAGACACAGAGGAAATTCATAGAATCATAAGAACATACTTTGAAAGCATATACTCCACCAAGTTGGAAAATCTAAAATATAAATGAATAATTTTCCCAATAGGTACCACTTATCAAAGTTAAATCAAGATTAGATAAACAATTTAAATAGAACTATAACCCCTGCTGACATTGAAGCAGTCATTAAAAGTCTCCTTACAACAACAAAAAGTCTGTGACCAGGTGGTTTTAGCACAGAATTCTATCAGGTTTTCAAGGAAGAGTTAACTCTTAATACTACTCAAATTGTTCCACAAATAGAAACAGAAGGATCATTGCCTAATTAATTTTGAGTCCTCAGTTACCCTGATACCTAAACCACATAAAAACTCAACAAAGAGAATTGAAGACTAATTTTCCTTATGGTCATTGTTGCAAAATACTCAATGGAATACTTGCAAACTAAATCTAAGAACACATCAAAAAGATCATCCACCATGATCAATAACCTTCATCCCAGAGATGCAGAGATTGATTAACATACAAAAATCAATAAATGTAATCCACAATAAAAATAAACTTAAAAAATTCTACATGATCATCTCATCAGATGCCAAAAAAGCCTTTGAGAAATCCATCACCCCTTTATGATAAAAATCCTGAGAAATTAAGGATACAAGAGACATGCCTAAACATAATAAAGGCAATTTATAACAAGCCTATAAACAACATCAATTCAATAGAGAGAAACTCAAGGTGTTTTCACCAAAATTAGGAACAAGACGAGGTTGTCCACTCTCTCCATATCTATTCAAGATAGTACTTAAACTTTTAGCTCATGCAATAAAACAGTTGTAAGAGATAAAGGGAATACAAATTGGAAAGGAAGATGTTGAAGTATCACTGTTTGCAGATGATATGATAGTATACATAAGTGTGACCCTAAAAATTCCACTAGAGAACTCCTTCAGCTGACAAACACTTTCAGCAAAAATGGCTGGAAACAAGATTAACTTAAAAAAAAATAGTAGTCCCCATATGACAAATAAGTCTAGAAATAAATCAGAGAAACAACACCCTTCACAATAGCCTTAAAATATAAAATACATTGGGGCAACTCTAACCAAGCGAGTGAAAGAGTTGTATGATCAAAACTTTAAATCTTTGAAAAAATAAATTGTGTTACAACACTAGCTAACACTTGCAGTGTCATGTTAAAATAAGAATGTTGAGAGAGAACATTTTTCATTCTTCTCAATCTTAGAGAGAAAAACTTAGTTTCACATTCTTACATACATTATTATCGATATCCAATTTAGCAAAATATGTACATGTTCTCTATTCAGCTAAGAAAGTATCTGACTATTCCTGGTTTATTAAAAGTGTGTAGGGGGATGCAAATTAATTAATTAATTAATTGAAGAATATGTCAGAAGATAAGAAGTTCTCCTGTACTCATAGGTTGGTTAGATTAACATAGTAAAAATGGTCATCCTACCAAAAGGAATCTACAGATTCATTACAATCCCTATCAAAATTCCAACACAATTCTTTACAGACCTTGAAAGTAGAATTCTCAACTTTGTATGGAAAGAAAACAGAAAACAAACAACAAAAAAAAACCAAAAAACAACAACAAACAAGAGTAGCTAAAACAATCCTGAGCAATAAAAGAACTGTTTTCATTCCCGATTTTAAGCTATATTACTGAACTATAATAATGAGAGTTGTATGGTAATGGCATAAAAACAGACATGCTAATCAATTGATTTAAATTGAAGACCCAGACAAAAATTCACACATGTAGGGACACCTGAGTTTTGACAAAGAGCCAGAAATACACACTGATTAAAAAAAAAAGACAGCATCTTTAACAAATAGTGTTCATCTAACTGGATGTCTGCATGTAGAAGAAAGCAAATAGAAACATATTTATTATCCTGTGTAAATCTCAAGTCCAAGTAGATCAAAGACAGCAAGATAAAACCAGATACACTGAACCTGATGGAAGCAAAAGTGAGGAGCAGCTTTAAATACATTTGCACAGGAGTCAACTTCCTGAACAGAATACCAATAGCACAGGCACTAAGATCAACAATTAATAAGTGGGATCTCATGAAACTGAAAAGTTTCTGTAAGGCAAAAGACATTGTCAATCAGGCAAAGAGGTGTACTATAGAATAGGAAAGTTTGGGTTGTTTTTTTTTCCCAACTCCACATTTACTAGAGCTCTAATATCTTACCTGGTGGTGGTAGAGGATACCTTAAATTCCAGCACTTGAGAGGCAGAAGCAGGCAGATCTCTTGAGTTTGTGGCCATCCTGGTCTACAGAATGAGCTCCAGGACAGCCAGGGTTACACAGAGAAACCCTGTCTCAAAAAACCAACAATAAAATAAAATAGGTCTGCTATCCAAAATATATAAAGAACTCAAGAAAAAACAAATAATCCGATTTTTTTAAATGAGGTACAGATCTAAACAAAGAATTCTCAATAGAGGAAACCTCAAATGGCTGAAAAACACTTAGAGAAATGTTCAACATCCTTAGCCATCAGAAAATTGGAAATCAAAACTACTTTGAGATTCCACCTTACACCTGTCAGAATGGCTAAGATCAATAGCACAAAGGACAGCCTATGCTTGCAAGGGTGTGGAGCAAGGGGAACACTTCTGCATTGCTGGTGGGAATGCAAACTTGTACAGCCCGAGCCGCCACTATGGAAACCAGTATGGCCATTCCTCAGAAAGTTAGGAATCGATCTACCTCAAGACTCAGCTATACCACTCTTGGACATACCCAGCAGATGCTCCATCCTACCACAAGGACATGCCCTCACCCATATTCGTATCAACTTTATTCATAACAGCCAGAAACTGAAAACAACCTAAATGTTTCTCAGCTGAGGGATGGATAAAGAAAATGTGCTACGTTTACACATTTTTTTTAACTCAGCTGTTTAAAAAAAATTACATCATGAAATCTACAAAGAGGATGCAACTAAAAATAAAAAAAAAAATCATCCTGAGTGAGGTAACCAAGCCCTAGAAAGACATATATGGTAGGTATGTACTTAAAAGTGGACACTAGCTTTTAAGTAGGTGTGTGGGGCAAGTGGACCATGCCACCGGACAGAAGAACTGGCAAGGTCGAGGAGGCTCAAACCCAGGGGAATCTCAGGATTGAGAAAGGCAGGAATGGGGCCAGTTCCCTGCCAAGCTCTCCTTGTTACAGAGCACATAACCACCACACCCTACTGAGAGGGCCATGACAATCAGTCACATAGGGACAGCGCCTGAAGTCCTCCCCCATGCAAATAGAACATCCCTAGCTTCTCAGACCGAGCCAATGGGAAGCGTTTACCCCTGGATCCCGCCCTACTCCCAAAATGCCTATAAGGTCCTTATCTACATGGAATAAAGTGCGGGAGTTATTTCACCAAGAATCATCTGAAAGTGGCGGTTTTATTGAGCTGTAACACCGTAAAACTCTGGGTAAGCATTCAGGGCTGGACCTCGGATCTACCCAAAAGGCCTGGCTTGGCAACTGCAGCTGCAGCGGCTCACGGTTGTCCAATGTTCGCTGTGATCCGTGATTCTAGCTACATCCTGCCACCTGCTTGCCCAGCGGCTCTGGCTGTGGCCCACCACTACTGCTGCTGCTGGTACCGATGCTGCTATGGTAGCGGGAGAGACTCTGGCTACCTGCCCTGCATGGGTTTCCCTTCATAGAGCTGTAATATTTTGGCTGTTCTGGCCAGACCAGAGCCCCTAGCGGCAAAACAGACAGGCAGCCCAACATAGGTGCTAATCGAGCTACAATCCGCAGACCCAGAGAGGTTAAAAAGAGGGCTCTGGCAGGGGTAGGGTGGGAGTGGATCTCCCTGGGAAGGGGAAATAGAATAGATTTTGTGGGTGAACTGGGTTTAGTGAGGATGGGAATAGGAAGGATCAGTAGGACAGGGAGGGATCGAGAGTACAGCATGAGACAGATGAAACGGGGAGGCATTTCTGGGTCAGTGTGGAAACCTAGTGCAGCAGAATCCTCCTGAAATCTGAGGGCGACCTTAGTGAGGACCCCTAGTAATGGGGGATTCAGAGTCTGAACGGGCCATCTTAGAAGCCAGGGAAGTCTTCAAGGGATGGTCTGGGATCACACTCCATTGAGTTGTCCGCCAAGGGGGGTTGGGGTGATCCCTAAACAACCCAACCTGGTGCTAGGACAGAGGGTCCTAGCAAACTGACAGCAAGGGCCGATTGCAGAAGACAGCATCCACACACCTCATCGAACACGGAGATACTGAGCTGATGTCCTCATTGGGTCTCTCCTCTCGGAGACTGAGGAACCCCACAGAAGAGAGGGAGGAAAGATTATAGAAGTCAGAGCGAACGGAGGAAACCAGAACACGACCCCACAAAATCAACAAAGCAGGTGTAGTATGGGCTCACAGAGACTGAAATGGCAGCACCAGGCCTGCATGGGTCTACACATACATGTCAGGGCTGTAAGTTTGGTTTTTGCGGAACTCCATGTCTCTGACTCTTGTTTGCTCTCTATTCGGTTGCCTTGTCTAGCCGCAATCCCAGGGCTGTTTGCCTTGTCCTATTGTATCTTTTGTCCTGCTTGGCTGTTGTCTCTTGGAGACCTGTTCTTTTCCGAAGTGGAAAAGGAAGGAAGTGGACCTGAGGGAGAGAGGAGTAGTGGGGGGAGCTAGGAAGAGTGGAGGGAAGGGAAACTCTGGTCGAAATGTGTTATGTGAGAGAGGAATCTATTTTCAATTAAAAAAAAGAAAAAAACCACCAACATAATTAATTGAAAAGTTAAAAAATGCTTATAATTTAATAAAGACATGTAGCAAAAGCATTTGAAGTGGGAAATATTACTGAGTGCTTGAAAAAAGTACTCAAAAAACTAAGAAAGAAAGGAGAAAAAAAAAACCCATCAGTTGGTTCAAAGGGTAGGAAAGTCCACACAGAGGCTGAGGAGATACTTCACTCCCTAAAGTGCTTGACTTTGTTTTAAAGTTACTGTGTGAGCACGACGACCTGGGCTTGATCCTCAGAGCTCGTGAAGAAGTCAGGCTCACTGACGTTAATTCCTGACAGAGCCAAAACACACTAGACAACTGAACACCTTACTAAGAAACTAAAGGAGTCTGAATGGAGAGACTGTGCGAGAACATGTGATGGGGTAAATGACTGTAGAAAACTACAGTATATCACGGATTCAAAGATTATAATAACTATATCGTGCATATGGAATGCCAATTTAACCAAAGTTATAACTCACTGATATTGGGAAAGGAAGTACATGCGAGTGTGTATGCATGTGTCAGAGTGAGTGCACGAGTGTAGGTGTGTGTGTGTGTGTGTGTGTGTGTGTGTGTGTAACATTCGTGTGGTTGGGACAGAAGAGGGAGATGAGAAAATCGATTCCTAGTTTTCTATGGTGAAAAGTCAATGAGTAAAGCCTAAAATTGAGAAGAAAAAGATAGGCAGCTATTCAGAGATCTGGAACTGAATACTCAAGGACATTAAGGGAAGTGCATATAAACACACACTATACATTATGTAATTAAAAGAAAAATAAGTTCCTCCTACCTATGTATCTCCATCCACTTCCCAGAAGGAAACCTTTGCTCTGTCAGGCTGCCATTGCTTTGTGATCATGAATCTGTGAACGCTCTTATGTTCCTAGCAAACACGGTGGTGGGGACTCCAATTACCTAGCCAAGTGCCCGCATTCTTCCAAGGGTGGGGCTAGAAACCAGCCAGTCCCCTGATCCCCCAGGAGGTGGGGAGGGGAACGGCCATCACTAAGATGAATAGCATTCTTAACTTGGAAAAGTTCAGATCAGGCACAGGTAACAGAGAGGTGACACAAACCTCTACGGTCTTTCAACAGAACACAAGCCAGACAGCAGAGGAAGGGATTAGCATTGCCTCTGGAGTTAAGGAGGGCTTCAAGGGGAAGCAAGGTGACAAGCACTCGGGATTCACAGTGACTCCCACTGATCTGCAGAGAATACAAATGAGACCCCTGTTAATGTATGACTGCGGTTGGTATCAAGCCTTGTACACACTCTGTTTTCTCCTACACACGTGGACCTATAATTAAAGTTTATAATTAGGCCCCATAAGAGCTCTATGTTAGTGATAATAAAACAGGACAATTACAATGGTAATAAGAGTAATATGAATGTGTTCTCACCTTCTCTTGCCACAAATGACATATTGTACTTTACTTATCCTTCCTCTTATGAAAGGGAGCACCTTGCTTCTCTTCAGCATCTGTGGACTGTTAGCGTCACTTCCCTTCTGCGTTGGAACATTTGTAATCACATAAAGGTTAAATACTGAGACAAGGCAATCTCATAACCAATATGTCTACCAAGTGCCTACCAAGTGGGGTAGCACATACAATGAGTTTACTCTTGACAAAGGAAAGATCTACCTCCAGGGTGAGATGGGGCACAACAAAGTAAGGTTCTGTCACGCTACTCCGAAGAATGTACAACTTTAAATGTATGAGTTGTTTGTTTCTGGAATGTTCCATTTAATGTTCTCAGACCATAGTTGATCACAAGCAACAAAACTTTGAAAAATAAAAGCATGGCTTATGAAGGCTACTGTAAGTGCTTTCTGGTACCATTAGAAGCCCTGTTACATAGGCATCTGTATCTCTTTACCTTTTTCCTCTTCCCTACAGCTTTTCCCACCCATTATTGAGGGAGCTGGTAGCCCCCACACAGTTCTTCCTTGTGTGTTATTCTCTGAACTCTCCTCTAGCTCCCTCTGGGACTTGGTTCAGGTATGTGATCATATATGATTTTTTCAAAGATGTTTCTGCCTGGACAGTCTTACAGACATGTTCCCCACACTCATTCACACTTCTTGCTCTACCTAATTTTGTCTTCAAAGCATATGAGGGATTGACCTTCCACCATTCATTTACTTGTCCTAAAATGCCACAGAAGCAGAGTCGTTGTCTTGGTTGATTCTCATTGCACCCAAGTACTTACAGTGCTCCCTGCTATACAATGTGGACATAATACCTATCTGCTCAATGAGTAATGCCTTGTTGCAAGATATTTCCTATCCATTCACATTGAGACAGTGAGAGGCCAGTGATTGGAGGGGAGAGAGAAGGAGGAGCTAAGAGAGGTGAGGGGCAGAGGAGAGAGAGAAAGGGCTCGGTGGATGAGACAACCAGGGCAGAAGGAGGCATGGTTATCCAGATGGCATCAGATGTATTTCTGGTGTTTTAGAGAGGTTAGATAATTGGAATAAGACATTATCATTATAAATTGGCATTATGTAATTGGGAGTTTTATATACATAAAGATATTTGGTTAACTATTCAAGTTTAAGAGTCATGCTTTACCAGTTATTTGGGTGCTGAGCAAGACTCACCAGGACTTGGTGAAGAGGCCTGACGGGGCGGTACTTTTTTAATTAATTCCTGCTACATGTCCAAATACCTTGGCTGAGAGCCAGCCCATTTATTCACGTGCTCTCTGCCTAAACTGCCTCCCTTCTGCCAATGATACCTGATGGGCTCAAGTCAGATATCTGCATATCAATATCTAAATTTTCCCACCCACAAACTTTCAAGGGGACATCAGACCCAATCAAATTTTTTGCGGACTGTCTCCCAACATTCCACTTTTCTCAATTGCTACCAGGACTGTATTGATTTGGATCAGACTCCACTCTTGGCTGGATGGTTGAAAGAATCCCCTCCTAGTTTGCTTACCAGATCCAGGCGTCCACCCTTCTGCTATCCCCCATAAATCCTAATAATAGTCTTCATAAAAATGCAAATCTGATCCCATGATGATTCTTCTTAGAGCTGAGTCAAACTTCTTTTCGTGGACCCTTAGGACCACTTCCGCTGCCTCATAGCTATATCCGTGGCCACTGGCCAGCCTTAGGGACCAGATATAACATCACACTGTGCAGCCACTGCCTTTTCTGCTTGTTCCTATTACAGCACGGTCCCATGACTCTTTCCCTGGTTCTTTCCAACTAGCTGTTACAGCAAGGGATCCTGGAAACCTGCCGTCCTTCTTGGGTGCTCTTAGAGCCTCTGGCCATGGTACTATGAGCACAAGTCACCCTATTGGCCATCTGTTCTAAACCTGAGACTCTAGTAACATGATCAACAATGAAAAATAAGTTTTTGTGTCCCTGTGTCCTAGCATGATGCCCAAAACAAAGGAGACAGTTCATGAATGATTGATGAAGGAGTGAACTCATGCACACTTGCATGAATCTGGTTTTGAAATTCTGTTTTAAGAATTTCAGCAATAAAGAAGAAAATGAACTACCAGTGGGGAGTCGAGAAGCATGTGGATTAGTTAAGAGCTAATAGACATATTGCAAGCAAGATGAAGGGGAACTGGACTCGGACAGAGGCAATGGGAATAGAAATGAATCGGAATCAAGAGACTTCTGTTCCAAAAGGAAAAAAAAAAGCTATTTTGTGAACAAACACAACTGATTGACACCAGCACATTTTCTGAAGGACAGCTCTGATATTTTAAATGTAGACAAAGGGCTGGAAAGCCAGACAACCAACCCGGTAAGAAGCAATCAATCAGCAAACTTCATGAAAGTGAGAGAAAGTGATTGAAGCACACAAAGATGTTAGAGAGGCGCAGAGACTTCCTGATGGTGAAATGAAAGTGTCTTAACCGCTGAAGAGTCAAGAGGCTGACAGGAGAGTGAAGATTTTAGTGCACAGAATCTAAGAACTGGAAGAGTTTGCTTTTGTCTCTAATTGTGTAATAAAACCTACAGGTAGTCTAAGACATGATGTTGACTAGGAAGTTCTACATTACATCAGCTTTCATCCATATGGATAAAGTGGCTATAAAAATAAAAAGTTTCTGGGATATTTTGAAGGAAAATAACTGACTTCCAGGACATGTTGTTGTCCGTGTCCATGTCAATGTGTTTGTCCTATTTACATTTGACATATCTAGACTCATAGCATGATGATTCATTTTAAGACATACCTGAGACATGGAACGATTCCATTATGGTATCTGTGATGGCCAAAATAGGAGAAAAAGTCAAGGACTTTCCCTAGGAGCCTATTGTACATATGGTACCAGAGTTTACAAGTATCTCTACCACACCTTCATTTAAACAACAAAGTGGGAATTATTGTGTTGTCGTGACTGTCTGAAAATTTTCATTTTGAGGAAAAGCTAGCAACAATTTTTTCCTGGGTAGGAAATGACTGCATATTATAAAACTTGCAAATATTATATCAAAAGGTTAAACTAGAAACAAATCTTTGCTTACCCCTGATAGTGGGCCACAATTCCTTTGCTTTAAGAAAGGAACTCAGCATAGTTTCTTGAGCATACTTCAGGAATATTCTACGCACATTCAGTTTTATATACTACAAAGTCTGTTCCAAACACACAGAACACAAGCATTAGGTGACACCTATTCTGAGCTTTGCTTTTCTCTTGTATCAAAATATAGTCAGTGGTTAATCATTTTATAGCTAGGGAGATTGCTAAAGTGCTTGCCAGTTATGTGAAAGGACCAGATTTCAGATCCTCAGAATCTAGGTAAAAGCCAGGTGGACATATGACCTGACTCAGAAAATGAGGTGGTGACCTCAGAAGGTGGAGACAGGATCTCTAGAATAAGACCCATAGATAGAGTGGAAGAACATTTCTGACATCACCTTTGACCCTCTGTACTGGCTGATTTTGTGTCAACTTGACACAAGCCGGAGTTATCACAGAGAAAGGAGCTTCAGGTGAGGAAATGGCTTCATGAGATCCAACTGTAAGGCAATTTCTCAATTAGTGTCAAGGGGGAAGAGCCCCTTGTGGGTGGTGCCATCCCTGGGCTGGTAGTCTTGGGTTCTATAAGAAAGCAAGCTGAGCAAGCCAAGGGAAGCAAGCCAGTAAGGAACATCCCTCCATGGCCTCTGCATCAGCTCCTGCTTCCTGATCTGCTTGAGTTCCAGTCCTGGCTTCCTTTGGTGATGAACAGGAATGTGGAAGTGTAAGCTGAATAAACCCTTTCCTCCCCAACTTGCCTCTTGGTCATGATGTTTGTGCAGGAATAGAAACCCTGACTAAGACACCCTCCATGTGCATGTGTACGCGTATGCACCCACACACGTGTGCTTATAAGCATGCAACATGTACACACACATAACTTGCATACACATAAAAAATGGAGTAAAGGAAGCAATGTTATTTTAGTACAATTCTGACCTTATTCCTCTTGTCCACATAATGTTCTGCTTTTGGATGATTTTTATTTGGCAAGACCTTTATTGATGCATGCTCAACATTGTATTCAGATGTCCTTTGTACATAAGAAACTTTCATACATGCAAGATCCGTATCGCTTACACTGTCAGTATTACTATGATGTAAACAGGATGTATGATTTTAAACATTCTAGCAGCTATGTGTGAAAAAAATAACCGATAAACTGTAATCCAAACAGATACTTAAACTACGATGTCTAAATATTATTTCAACATTTGTTACTCAATTAAAAATATAATACTGAGCAGATCACTACTAGTATGAAAATCATTCATCTTTTTTCACCACATGAAAGCTTGTATTGTTTTCAAAACTCAAGCAGACCCTTAAAAAAATGCACAGAAGTATAGCCTTTCAAGCCTGGAAGCAAATTAAGAAGAAGAAGAAAAAAATGTGTCTTATACAATAGCATCTCTGCTAGGATAAATGCAAGTCTCTCAAAACTGAGAACCCTGAAACATCCTCCTGTTTGTTTGTTAACCTGATTCCTTCATCATCCTATCTCCAAATAACAGTTGCATTGTCATAAAGAAAAGAAAGCTAACCTTATGTGTAACTTAATATACTGCCTAAGCAACTCGCTGAGGAGTTCAGGATGAACTAACTGTTCAATATCTGAAGAGCTCCGTCTGTCTCTCCTGTAGTTCACCCTATCGAGCAAACTAAAGCTTGGTTATGTGACTCTCTCTGAGCATCAGAGCACTTAAACCCCTGCCGTTCGTTATCAAGCCTGGTGTTTAGGTAGCCTAAAATAAACTCCCAGAGCACTAGGGTGGGGAGGGGCAATTTCTGTTCTTTGTACTAAAGCTTCCTCAGTTTCTACATATTGCTTGTCCTGTGCTGCTCCTTCCTAGTGTCAAGGCTAACGGTTGCCCTGTGAGAGAGCTGTCAGACCTGTGGAGTTTTACTCATCTCAGCCTGACATCCCACGAGCACCTCGGGCCCATAAGGGTTTCAATGATGTCTGTTCCTGACACCAAGTATATTTTTCCTACTGTATCTTTCTGTATTCTGCGCCTCAGCCAGGTGGCCCATCAGCCACCCAAGGAACCAATCTCTCCCTTTTGGTTTCCTTTCACATTCCAGCCATCGCTAGATAATACAGGTTTGCTTTTACTTTCTGACTTTCCTTCCGTCCAGCTGCTACTTTTTGCCTTAACACATCTCCCCCAGTTGAAGTGATAATGTATGAATTATCTCGCCTCTAGGTCTTTCCTTTACTACTTCATGCTCCGTGCTACTGCCTGACAGACCATCCTACGGAATAAACATATTCACATCCGTCCTTGTTTGAACATACTTTGGTGGCCCCTTGTCAATTTTAGCACAAACTTCCACACAGCCATTTATTTAATTGTTAAATATTTACTTCTGGTGCTCCAAGAGCTTGTAGCAGCTGTCATTGAGGCTGACAACAAAAGAAAACAAAACGTTCTGTTTCCAGAGGCAGGCAACAGAGTCAGAGAGCGCCCCCCCCCCCACTGTTCCAATTGTTAGGAGACCCTCATAAAGACCAAGCTGCACATCTGCTACAAATGGGTAGACCTAGGTCCAGCCCATGCATACTCTTTGGTTGGTGGTTTAGTTTCTATAAGCCTCCATGGTCCAGGTTAGTTGATGTGCCAAGGCATATTGGTATTCATGTGGTGGTGGGGGGCACTTTCCCTTCTCTGGAGAGAAGGGGAAGGGGCAATCGGGGAAGGGGTGGGACTGGAAGAGGAGCTTCAATCAGGGTATAAAGTGGATGGATGGAAAGATAGATAGATAGATAGATAGATAGATAGATAGATAGATAGACAGACAGACAGACAGACAGACAGACAGACAGACAGATGATAGATAGACAAGTAGGTAGATAGATAGATAGACAGATGGATGATAGATAGACAGGTAGGTAGATAGATAGATAGATGATAGATAGACAGGTAGGCAGATAGATAGATAGATAGATAGATAGATAGATAGATAGATAGATAGACAGACAGACGGATGGATGATAGATAGACAGGTAGGCAGATAGATAGATAGATAGATAGATAGATAGATAGATAGATAGATAGACAGACAGACGGATGGATGATAGATAGACAGGTAGGCAGATAGATAGATAGATAGATAGATAGATAGATAGATAGATAGATAGATAGATGATAGATAGACAGGTAGGCAGATAGATAGATAGATAGATAGATAGATAGATAGATAGATAGAAAGAAAGATACATACATACATACATACATACATACATACATACATACATACGTACGTACATACATACATACAAACATACATAGATGATAGACATCTAGGTAGATAGATAGATAGATAGATAGATAGATAGATAGATAGATAGATAGATAGATAGTTTAAGGAAGTTTCCAGTTTTTCTTGGATGAACATAGATTTCAAGTTTCTTGAACAAAATTATGAAACAATGGAGTTTACTTTTCAAATCTCACGGTAGAATAGCGTCAAATAGATGATCTGAGAGGTTCCAGCCTGGGATTTTACCTACTTCAGATTGCTCATTCTTACTCATATTTGCTTTGTTTGAACAGAAATGAAACTCTTCAGATGATAAAAGAAAGATTCCACCCGAAAAGTGACGTCTTTGCATTTCTTGTAGCTATGACTGAAATTAATACTCCAGGAAGTTACTCTCAGTGGCTCTGGACTCCTACATCTTGATGGAGAAGGCTGTGTCAGCATGGACTGGGGAGGACCACCTGTGGGTCAGAAAGTAGTCCTGTGGCTTCTAAGCACAAAGAAAAGTGTTTTGTGCCACTTATTTCAAATAACATCCCAAAGCTTTGAACATGACATTATGAAGTTATAGTACTAAATTGCTTTCACACATGCTTCGTCTCCACCCCTGTGATAAAGGGTGCATTAGGCATGTTTAATGTGCATGGCTTGATTTTAAATAGAAACAACTAACTTTGGACTTGAGGAAAAACCCAGGCACTATATCAGAAGATATTATCCTTTACCTGATGACCGAAAGGGTTTTTTTTTTTTTTTGCTTCTAATTTCTATGAATCTCGACACATCTTTTGTGAAGGGGAGAGATGCTTTCTGAGATGTTATTTTGACAGCTGGAAGTTTTTTCTGTGGTTCACCTGACTTTCATCAAGGATTTCATCTGCAGGGGGAGGGGAGGGGACTCAAACAAAATGTTCTTTAAGGCTGACTGTAATGGTCCAGAGGTAACTCTGGGTGGAGGAAGAGCTACATTAATGAATTGTTGAAACAGACAAAGTTGCTTGATAATTATTCCCCTGCCCTGCCCAATTACAGGCCATACAGGGAATCTTGGGCATTACTAAAAATGCTGTTTCCTTATATGAATGCTGTTTAAGTTACAATTTTTAGTAACTTCAGTAGGTTGTATGCTAAGAATTTGTTCAGTAGGCATATTAAACTTCAATGCATTACAAAATAATAGAATTAGAAACCTTACCTCCCAACTTAAATAAATATACACCTGCATTCATACAAGTATGTCTACATACATGTACACTTTCCCTTCTTGAAAGGAGTTGGTTTTGCTTTGCTTTTGTTTGTTTGTTTTTGTTGTTTGTTAGAAATCTCTTTCCTATTAAACATCAAGTTCTATTTCTTTAATTCAAACTCGTGTTGGCAGGGCTATCTTTTTCAGCACTCACTATATCAGAGCTAGCACGCAGAAGATACTTCACAGGCATGAGCTGAATGAATGAGTGAGCTAGAAGATGAATAAATGATACAACTAAAGAACATAGGAACAGCCGGCTCAAAGTAGGATTATAATAAATCATAATTCTCTATTTTGTAAAACATAACTACAAGCATGATTATTGTACCTAATGACCAGGTTCTATGGGCAGTTTGTATCTCAAAATCATAGTAAGGGCTGAATAGAATGCCAAGCAAACCAGGCTGATCCTTGGTATCACCAAGTATATCCCAGGAAAAGCAAGGTCTCTGTTACTTCGAAGTGGTCTTTGAAATGCTGTAATTAGAATACTGTAGAGTAAGACAAGAGGTGTCTTACTGTTGGGTGTTTGTTTTGTTCTGTGTTTGGGGTGGGGCAGTGTTTGATTTTTTGGTTCTTGTTCAAGACTAAATAGGAGATGTTGAGTAATTGTTAGGAAGTAGAAGCATGTTGAGCCCATGGTTCTGGAGGCTTAGAAGGTTATGGTTCCTGTGTCTTACAGTGCATCTGGGAAGAACCTTCTGCACACATCATGACATAGCAAAAACTTCTGTCTCATGGTAAGACAGAACGAGTGAGCCAGAGAGCTTAAGACTGCAGAAGGAGGAGGAGTGAAGCATCTGTCCTCTATGTTCTCACCAGTGGTTCTCACCCTGTGGGTGTAACCCCATGGGGGAAGAGTTCAAAAACCCTTTCATAGGGGTTGCCTAAGACCATCTGCATATCACATATTTACATAATAATTCATAATAGTAGCAAAATTACAGTTATGAGGTAGCAACAAAAATAATCTTATGGTTGGGGGTCACCACAACATGAGGGACTGTATTAAGGGGGTCACAGCATTGTGAAGGTTGAGAACCACTGTTGTAAACTTTTATTGTGTTGTAAGAAGAGTCAGAAAGCTGAGGCACCCAAGAGAATGTGTACAGTTTGGTCTGTTTAATTTTTCTTCCAATTTTAATTGTAATAAAAACTTTATGCTTAGATTCTTGAAGAATGAGTAGAAGAGAATAAGAAAAATGTTTCAAAATAATTCCAACTTAAAACATCACTGTTATTTCTTTGTTCTATTAGTTTTCAGAAAGTCCCAGTAAAATAATAGAAATTATGCCATGACTTGGAAATCAGGGGTATGTGATAAAAATATTAGTTACATATTTCTGTGTAACAAATGACTCCAAGGTATAATGGCTTAGTGGAGTGATACAATAATAAACGCTTATCTTTCCTAGCTTCTGTGAGTCAGGAATTTAAAATCCATTTTTTGTTGGACACACTGAAGTTCTAAAAGGTTTCATCAGAGTCACACAGCTAATCAACAGCTGGGGTAGTCTGTGGAACCAAGTTCTCTGACTTTACTGATGGATGATGGTGACTCTGTTGCACTGCCAACTAGGAACCATCACTGGCTGGAGTGACAAATAAGTGCAAACAACTGCACCTTTGATGAAAGGTTAAAATATTTAGTGATTGTGGAGCCATCCTGAAATCTAGGTACTGCTCAATACAGTGCTTTTAAAGCCTACATTCTGGCTATTCCTCTCCACAGACGAAGGTCTACAGATCTCAGTAAACTGTCTTGTCTCAGCACAGATACAAATGAGATTTGGGAGAGAGGAGAAATAGAACCCACTAGAAGACACAATAATCAGGCATAGCAAACATCAGGATTGACACATCAAGCGTACCATGAATTAGAGAAAATACCACAGAGAAAGGACAACAACTATGTTTCTAATAACTAGCACCAAAACATAAAATAATCACACTCATAAAAACAAGATGCTATGAGACAAGAATGGGAAGACTTAATAAAAAGCAAACCAGAGAATCTACAAGAGAAAAAAGGTTTTGAAATTAAAGGCTTAATGGATAGGTTAAGAGGTTTGATACAGTTAAAAAGAGTATTACCAAAATGAAGTCATTGTCCAGAAAGCCTTAGAGGGACAGATAACATAAGAAGAATTAAGAAACAGAATGGATACAAGGAGAAAGCCAAAGCTTGCTTTACAGGAGTCCTCAAAGAAGAGATTTGGGTGAGTGGAACTGAAGAGATGTTTGGAGAGCTATTGTGCTTATCTTGAACCTAATAGCCACACCAATCAAGAACAATGAAGAGAGGGAGATGACAATATCTATTAATTTCTATTTATTGTCTTATAAAAGTAGATATTTCATATTGGAGAATCCAGTATGCATGTTATGCATTTGTTCACTGTCAGAGCATAATCTTCAAAACTTGAAAACATCATACTTACAAAATGTGAGTTAAGAGTTGCTTTTTAACTCTCTAAAAACGATACTCTCTAAAGTAAGACAGCAAACATGCTCCAAATAACATCCTTCAAATCTTAGAGTGAGGTTGGTTTTAGCTGGTGTAGGGGCTCAGTGGATGAAGAACTGCTGACAAGCCTGACGACCTGGGTTCGATCCCTGGTGTCCACAAAATGTGGGACCCAGCTCCTGTAAGTGGTCCTCTGGTCTCCACACATGCACCGTGGCTGACAGACATGAATACACACATACACAGACACACACTCACACACACACACACACACACACATACACACACACACACACTAAATGATGATGATGATGATGACAAACAAATGCATGTAAAAATTAATAGCATTGTAAGCTGGATACAAAACTCGTTATATCCAACAAGGTGATAAATGACAAAATTTAGGCTATGTCTTAACACTTATAGCCATTGGAGATAAAGTGTATTTATTCACAATGGAAATGAACCATATGAATTACTACCAGTTTTTACATTCTAACCTCTGGATAAAATTTACTAATGAAGAGTAGATACCATGCCTGTAGTAGGAATGTCAGGGCCACCTCTATGTAAATTCTGGGGACTGGTACAGCTGCAAAAGCATCTCCTGCTAGAGGACCTAATTGAGGACTACCTGAGAGACCAAGAGTTGCTGATGCAGACAATGCCAGCCAATTAGGAACTGCTGTTTAGAAGAGATGCTTTCTTGGGACCAATGGGGTCTGGGTAGAGGGTATTAAAGGAGCTTGTTGCAGCATTCAGATGAGCTTGCTGCACTGTTTCTCACCTGCTCCCATGCCACCTCACCTCCAGCCCTCAAGGGCAGGTAGGGTTGGCTGGTGAGTACTCTAAGGCAAAGGCACCAGTTTTTAGAGAATCAGAGGAAACAGAAAGATAGTTATGTTTGCATTTTCACTTGGCTAGACCATGGCACAGGTACGGATAAGTGCAGGTTGCAGAGAATATGAGGACCATGAGAGGGGATGAGCCCTTGGTATGGTGCCTCCAGATTCCTGTCACATCACACTAGGAATTCAGAGCCAGACCAAAAAGAGACAATAACAACATAGAAGGATGTTTTTCTTATTAGTGAAAGTAAGCATGCGGGCTGGAGAGATGGCTCAGTGGTTAAGAGCACTGACTGCTCTTCCAAAGGTCCTGAGTTCGAATCCCAGCAACCACATGGTGGCTCACAACCATCCGTAATGAAATCTGACACCCTCTTCTGGTGTGTCTGAAGACAGCTACAGTGTAGTTAAAACAATAAATAAATCTTTAAGCCTGAGCAAGCAGAAGTCCTGAATTCAAATTCCCAGCAACCACATGATGGCTCACAACCATCAGTACAGCTACAATATACTCATATACATGAAATAAACAAACAAACAAATAAGTCTTAAAAAATAAAGTAAGCATGCAAGAGAGGGTGGGGTTTCTTAAGAGTCTCACATTACAAGTTTCTAGATAGTGTTAGGAATATATGTTATTTTTGACTAGGGGATGATGATATTAAAGATTTATTTTTATTTATATGTATATATGTGTGTCTGTGTGAGTGCATGCATGTGTGTGGATGCCAACAGAGACAAAAAGAAGGCATTTGTTCCCCCCTAGAACTAGAGTAACAGGCAAAAGTGAGCTACCAGACTGTATTAGTCAGGGTTCTCTAGAGTCACAGAACGTATGGGTAGTCCCTATATAGTTAGGGAATTTGTTGATGACTTACAGCTTACAGTCCAACTCCCCAACAATAGTCAGCAGTACTTGTGGATGAAAGTCCAAGGATCTATCAGTTGCTCAGTCACACGAGGCAGCTGTGGATGGAAGTCCGAGGATCTAGCAGTTGCTCAGTCCCACCAGGTGGCCAGGAAAAGCCAGAGTGAATCTTCCTTCTTCCAATGTCCTTATAGGTCTCCAGCAGAGGGTGTGGCCCAGATTAAAGGCATGTGCCACTGCACCTTTAATCCCAGATGACCTTGAACTCAGAGATCTCCTAATCTTAATCTTCTGGAATTCATAGTCACTATGCTTCAAGATCTCCATGTCAATATCCAGGTCAGAAACTTGTATCTCTGAGCCTCCAGATTAGGATTATAGGTTAGCCTTCCAATTCTTGATTAGTTCATTCCAGATTTAGTCAAGTTGACAACCAGGAATAGCCACTACACAGACATAGATCCTTAGGAAACAAACTTAGGTCCTCTGTAAGAGCTGCAAGCACTCCTAACCACTAAACCCCCTGGCTAGGCAGATTTGATAAGGAATATTTTATTTCCTTTGCATATCCTGCAAGGTACGGGTCAGATATGATAGGAGAAGTGGAAGCCATTGCTTTCAACATGAAACTCAGTTACTGATTCAGTATCTAGATTCTGCCTGACCTAGGAGTAATAAGTTACTTTGTTTCTATATCCCTTCTTGCTTTCACGAAGTTCTTCCCTCTGGCCTCATTTTGCTCCTCAGTGAGCCCTTAGGTCAGTACCCAGCCATTCCCTCAAACGTGAGTGTAAATGTTACTGTGAAGGTACTTTGTTGTTTAGTTTTGTTTTGTTTTTTAAGATTAACATTGTATCAGGAGTGTCTGAGTAATGCTGACTACTTCATGGTGTAGTTTAAATCTTGTGCTACAGTTGACAGCCTCCAGAGAAGATTAAGAGGGTGAGGAGATGGCTCAGTGGTTTAGAACTCACTTTCTGCAAGCACAAGGACCAGAATTTGAATCCTGAGGACCCATGGAAATGCCAGGTAGGCATGGCGGCCGGCCTGCAACTCCGTCTCTCACAAAGCAGACACTGAGGATCCAAGAAGCACACTGGCCATGTCCAGACTAGCCATGCAGGCTTAAAGGGAGAGGTCTGGCTCAGTGAATAAGGTGGAGAGTGGTTGGAAAAGACTCATGACATTAATCTCAGGTCACTAAATACGTGTGCACACACCTACACACATGTAAACAGAGGGAAGGTGCAAAGAGAGACGACTAGGGTCCTCAGAGGAAGACAGAACTCTGCCCCAGTCTCTGCAGGTGGCTAAAGCTGCTACATCAGTTCTTCCTTGCTTCTGCAGAGTTTAAGCTTCACGCCTGAGCGAGCTAGTTCATCCACACCCCCATATATCCTATGTGTTCTATTTCTCTGGAGGACTCTGGCTAAAATAGCTATGAGGTAGACCCGAGCTTCTGAAAATGGGAGATATAATCCCATTTTGAGTCAAGTAATGGAATGTGGGGGGGGGGCACAGTGTATTAGATAACAGAAAAGGTTCTAAATGTTCAACAAGCAGTGTTTAGTTCAAGTGTTTCTGGTGGTGCTTGCCTGTGTGGCATTGTACAACCTCCCTGAAAGGTTGGTCCTGAACACACAGCACAGACGTACGCCCTCACACCACAAAGCATCGACTGATGCTGCCTGACACACCCTGGCTCATGTCTGAGACTGCTGCATGTTCTAAATTGTTGTGTTTTTGTTGTACATACAAAGGTTTCCGCTCTTATGACACACTACTGTTTAATCACAGGAAACAACGGCAACATTTTCTCCCCATCATTCCTCAGGATGTGTCAAATTAGTGTATCTTTGGGTTATATTGTGTTAGAATGGTTGGTTTTTAAAATGGCCGAGTATTGATTTGAGCTGCATGGAAGAGAACGTGAAATAAACTTTGGTTTGGAATTAGGAGAGAATTCTCGGCAATGTCTAAAATGACACTAAACACGTTTCTGCTCTCCTGAACTACAACTATATGGCAAGAGACATTCTCAGGATTCATGATTATAAACTAAAACATCAACCAACTCTGAAAAAGGTTAAAAATGCTCTACACCCTTAGTATCATTCAGCTAGAATTTAATATTTTGTGTAGTAATAAAACAAGAACATTTATTTCATTAGTATTCAAAAGTTTTCATCAATAAAGGTTACAATTATTTATGTATATGAATATACATATACCAAATAACTATTAAAAGTAAGTATAGGATTTATTATCAGTAAATGTTAGATTTATGTGCCTACTACACACACACATACACACATACATGCACACACACACATGCGCGCACGTGTACACACACACACATACACACATACACACACACACACACATACACACACATATACACACCACTCGGAGTCTTGTAAAAATTTCTTGGGTAGTAACAAGTTAAAAAGCTTCAGAAGTCTTGAGTTGACACTGCCCATCACTGAACTAAAAACTAGAAGGGCATCTAATTTAATTTGTCTAGTTCCAACTTTTAGGTCATTTTTCCCTATATGCCCTATGTAGTTAAATATATTCCAAGTAATTATTAATTAACACCTGTCAAAAAACAACAAGTACAACATTGTATAGACTTTAAGTTAGACTCAATCAATACGTCAGTCCATAAAATAGAATAAGATTTCAGAGGAAACAACGAGAGCTTGGTTTTAAAATCAGCTAGAGGGAAGGAAAACAAAAATTTAAAGCAAAGAACGAAAAGCAGATAGGTCATCTCGCAGTTATATCCTTGTAAGGCACAGACAGAGAGGAGAGAAGTGACTGCCTGGGTCAAAGGCCACCATTTTCTGCATCAATATTAAAACATAGGGACTCCATAACTCTGCTGACTGAAACTAGCTCATGTGGGAAAAATAGTTCTGGCCTCCTCATTTCATGACCTTGACAGGTTAAAGAACCAGTGTGATTTTTGATTTGGTACCACAGAACTTTAGCATCAGTGAGCTGTCTTGAATTTTGGTCTGGTCTGCTAGAGTCCAGCCCAAGAGTTGTTCCAAAACAATGTTCTCTTCTTCTTATCTTACTCTCCAGAATTAATCTCCAATTCTGCTTCCTGAGCCATGCCCAGAGTAACTTCAGAAACAACTGGTATTCTTGAATTGGTAGAAGACATTGTGGCTACATTACTTAATTAAAAATGGCACACTGAATGTATGAGACTACTTGTATTTTATAATAAAAAAACCCCCAGGAAGGTCACAGCCTGAGTGAACATTTGCACAGATTGACTCCATCTTCCCGGTCTGCTCACATCTCAGCCTCCAGAAGCAGTAAGTGATCTGAATGCAACTCTTCCATCGGCATCCCATTTCAAGTCCTTCTGTCACTTTCTTACCATAGCCCATTCCCTAACTCGTGAGTAGATGGATCTCTCCATCTGAATCTCTTACAACCCTGCACCATCATCACAACTGACCAGAGATGTTCTCTGACCGACTTTCCTCTTGAAAAGTCCAGGGTAATGAAGGGACTGGATGCTCAGTCAGGCCCTTCCCAAGTGCACACATTGAAATCCTGACCCCAGAGGTTATGGGACCAGGGAGTGGGACTTTGAGGAATGATTAGATTAGATCAGAATCAGTGTCTTAGAATATCTAATGGCTGAGAAGCACCTAAAGAGATGTTCAACATCCTTAGTCATTAGGGAAATGCAAATCAAAACAACCCTGAGAGTCTACCTCACATCAGTCAGAATGGCTAAGATCAAAAACACAGGAGACAGCAGTTGTTGGTGAGGATGTGGAGAAAGAGGAACACTCCTCCACTGCTGGTGGAATTGCAAGCTGGTACAACCACTCTGGAAAGCAGTCTGGCGGTTCCTCAGAAAATTGGGCATGACACTTCCGGAGGATCCTGCTATACCACTCCTGGGCATATACCCAGAGGCTTTACCTGCATGCAATAAAGACACATGCTCCACTATGTTCATAGCAACCTTATTTATAATAGCCAGAAGCTGGAAAGAACCCAGATGTCCCTCAATGGAGGAATGGATTCAGAAGATGTGGTATATTTACACAATGGAATACTACTCTGCAATTAAAAACAATGAATTCACAAAATTCTTAGGCAAATGGTCAGAACTGGAAAATATCATCCTTAGTGAGGTAACCCAATCACAAAAGAACACATATGGTATGCAGTCACTGATAAGGGGATATTAACCCAGAATCTCAGAATACCCAAGACACAATTCACATATCAATAGATTTCCAAGAAGATGGAAGGAGAGACCTCTGGTCCTGGAAAGACTGGATGTAGGGGAATACCAGGACAGAGAAGTGAGAGGGGGTTGAATGGGGAACAGGGGGAGGGAAGAGGGCTTATGGAACTTTCGGGGAGGGAGGAAACGAGAAAGGAGAAATCATTTGGAATGTAAATTAAAAAAATATAGAAAATAAAAAAAAAGAAAAAAAAGATATCTAGAAGAGACCCAGAAGGGGAAGGAAGTTTCTTCTGGTGTATGCAGACAGAGATAAACATTACCATCCATGAAACTGGGTGTGTGCCTTTAACAGGTGCCCATTTTCCTAGCACCTTGATCTTGGGCTTCCCAGCCTCCACAGCTATGAAAGATATATGCCTGTTATTTGTAAGCCACCCAGTGGTGGCTTATAACACCCTAGAGTATGATCAAAAAATAAAGGCACACACCAATTTGAGACCTCCAAACATGGAATTCCTGGAGCTTAGACTATTATTTTCCAACTTCAGGCCATTTCTTACTTTGGTACACGGTTTTAGTTTAAAAGTTGTCTTAAGTTAGGTTTCCTAGACAACAGAGCATAAAGAAGGAGATTGGTGCTGCTTATTTCTAGAGAGAGCAGGCATGTGAAAGCAAGAAACTGTAAAAAGGAAACTGTAAAACAGGAAAGAACATTAAATGTGTTATAGAGCTGACCACACAGCACCACAATGACCCTTGAAGAGACACTTGTTTTAGCACATTAGATCCCTCAAACTTCCCAGGGAAATGATGCTTCAGAGATTCGAGCAGTATCCATTCACCCCCAGTTCTCTCTGACTCTTGTTTTTCCCTGGTCCATATCTTTGAGTGTGGTGTGAGCCAGGTATAAGGGTGCCTAAAGAGTTCACATTGGGGTGGAGTGGGGCTGCTACTCAGAGGTCACAAGGAAACTACAGGGGCAGAGATCACATGCAACATTTTAACTCTTACCTTACCAGTCTTCTGCCAGGGCTCCCCAAACATGAGGTGTCAGAAACATCTAGAAGTGTGGAGATGAAAGGATATGAAGACGTGAGAAAGGAAGATTGGCTTCCTCCTTCTCTTCAGCATGCAGAGAAAAGACGTTTTTGAATTGGAAGAAAGGCTGAAAATGTCATGTGTCCTGGGCTGGCTCTTGTAATGATTGAGAGTAAACCTCAACCTTTTCATATGGAATTTGTTCAAAGATTCACAATGTAAAGGAAACAGTGACTTTCCTGGCAAGAATATACCCACGGAGTGGAAAGAATTGCCAAGAGAGCTTGTCCGAAGGGCGACATAATAAGACTGGTTATGTCTTTTGGAGGATTTGAGAGACAAAGGGATAGTGAGAAAAATAAAACACATCAATGAAATCACTTTGAGACTTCCCGTCCAAGTTCTCAAAAGATAACGTTGTATTGCATTGAGAAAACACACTTGGAAACCACACATGAGACGACACCTGTTTCCTATGAGGACTTTTCAGAACAGAGTCTTGGAGCTGTGTTTCATTTTTAAAGGCAAGACAAGGCTCGTGTGCCACAGAATTCAGATCCCTTTCTAAAATGAGTTGAAAGCAGCATTTCTAAATGGTCTAGAGTTGATACGTCATGGACCGAGCTCAAATCTGAAACATTCATGCCACAGAGTAACAGCCAAGCTCAAAATAAAAATCCCATTTCAGGACATAATATTCCATGAGTTATACCACTGATAAACAGAGAGCATGGATAAACAGTGAGCATGACTGCAATGTCTTCCATGAAACAAGAATTCCTGCAACTTGCTCTTTCGTTCGATTATCGAGGGCCAGCATCTTAGCTAGCATGTGCTGTAGACTCAGTGTTCCTGTGATCCTGCATGAATCCACCTCCATGCATGCATCTTCACCCCTCAAGCAGAATCTGCCCTGCCTCATCCTGAAGCTAACCAGACACCTTTCCTTGATTTCCCCCTCCATTCAGAGGACATGAATGCTGGGGATGAGAGGTGGAGAGGTGGCCTTTATACATCCCTCTTGCTTCTTGCCCTTCCCCTCTCTAGCCTACCCCTTCTCTCGTTTCTCCTTCCATGGGTCTCCCTTGAGAAACCAGTTTATCTTTTACCTGGTCCTAGAAAACCCATTTGGACCACCACCTGCTTGTTCAGAGCTTCCATTTACCTGTGTGCCACATGCTGTCAGAAATGGGCCCTTTTATAATTATTATAAAACCTCACCCTTGAGCAGCATTAAGAAATGTCCGAGGCTTTGTCATTTCAACCTATCTCTTTCTCTGATTCACAATCTTGAAAATCATTCATCTGAAACAAAAGATTCAGAAATTAAGGAAAATAATCAATAAGCCATCCCCTTCCTTCTCCTCCCTCTCCCACCTATTACCTTAGAGAGGTTAGTTAAGGGGCACATCATATCACCCTCATCATGGTGAGGATAGGTCTCTAGGCAACCTCTGAGAGGGAAGGAATATGTATTTGCCCTTAGATAAACTAGCCTGCAGCAAACACACACACAGAGTCACACACATAGGTACACACACAGACACACATGCACAACCCCCCCCACAGGCACATACAAAGGTGTACACACACATACAAATACATACACAGACACACACACACAAGTACACAGACATGCACACACGCACACACATACAGATACACACACATACACTGCACAAGCACACACATACAGGCACACAGGTATATACAGGCACACTCGAGCGCGCGCGCACACATAAACACACACACACACACACACACACACACACACAATTTTGTCAGCAGACACTACTAAAGTCCTAAAGTCAGTTTGCATTTTCAGAAACACGTTTTCCTCCTCTTCATCTTGCATCTGTCAAATGAACTGTGCCAGAATGCATTCAATAAAGAGCCCTGTTTTAATCATTAATTATGATACCAATATACCGGGTGCATTGTGTTATAATGTGACTCGCACTTGCAGACTTCAAAGAGCTTGCCCAGATTTAATTAATCTTTCGCTCCGCTAATGAAAGGCATCTCTTTTGCCCGGCATGGGTTTGGGTTTCTAATCTGTTCCTTAAGGTCACCTCATTTTTCTCAAAAATGTACATTTATAATTTAACACCACAGATCTTTCACATTCCCTATTAAGCAATTATTTTGATTACTTCATTATCTTTCATTTTTTTCCCCAAGACTATTTAGGTTGGTTTCTGCCTACGACCAGCCAAGTGTAATTTCAACATTCTCCCCCGCTCCCTTTATTGGTGTGATCTGCATTAGCAAGGGATTCATTTTCATTCCGAAGACTGAAAACAATTTCATTATCTGATAAAAATTATCTTCTCATACACGGTAAGAAGCAATTCTCCTCATTTATGGACTCATTAGGCATTTCATCTACCCAATCCATCTTCCCAATATTTCTTTCCGGAAGTAATCATCTTGTGACTCAACTCGGGAGACTTTGGACCAGGGATTCTTGTTTGCACTTTCTGTTTTCTCCCTGTTTTCTTTTCCCAATGGAGTCACTCCATAAACTCCTCTGGGAATCTTTACTGTGTCCCTCTCTTCCTTTAACATTCTGTTCAGGTTTCATTCTATTGTCTACAAGGTTATGTTGTAAATTGTAAATGTATATATCGGTCGCCCTTCATACATTATGAACATCCTTCGTGCTGGGCTGCGGCACACAGATCTTTGTCTCTTTGGGGTCCAGCATTGCATCTAGTATGGAGTAGTGCTCAAAGAAAAAGTGTATGCCTGAAAAAATATGAGGGAAAGAATGTCTAAACACTTGTGCAGACTTAGTTTTATAAGAACTAAGCTTTAATTTGCTTGAAAATTTATTCTTTTGAAAACACGGGAGAGTAGTAGGAAGCCAAGCCATTGCAGGGAGAAAATAGAACAGGTGTATAAACTAAGGCCAAGCAGAAGAGAAGTGCAGACTTCCAAATACCAGAGAGTCATTAGGCTGCCTCCCTGGGAACTAACCCTTGCGAAGTTGCAGAGATACAGTGGAATAAAAACAGGAACTCGGAGCAATGCCTGGAAGACCTGGATGCATATTTGGATGGGGCGAGATCTAAGTCTGATCTGGAAGCTTCTCTGCTACAGAACACTGAACCACAACTGTGCCCTTCTACCACAGCTCCTGGGACTGATACAGGCCTCTGAGGAGTTTCTCAGTCTGACGTCAGATTTTTGATTGATTTCCGTTTTATTCGTCCCATGGATGAATTAAAAAAGGGGCGGAGGAGGTTCAGACTACTTGCTTGCTTCACTACACATGTCAGGAATAAAAGAATGTGGAAGAAGTATGGACCTGTAGCAACAAAAATAATGTTATGGTTGTTGGTCACCACAACATGAGGAACTATATTAAAGGGTCACAGCTTTAGGAAGGTTGAGAACCACTGGGCAAGACCCTTTTGAAAGGAAAGTTGCTGACAGATGTTGAACATGCTGAATTTAAAACCCTATTTGTCTTCTACATAGAGACATGGAATAGGCGTGGCCATGGGGGTATGGAGATATGGGATTTGACTGGATTAAAGATTAAAAGTTTGGAGTATTGTGACATATAAATGGCATTAAATACAATCATCTTGGATGAGAATATGGAACAAAGAGTCTACATGCCAGGAAGGAAGGAAGGCATGGTCTTTGCTTAAAACTCAGAGACCAGGCAACTATAGCTGTGTAGGTCAAATTGGGCACACCACCTGACTTTGTTCCACTTTTAAACTAAGAAAGATCTTATGTTTTTTTAATTTGAGGACATTTCCAAAAGGTAATATTATATAACACACAAAAATGATATTCAAATGAATCAAGTTCTATTGGATCAGAGTGTCATTTGTGTGGATGGATTCTCTATGGCCCCATTGACTGCAAACTGCTGGAGTTGACTAGGTTCAAACCTGAGATATTTCCTATCTGGTCTTTTGTAGAAGAAGTTAGCTCATGTGTGGTGTCCTGTGAGCCTGGGAGTCTTGGAGCCACTATAGGCATCACTGTTATCAGGGTATAGTGAGGGAAACCAGCATGCAGGTAAAAGTCCATAAGGAAAATGACTTCTAAGCCACTTTCTCAGAAGTGGGTCAGAGCTCACATGAGATCGGGTACTCCTGCACTGATGAAGCCTGAAGTCCCCTTACTTCTGAGTCCTGTGAGTAGAAAATACCCTTTATTGTGTGACTCAAGTGGAGATCTAATTTCTATCATGCAAACTTCAAAGTCTTTTAATAAATACAGCTATAAAATGCAGATGTAATTTTAGTCTTCTCTTAAAAATATTGAGATAGAGCTAATTGTCAACTTGACAGAATCTAGAATCACCTAGGAGATAGGTTTTTGCGTACATGTATACAGGATTACATGTATTATATTAATTGATGTAAGACAATCCATTTTTATTATGGAAGGAACCATTTCCTAGATGGTGGATCTTAGGTAGTATAAAACAGAGAAAGTATGCCGAGCATGCATTCATTACCCTCTTATCATTATTGGGGACACAGTGTGATCAGTTGCTTCAAGCTCATGCCATCTTAACTTCCCTGCTATGCTGGACTGTGCCCTTGAATGACTGAATAGAATAAGTACTCCCTTCCTAGGGTTGTTTTTGCCATGGTACTTAATTGAAGCAACCAAAAAGAAACCATGACATTGTTCCAGCTTGCTTCTCTGTCGTTGTGATAAAACACTGATCAGAAAAACCTTGGAGGAAGAATGGGTTTATTTGGCTTACATCAACCAAGGAAGCCAAGGCAGAAGTTCAGGGCAGGGGCTTCAAGGGATCTATCTAACTCAGGCCATTAGGCTTAAACAGCAAGTGTTTTTACTGACACTTTAAAGAAAGCTCATCACCATTATTTAGCTTAGAATGTTTCTGATGAGAAATTGGCTTTCATTCTTATCATTCTTATTCTTGGAGTTTTGTAATAACTCCTTTCTTGCTGAGTCTTGCCTGGCTATGTAAGGGACAGTATGACATGGTTTCCTGCCCCTGGAACAGAGCCAGCAGGGAATGGGCCTCCACAAAAGTTGATGATTGCTATGGGTGTCTTATTTGTATAATAGGGTACATATTTTCACATTCCTCATTTGAGGAATATCCTCGGTGCCAAAGTTAATGACTCCATGATAATCAGAGACAGCATAAGTCTGGGAGGTGAGGCTGTGTCTATGTCTTAGTCAAATGTTAAATGCTGAGACCTTCAGGGCAGACCTTAAGGCTGTGGGAAAGAATGCTGAGAACATGAGTTCAAAAATATATAATTTCTCAACTATGCAAAATGTAAGGATGCAATATGAATTGTATGAGAGGCTTCACAGATCTAAAGGAACAGAGGCAGCTACACTATGAACCAGCTTGTGAGAAAGATACTAAGGAAGGAGATAAAGATTGTTTTAGGGAGTGGTGATCACTAGGCAAGATCCCATCCAGCTAATTTTTTTTTTTGTTATACTTACAAGGCAAGTGGATTTTTGAGTTCAAGGTCAGCCTGGGACAGAGATAATTTAGGTTCAGGCATGGTCAGAATGGTAATTTCAGGACAGGATCCCAACCAGCTATCTTATTGTCTGTGCTTGTGTTCGCTATCTCTTTCTAAGAATCAAGGGACTGGGTAATGGGATACTGATTCATGAGATAGTCAAAAGGGAACCTGGGGCAATGACTGAACTGATATGTAAATAAAAGACTGGGTTTTTGATCCTCAAGAAATGGGCTATCCAGAGAGATTTTAGAATAGCAACAGAAAGGTGTATTGAGACAGCAGAACACAGAGAGGAATCTAGAAAGCTGTCTAGAGCAGAACATAGGCCATCATGATTTAACTTCAAGTCATTTGTTTTCACTGGTTCTAGACACTCCTTCTCTCAGAACTCCTCTCCAAGCTGAGGCTGGTCTTTGGCACTTTCTTTGGAATTTAGATATTTTTCCTTTGTTTGCAGAAGCTCCACTGTGACTTAGGTTTTTTTTTTCTTCTTCTGTGGAGTTCATTTAGAATTCCCAAATCTGAGTGTGTTCAATGTTGTAAATCCAACTGAGAAAAGGTTTTACCATTATCATTTATAATTTATGGTTACTGTTCTATATTTTAGGAAATGAGTGTCGTTATGGCATTTTTTATATGTATATAATGTAATTTGATGATTCACCCTCTGTTACATTCTTGTTCCCTTCGCCTGTTCCCAATGGTCCTTTCTTCTGTCCAAATAATACCTTCCTTCATGTCTTTTTAAAACCTAGATTCCACATGAAAGGAAACACCACAGCACGG
Organism: Tokudaia tokunoshimensis; assembly: GCA_036184795.1. NCBI lineage: Eukaryota > Metazoa > Chordata > Mammalia > Rodentia > Muridae > Tokudaia > Tokudaia tokunoshimensis. Next base: position 15,489,610 of record BTHU01000007.1, read on the forward strand.
CCTTATTTAAATATTTTTTGTTTGTTTGTTTTTAAATACAGGGTTTCTCTGTGTAACAGCCTTGGCTATGCTGAAACTTACTTTGTAGACCAGGCTGGCCTTGAAATCACAGATATTCACGTACCCATGACTCCTGAGTGCTGGGATTAAAGGCATGTGTCACGACCAACCATCCTGCACGGCTTGAAATTATTCAGAATAATTATTTTGTCTCTCTCTTCAAGTAAATAATTGTTTTGGTTAGGGTTTCCATTGCCTCAAAAAGACACCATGAGTAAGGCAAGTCTTATAAAGGACAACAATTAATTGCAGCTGGCTTACAGGTTCAGAGGTTTAGCCCATTATCATCAAGGCTAGAGCATGGTAGTGTCCAGGCAGACATGGTGTGGAAGGAACTGAGAGTTCTCCATTTTGTTCCAAAGGGAAACAGGAGAAGACTGGCATCCTTGGGCAGCAAAGAGGCAGCTCTCTTTTCCCACCTGCATAGTGACATACTTCCTCCAACAAGGCCATAACTCCTAATAGTCCCACTCCCTGGGTCACGTAATAATTAATTTGTTTTGGTTTGTTTCAAGGACACTGTCCTCTTCTCATAGTGTTCATTAGCTTTTAAAGTTCATTCAATGAATTTTCACTTTCAGGTGAAGTATTTGCATTACTGAGTTCTTTTTCATTTCCAGATCTCCTGTGACAAAACTCTGCTTTTCATCCCTATATCAAACTTTTCCAATAGCTCTTGCACATGCACCATTGTGATTTAAAAGACTTACTATCCTGATTCTATTGTCTGGGATTGCTGAGGAACTCTTTGCCTACACCCCCACTAGCCATGGGTAGCACTTTCCCTGTTGCTCCTACATACAGTCGTTTTTAATTTTGTATTTCACAACAGGAGCACTAAGCTGCAGGAGACATATTGCTTTCCTGTAAAGAGCGTTGGGTTTGGTCTGAGCACCGAGCTCAATGACTGTCAAATCATACCCCTCTGGGGGAGGTTTGATGGTGCTGGCTTAGTTTTGAATTGCCCTTAGTTCTCAGTAGCAGTCCTAGCTCCTGGCTTTCAATGAAGAGCACAAGAAATTCAGTAGGACTCTTTCACTTGTGCCTTGACTTGAAATGGAAACTTTGATTTTCTAGAACTTTCTTTTCAGCGTCTGCTGAAATCTCTGCCCAATTCTTACAGCCATCACCTGTCATTGAGCGCCTTACAAGCTCAACAGGTGTTGTGCATTGTGGTCATCAACCAATAATTTGAGTACAATTTGTGCACCAATTTGGGTGATTCCAGGGTTTCTCAATCAGCAGACTTTCTCATTCCTGATTCTGCTCAGACAGGACTGAAACTTCAGTCCAACCACTTCTCCTCTTCCTGATTCTCTCTCCTTTGTTGAGCCATATTCCTGATGGTTGTTCAATTATATACCACAGCAACCTCATAAGATTATGATGGAGCTGAAAAATTCCTGTTGCTTGATGATACAGGAGTCACTGTAAACTGAAGACACTGTACATGACTCTTGTGTTTATGAGGATACTCGTGTAGACATATCCATTGCTTGCCATTGTATGAGAATAGAGCAAATCCAATTGTATGTCCTGTGTGTATGGTAGGCTGTAACATCCAGGCTTCTATAAACTCACCCTTTAAGGTTGAGGGCATGATGAAACTGCCTGACAGTGCATTGCTCTTCATACGCCTCTGTCATTAAACAGCACAGACAAGGAGCAAGGTCCTCAGAGAAAGAGCTAATAAATGTGGATCTCACTTAGTTTGTTCCCAGATTCCAAGGATCATGTTTCCTCCAGGCTCTGCCTGTTCAGTCATCCCCATCAATGGCTCCAAACAATTATTTTAACTCTGATTTTATAATCACTTGCCTTGTTTTATAGTCTAGAGTTTCGAGGTGTTACTGGCAGATGAGAATTCATAAAATTGACCCTGTTGTAAGTAGAACTGAACTCTTAATTCTCTCTCTATATATGGCAAAACAAACCCCTTTGTTCTTTATTGGCATGACTAGGCGTCACTGAAAGATGTACATAAAGTGGGGATAGGAATGAAGTAAGAGTAAGAGAGGCTGGTAGTGAGCATCTAATGTGTCAGACGCTGTTTTTCTAGGTGTTATATCTCACATTTAGCAGATGACAAAGCTGGAGTGCAGGGAAGTTGGAAAAAAACTTGCCCCACAGCCAGGTATATGACTCAACTGATCAAGTGCTTGCTATGGAATCTGACTTCCCAGTCACTACCACAAAAATAAAGAGCCTGGCAGTGTCGTGTAGGTCTATATCCCAAGTGTGAGGCAAGCTGAGAAAGGCAGAGACTCGAAACCCAATGGCCAAGGTTCAATGAGTATTTCAAAAAATAAGGTGGAGAGCAACTGAGGAAGGCAACCCATTATCTACCTCTAACCTCCATATTCATTCACAAACACATGTGCACATGTATACATACACACACACACACACACACGTAGGAAATCTGCAAGTCTAATCCCAACTGATGTCAGAGCTGTCTCTCTTACCCATCATGTTATCCTGTTGTTCTAGTATAGACTGCTTTATTTCTTTAAAAAACAAAACAAGATTTTATTTTTATTTATGTGACTGTGTGAGTGTGGGTGCTTACCAACACCACAAGAGGGCTGAAGAAGGTATGGGATCCCCTGGAACTGGACTTCAAGGCACTTTTGAGCCACTTGACATGTGTGCTGGGAATCAAACTCCTTCTTTGGAAGGGCAACAAATGATCTTAACTGCTGTATGGCCTCTCTAGCCATGTGCTAGTTTCCTGAAGACTCGAAGTGGATATAAACATGAATGTTAGAACTGGACTGAATGGCCTATCTGTGTGGTACTTTTAAACATGTGTATTTGACATCTTATTAAAATCAGATCAGCTAAAAATATTTTCATGTCAGAAAAATTACTTTCTTCCAATCAGAAATCTTGAGGAATAGGCAAGAATAGTATCTCCATTCTGTATCTCAGGAGCCATTTCCTTCTCTGCCTCAGATTTTGACATAGCCCCTCCCCCTCAGGCAGAACTCAAGGTTTCTGTATATCTGGGGTTGCTGCCCTGCTACCTGTCTATGCACTTATCTCAAATTCGGGGCCAAGACTAATCCCACTTACACTGAGCTGCTCAAAACATCAGCCTTTGAAGTCTTGCAAAACAGCCATCCCACGTGCTTCTCTGGGGTCAACCCACATACATTTGAAAAGCATTTTAACCAGTAAAACGACTCTAAATCAAAGACTACATTGAAGTATTTTCTCTCATAGGAAACAAAACTTTTTTTAAGGATCAATAAGAACATACTCCTTCCCTGGACAGCCCTCCCTGGCTGCATGCCTCCTGTCGTAAACTCTTCAAGCAGAAGCAAATATTATTTTCCAAAATTAAAATACACACATCCTTTGGAAAGGATTCTGAAACCCTTGAACTGATCTGGGAAAGATGCTGCGTTTTGCTGTAGGCTATGGCTGAAGATGTGTTTCTTTACAATATGATGTTGTGAGAACTCATGGGAAATTCTTGGGGGGGATTAGTGTAGGAATTCAGAATTCTCAGTGCATACTCCAAGGGCGATGTCTGTTTTCCTCTCACCGTGCCATCCATCTTGCTTGTGATGAATTTGCTTGTTAGTATAACCCATGTGATCACCTACTGCCTAATCTGTGTGAATCCTAGTGAAGGCCAAGTGAATGATGTCATTACCGAAAAAGAAAGAAAACAAAACAACAACAAAAACCAACCAACTCACTAACTAAATACACAATGAAGCACTGAATTTCTAGCTCACTCAATTTATACTGCTTCCCTACCTGTATTGGTTTTTAGGTCTGATTTTTTTTTCTGATTTAAATTAATCTTATCCTTGTAGTGAATCCACACCTCTAAGGTCCCTTAATAGCCCCTTTTAAACAACTCTGACCATAAATAACAAAATGGCCTCCAGATTTCTGTTTAACTGCCATACTGTAAAAAATAAGAAACACTGATCCTAGTTCCTACATCAGTGGGCTCAGAAATACTGGCAACTCTCCAACCAAAGGATCTGGCATCCCTTTCTAGCCTCCATGTTGTGTAAGTTTCCTCTAAGATTGATACATTCTATTCTACAGAGTAGCTCCTTAAGCAAAGAGGTAAACAACTCAAAGCAGTTCCAGGAAGTCCCTGAAACTGAACAGATTCATTAGGCCCCTCCCAGTCTTAGTAAGTAGAGCTAAACTGTGATGAAGCTTCCCCTCTCCACAGAGCAAAAGCTGCAAGGAAGACTCTGAGACCAGTAGAGCTGCCTGGAAGAGGCTTATATAAGAGTCACTTGGAAAGAGATTTAACTAATCAGTTCCTACCTGGTAAGTTGCCTGCAGGTTATTCAATGTATTCCATATTTCCCAGCTTTTGTGATAAACTGTCACCCATGCTGGGGTAGACTTTGGTGATGCACCTGTCTGTGAGTCATTTCTGTTCCTGGAAGTAACCCCAATAAAACTCATTGGTTCGCCAAGCTGGATTTTGATGTGATAGGGTCCAAGAATCGCTGAAGGAAGACCCCAGACTCAAATAGTATGCAAAGGCAAGGAGCATTTATTACCAGTAGGTAGGGGTCAACCATTCATCAAAATGACGATGACTCAAGGGGCTTGCAGGCCCTCTTTAATTCAGGACTAGAAGAATTTTCCAGAAGGATTATGTAACCTCTAATATGATTGATAAGGGCAAAGCAAGAACACTGGTATAATTTTGATTAGCTGCTATGTTAGTTTCATTATTTTTAGTAAGACCTTGGAGAATTTTAGAAACCAGCTTTGTTCTGACCTTGTTATCTCCTCTAGCTAGGTGTCCCAGGAGCTGACTCAGCTCCAGACTTATCCTCCCTAAGTTGTATCCTCTTTGACTAAAGGCCTATTATCAGTGTCTCCCTCTAAGGAGCCCAGTATGCTTCCCAGGGAATTGAAATTTTTATTCCCAAGGGTTTTGGACCTCTCAGTGTTATCTGTAGTTTGGCCTGTTGTGGGTTCCCTATTTGGGGTGAACAGATATGTGTGTTTTTTTTTCTCAGGAAAAGTTTTGTTGTACAACCCATGGCCACTTGAACATACATGTGCACATATATAAATAAAATGAATCTTTTTTTTGTGAGCAAACATCCTGAAGAGGCAATAAAGGTACAAATATATATATAAAAAATAATGCAATATGCCAAAACTAAAAACAAAGAAAACCATAAAGCTTTAGTAGTCAAAGAAATGAAAATCTAACATTAATGAGGGACCTCTTACCTTCTTCCCTGAGCTTTGCCTAGCTTGCTCCCTGAGCACAAGGAGATATGATAATCAGCATATACAAATCTGAATGTGTATGACCAGAGCATGTGTATGTGTGTTTCATGGAGGCATCAGAGAAGAAGTGATAGAGACACTATGGTATGAGAGATGCCTGGCTCCAGGAATAAAGGCCATTAGATGTGAGCTTTGAAAAAAAATAACTGGAACATTCAAAGTGCTTTCTCCCATATACTACTGAATTTCTCTCATATACAAATTTATCTATATATGTTTGTATCATGCTTGAAATATGGATTTCAAATGACTAAGTCAAGCTAACAAACATGTATAGTCATGTACATGTTTTGTGGTGAGAAGACTTAAAATCATTTTCAATACTATGTATAGTGTGGCTAACTGCAAACCCTAATTTGTACAATAGGTTTCTTGAGCTTATTCTTCCTATCTAAATGAAATTTTATATGCTTTCAACAACATGTCTCCATCCACCACTCCCTTGCCCCCAGTGCGTGCCATCCAGTGAGTTCATCCAATGAGTTCAACTCTATAAAAGCCTAGATGTGAGGCCCTATGATACTTGTCTTCCTATGACTAGCTTATTTCATTTAACATAATATCTTCTAGCTTCAGCTATGAACTCACAAGGAACAAGGTTCCTTCTTTTTTTAAGGTTGAGTAGTAGCCTATTGCATTTTGGGGGTTCTCTTTACTCATTCAGCAGGTGATGGACACTTGTTTTTATATCTGTAAACAACATTGAAATTAAAATTTGAGTGCAGATACCTCTTTAATATACTGATTTCTATTTTCTCTGGAGGTATCTACGGAAGTAGGATTGCTGGATCAGATGTATTACTGAAGGAAGGGATAACCATTCATTGTGTGCATTGTCCCTGGAATGCAGTGAGTGTTTGGGATTTTTTTTTTAATTAAAAAGAGTGAGAAAAGGCATTTGCCTAGGTAGCAAAATTCACAGAGTGAATTAAATATATCCAATGGGGGAGGGGGAGCTTTCAAATGAACAAATGCATGTTTGAATCAATGAGCAAAGTTTGTCAAGGAGACACTAAGGTATGTGAGGAAGGGAGATTGAATGGCCAGCCTCTAAAGGACAAACTCAAGACCTGATTTATTTTCTTTATGTTATAGGATTACCATTCTATTACTAAAGAGAACAATCCTGGACAATTCTTTTGGACCTAATTACATCTTCATTACTTTATGTCATTTCATCCAAACCACCAAATCTAAACACTCCAAAATTGAACATTTTCCTGACCAATAAGCCCTGAAAAGGGCCATCTATGTTATGCTTCAGGAATACACATGGTCGCCTCAAATCTTGAGTCTGATCATTGTTTGAACTGTTTATCATTGTCTATTAGGAGGATAATTAGACAAATTGATGAAATATTTTTAAATATTAACATTGGTTATTACACAATGGTGGACTTCTGGCTAACTTCTTTTTCTACCTTTCAACATTTTACAAATTCTATGAGATTTGAATTATATTTTATAATGATGAGAAGTCAGTCCAAGACGTTCTTGTGAATATTGAGGAAGAGAACTGAATTAGAAAAATTAGGAGACTAGAAATCCTGGGATAGTCAGAAATCTCTTGAGTTTCTACCATGTGGATGGTTCAAAAGGAGGGTTCAAAGCTGCCTGTACTGGAGCAGGCTCTGGCTCCAGATCCACTCACTGAGCTGTTGAACACAGAATAGATAAAGGTGAGATCTGAGGATCAGAGGGCATCAGAGAGCAGCAAGTGTTGTGCATTTGCAATTGCAATGAATTCTGTCTGTCTCCACAGTCCCAATGTACTTGTACTAAAACTCCTGTGCCTCTTAACCCAGCTTCCCCCACAAGCCTCCCTTTTTAACATGCATGTGTTTGACAAAAAAAAAATGGGTTGTCATGGAAATTTTTAGCATCAGAATTGCAACTCAGAAGCAAGTCATTACTGAAGAGAAAGTAACAACTGAAAACAAGGGCTGGAGAGATGGCTCAGTGGTTAAGAACTGTTCTTCCAGAGGTCCTGAGTTCAATTCCCAGCAACCACATGGTGGCTCACAACCATCTGTAATGGGATCCGATGCCCTCTTCTAGTGTGTGTCTGAAGACAGCCACAGTACTCATATAAATAAAAAATAAATCTTTAAAAGAAAAAAAAACAACTGAAAACAAGTCTTTGTTAAAGAGAAACTTCTTTATAAATATTTAAAACCTTGAAAGTATAAATGGTAGATTGGCTTTACTGATTTTATACAACGGACAAGTCCTGGAAAAGGTTTGACACAGATTTAATTCTGGAAAAATCACATCATTTGAAGTGTAACAAGGGGACATATAACTGATAGGAATTGCATAGGGACTCTGCCTCCACTGAACGAAACATTTGTTAAGGTTCTGCTACTTTATATTAAAAATTAATATTTTCATAAATTGATTTTCTGAAAGTGGGCATATGGATATGGTTGAACACAAGTTTTCAAATGATTTTTAGTTGTCATTAAAGTCGAAAATGAATGGAACCATCTCTGTGAAGCACTGAGTTGTAGCCATGTATGAGATCAGAAACATAGCTTGCATTTAGTTGTTGACAGATCTGGGAGAGTCAATAACTGCACCAAGCTTGCCAACCAGGAAGATGAGGGAGGAAAGAGAGGCCTTTTTTTGTTTGTTTTGTTTTAATTTATGAAACATATGCATGCAAAAACCTGAGAGACTTACATAGCAAATATTTGGCTCAAAAAAAAGAAAATTAAAAACACAAGCGAAACCTCTTAAGAATTCTCCCTAAAGCTTATTTTCTCTCCTTCTTTGTCCAAGAGACAACAGCTGGAATTTGCTGCCGACCATGAACTTGTGTTTACAAAACTTGGTATATAGGCATGCACCAATAAATACTATGGCATTATACTTAACTTTAAATGTTGTCTCATTTGACACCGCTAATGTATAGCTATTGGCATTTGCAGCACTTCAGATGACTGTAGGTTGACGCTCATTTCCATAATTTGGTCACAAACATTTCACATTCTGTTTCTCAGGCATTTGTGATGTCAGCATCACACCCTTGTGTAAGTGCCCTGTGTGCAGAGAGTCACACAACTGCACTCAAGCATCCGAATGGCTGGAAGGCAGATGCGTTCTACATCAGTTCCTTTGAGGAATAAGCCAGGTACAGCAAACTCTTGGCTTCTATTACCAATACCTTAGCTACAGGCAACGGTTCCCTTTCCTGTGCTTCCTTCCCCTGGTTTTACATTTTTTTCCCTCCCTCTCTCCCTTTGCTTCCTGCTGTCTCTGTTATAATTAAAACAAGTGGAAACCATTGCAGGTGTCTGCTGGCAAGTATTTACTGTAGATGGCTTTTAAAAGATAAAAGCAGTTGCAAAAATTTTAATTTGGTCTTGAAAACGATCTTGCAAGACCTTTCTGGAAATCAACACATTCTTCATGCTGGTAGATTTTGAATTTTGGTTTGTTGGTTTGTTTGTGCTTCAGCCCGATTCCTCATTCCCTCTGTGCCTGGCACAGACTGTTCCAGCTTTAACGAGGGAGTGTCATTCTTATTTTAGAAGATGTAGGAGGTTTCTAGAAGGGTGGCTTAAAATGGAGGAAACTGTGACTACTGGGTCTGGCACATTGTAGACAGTGTGTCGCTCAGGCAAAACAACACCTGAGAAGAACGGCATCTGTAAACAACAGAAAGGGAAGGAACAGCTTTTCAAGCACACTGAAATGTGGCATTAACTGCAGTGGTTGGAGGGGACATGCCTTCTTCCTCTCAGGCAGTCAGCATACCTACATGGATAACATTTTCTCCGATCATCTCCATATTTCGTAGAGCATCCACTCATCCGGGTCTACAGATCACTTAAAAGCTATCTACTCCTAAAGTACATGGTCTAATTTTAACTTGAGGCTTGGTTATATCTCACTTTCTCTTGGCTTACAAAGGTCCCAGAGCCTAGGAACAAGAGTAGGAGCTACCCACTTAGCACTGAAGAGCTGATTCTCCAGGCAGGATCTAAATTCTGACTGCAACTCTAAACCAGTGGCCCTGATCGCTGGAGAGGTGACCTAACTGCCTCCTAATTCTGTTTCATCTTCTGTAATGCGGGGTCAGTAAGACAATATGCACCGTGGTCATTTTGTGAAGACAAAGGGATATAAGTCCTATGCAGTAACAACTAAGTCGGTGTTGGGCATGGCTAATGGTCCAGAAAGTATAGGCAACAATGGTAGTGATAAATGGTGATGGAGGTTCTGGTGACTTCTTGGATGCCCTTTTTAAGGGAGTCTGTTTCCTTGTGCTTCACCTGTATTGGAATATTCAGGTCTTGCTGTCATAGGGTAGTTAGGTTCCGGTGGTACCGTATTGCCCTGGATATTGTTCACTACATCCTTATACTGGCATTAGGCATCTAGGTTTGGGATGAATATAGATCTAGATGATGATTTCTGAGTGTGTCTTTCTAAGGACTCTCCCTTTCTTATAGCCCCATGTATAACTTTGCCTGGTATCACAAGCATCTCTCCATCTGGCTATTCACTCAACAAATGTTAAAGGCCTCCACAGAGTGCCAGATATTGTTCTATGGCTCTTAAAAAGTCTATGAAGTTATATCTACTAATAGTCACAAGAAAAATTAAGTGTCCAACTGGTAAAGGCTTAATAGTGGAGGATGAAAGATGACCATGGTGCGTTGTGGGAAGTTAACCATAGGTTTAACTGAATAGCCCCACTTGCTTGCCATGTTGTATGTTATGTGTTAAAAGTGTAGCTAATGTACTGACCTTTCTTGGCCCTTGGATGTCCAGCTTTATGCCATGCTAAACTTCCCGTATTGAGAAATGGAAGCCTGTTCTCTAACACAGCAGAGACATTCATAAATCACCATCCTCCACCAAAGGATGTGGAGTAGCCAATCGCCATCAAAGTGGCTTCTTTGCTGGAGCTAAATTTCATGTGACCCTCTGAACCTATAAGCCAGCCCCAATTAAATGTTGTCCTTATCAGAGATGCCTTGGTTATAGTGTCTGTTCACAGCAGTAAAAACCTATCTAAGACAGAAATTGGTGTTGTCATCTGGTAGAACCTTTTGCTCGAAGCTTGCTGGTTTATTTTCCTTCCATTGTAACATGATTTCCTGTTAGTCGTGTCTTTCATGGCCTTCTCTAGCCTATGTGTGTATCTTTCTTAAGAGGCAAAGCTTTCACTCCTCTGCTGCTTGATTCTTCTCACTCACTGTCTTCTAGTGTCAGGGATTCGTTTCTACTCTCCTGATCCACTCTCTACCATTTTCTATCCCTTACCGATGCAGCATCAAGTCTTAGCTGTAGTTCATTTTTAGAGTGAATACTCTTTTGCATTGATGCATTCTGGACAGGTAGCAATCAAGTCCTATACAAACTCACCAAAGGTCTCGTACCCCTCTCTGTTCTCCTTGAGTCTTCCTACTGCTAGCAAAATTATGGTAAAGTTTCAGATGCCCATTTTTTTTCTTCTCTTTAACTTCCTTACTAAAATTTCATCTCCATTATATAATAGCATAAGAAAACGTGAGTTCAGGTGTCCCCAAACATTGGAACCTTGTGGTGGATGTGTACAAATTAAGAATTGAGTACAGACACAAGGTTGCATATTAGTTTTGATTATTTTATTTTTACAAGAATCCATTCATGTGCCAGAACTGGGAAGGATTAGCATATGGCATTGTTAGATGCTAGACGAACAGTCAGTCAAAAAGCCTGCTCCCCCTCCAGTTTATCAGTCGAATGTCACTCCATGGTCTCTTAGGTCATCAGGCCTGAGCTATGCACCTCATTTTGCTACTTCACTTACTTTAGTACATACCAGCAGTGTTATGAAATAGATACGCGTATCCCCATTCTATAGATGAAGAAGCAAAAGCATAAGAATTGAAGATAACTCTTTAAAGATGCAGAGCAAGCCGGTGGTGAAGTTCCAGCATAGACCCAGGTCTACAGAATTCCAAACCTAGTGCAATCATTCTCTGTTGAGAGCCTCTCTGAAGCATGTACCATATAAGGCCAAATAACGAAAGTTCTTCAGTTCAACATAACGGGAAATATTCGTATTTATGAGATTACAAATTTTAGAATTTTATTTCTAACAAAAAAATGAATAACAATGAAGTCCCCCTAAACAGTTACCCTGTAAAGGATATTCAGTGAATAATTGACACCACCCAGTTGAAAAGGCTTCCTACTGACGTGATACAACCATTTGCAAGATCAAAAAGTCTCTCGAGGCTGAAGATGGCAGGCAGGGAGACGTCAAATGGAATCTGAGGAAAGGCACAAAAGTCTATGTGAGATGTGCTGTTTCAGACTACTGACTGACGCACACTTCATGCAGCATGTTGTGTAAAAGGCAGTAAACATTCATGTTTATGATACTGGCCTTCCACATGGTGATATATCACATATGCTACTTCATACTTTATAGTCTACTGGAATTTATAGATCCACTCAAAAAATATCACATGTTCTTAAAGACAAATGCTATTTGTATGTATATGTATACATACATACATACATATACACACAAATATAAGCAAGTGATATATACACATATATACATACATATACACATATATATGTATATACATATGTACATGAATTCATACACATATATACATATGTATATACATTCATACATATATATATACACACATATATGTATATACACGACTTCTGGCTTTGTTCTTCATACTAGATTGATTGGCCCATTGAAAAATCTCTCACTCTTCCTTTGATCCTGAGACCTGCCATAGGTAACAAGACAGTGTAAGGACTCAGATGTTAAGATCACTGTCTTAAAGAGGCTCCAAGATTCTGTGACCAAGAGCCGGTACAGCCAAAGTCACTCTAAACAGACTAAAACAGAGGAGCACAGACTTCCTCTATGGTTACAGCACTGACTATAAGAGAAAGAATGAAAATGATTGACATGAGAGAAAGGTGTCCTGGACCCTGATGCATGCTCATCTATAGTAAATGCTGTCAGGTAGCAACCATAAATGCCATCAAGAGGGGTGGCCACAGTACATTCCATCTTGAGGGTTTGAAGCCTGGTAAGACCTTAGACGACAAGTTTTATCATTCTTTGACTACTTGTTAAATGAGTCATTCATCAACTTATTCCCAAGTAAGCATAATGAACCTAAAGGTGGAAGATGATCTTTGCTTTTTCTTTACTTCCTGGTTTATAGAACTTCGAATAATAAAGAAGCATATATTAGTTTGTTATTGTGATACATGGCATAATTAAAAGCACCTAGGGGAGGAAGGAGTTTCTTTGGCTTCCACATCCCTGTCACAGTTCATTATTGAAGGAAGCCAAGACAGGAACTCAAGAAAGGCAGGAACCTGGGGCCAGGAACTAAAACAGAGCCGTGGGGGAACTCTGCTTACTGGCTTGCTGAGATTGCTTTCTTATATAACCCAGGATCACTGCCCAGGGATGGCACTGCCCACAGTGAGCTCAGACTTTCCATATTAACCACCAGTCAAGAAAATGCCCCCGCTCCCACAGTTGCCTGCAGGCCAGTATGATGTGGTCATTTTCTCAATTGAGGTTCCCTCTTCTTAGATGACTCTAGTTTCAAGTTGACAAGAAACTAACACACACACACACACACACACACACACACACACAAGTATTCAGTTTCCTTAATCATTATGTAGTCAATATTCTAGCTTGGAAAATGTTTTCTATGTGGATGTGGTAGCTTGAATAAGAATAGCCTTCATAGGCTTATGTGTTTGAATACTCAATCATTAGGGAGTAGCACTGCTTCACAGGGATTAGAAGGTGTAGCCTTGTTGGAGAAGTGTGGCCTTGTTGGAGGAACTGTATCACTTGGGGTGGGTTTTGAGGGTTCAAAAGCCCAAGCCAGGCCAAGTGTCTTTCTCTTCTTCCTTCCTTCAGATTAGGATGTGGAACACTCAGCTACTTCTCCAGCACCATGTCTGCCTGTGGGTCATCATGTTTCCCTCCATGACGATAATGGATTAAATCTCTGAAACTATAAGTAAGTCCCAATTTATTTTTGTAAGAGTTGCCATGATCATCACGTCTCTTCATAGCAATAGAACACCGACTAAGTAGGATAATTACATTTCCAGTATATGCTTGTTCAATTAGAATGCACATGTGTGTTAATGTATGCACAAATGCATATGTGAGTATGTTACATGTGTGAAGACATCAAGAGGTCAGTCTCTAGTGTCATTCCTCTGGAGTCATCCACCTTGGTTTTTGAGACAGGTTGTCTCATTGTCCTGGGGCTCTTGAATAGGCTAGGTTGGCTGTCGGCAACTCCAGGGTCTTCCTGTTTCTAATATCTCAGTGCTGGGATAACTGATGTGTGCATTTCCCCCTATGGGCTCTAGGGACTGAACTCAGATCCTTATGTTTGCTTTTCTTGATCTATCTTCAGTCTTTATGCCCATTTCACTAACCCTTATAGATGATGTTCAAAATAGAATACAAAGAAATACTAATTAGCATTAAGATAGTTGTTCTGTCTCTTGTAATCTCTCTCTTTTACTATCAAATCTTTTCCAGTTTAAATAGAGGGATGGTTTTTAAAAAACTAAGTGGCCACCTTAGATTATTTAAGTTACAATTAGCTTGGTGGCATAACACATGCTAAATACAGATGCCCTTTGACTTCTGGCCTTTGTCACTGAGACTCTAAGAACAAGGGGTCATTTGTCAGAGGATGAAGAATAATTGGTGAACTCCTTTATAGAAGCCACTGGTGACCTCTTCATAGCACAAGAGTAGAATAAAAGCAGGTGTCACTCCAGAATCATGTGTTCTCATGGAAGATCAGTCAGTGCTCTTAACTGCTGAGCCATCTCTCCAGCCCCTGAGTTTTACTTTTTCAAGTGGAGTCTCTATATAAAGTTTTGTATCAAAATCATGTCAACAACTCCCTTTTATCCACATGCCTCACCTTTTGAGGCAGGGTCTTCTGTATCCCAGGCTGGCCTTGGGCTTATTATATAGTTGGTGGATGACCTTGAACTTCTGATCCTACCTCCACCACATTAGACGTGCTCATACAGGCCTGGATAAGCACACTTGGTATATATGGTGCTGGCACTAATAATTCATGGCCTCATGCATGGTAGGAAAAGGTTCGACAACTGAGCTCTATCCCCAGTCCAAGATAACATAGCCAACACTTGAGAGGCTGAGGCAAGAGGACTGCCCCCAAGTTCAAGGGCAGCATTGGTTACAGAATGAGACTGTGTCTCAAAATAAATCAACAAGAGCAGGGTATATATATGATTTTTTTAAAATATCTATGATTTTTCTCAATCTGATTTTTTTTTTTTTTTTTTTTTTGGTTTTTCGAGACAGGGTTTCTCTGTGTAGCCTTGGCTGTCCTGGAACTCACTTTGTAGACCAGGCTGGCCTCAAACTCAGAAATCCTCCTGCCTCTGCCTCCCAAGTGCTGGGATTAAAGGCGTGCGCCACCACCGCCCGGCTCAATCTGATTTTTAAATAGCTGCCCTTGAATAGCTTAGAAAATAGAGGATAACATGATGTTATAATATTGGCTTACTTAAAAAATCAATAATGCGAGTGACAGGTGACCCATCTAATGAGAAAGTTCTCAAGTTCTTTTAAGAACTTAGGTAACCATCTAAAGTTCCGGGAGAGAAAGAACTAGATGTATTTGGTTGTATTTGATTTAAGTGAACCCATCCCCCATGCCAGCAAGAATTGTATCACTCCTCCCATCCCGACAGAGACAACACTCAACTCTTCAGAGAGGTAGACTGGATCTTGGTATACTTTCTCTCATCTGCAGGAAACCCCACACTTTTCAGAGAATGAAATTATCTTATCACTCTAATTTTTGTGTTAATCAAACTTTAACTATGACAGAAGAGTATTTTTAATATAATAGGGGCTCAAACAGTCATACTGGTGAGATGGTAGAAATCTTTTAATATTAAATTTTAATGAAATGATGTTATTGCAAAAGGAAATTTGAATAGAGCAAGAAAACTGGATATTAAAAGTCAACATGTGGGGGGAAATGTACAGGCAGTTGGCATACTGCTAAGAACAGAAAAACAGATTCTTCCTCAGCCAGCATGAGCACCATGATGGTGCCCACGCCTCAGGCCACGAACAACTAAACAAGCAGGTTTACATAATGGGTCTCCCAGAAAACCCTGTTTGAGGTTCCTGCTAGTGGAATCATGAAGTAGACTGAAGACAGAACCACCTTTAGAAAAGACATGGGTGCACCCCATCCTTTCTCAAAGACCTTGCCTGGTGTATACATCTCTCTGCCTCTGTTTCTGGATCATTGAGTCCTTTCTAACACACCAATAATCATACAAAGTGAACTGCCTTAAGTGTGATCATGGGTGTGATGAGTACTTTATTAGTTATTGAAGCTGGAAGCCGCTTGTAAGTCTGTAGCTTGAAAGACATGTGAATAGAGTGTATATTCCACTTGCAGCTGGCAAAGTGAATGAATGCATGTTTATTCCCATGAGGTCTTTAGCTTGTTGATTCTCTGCTAACTCTGGGTCACATTAACCATTGGATGCTCAATTGGTGTTGGAGGATTATAGAACCATTTGGTGTTGGGGGACGAAATGTACAAGTTCAGTACTTGGATCATCTCAGATATATACATTTCTGGGCCACATTGGATTTCATTAAACTCTGATTCAAACACAAAAATAAAAGCAAAACAAACAAAATCCATATAACAGTCAAACCTAAGTACCATGCAAACTAAGGCTATGTGGTGTTGTTTTTTGTCAATTTGAAACAAGCTACAATTATCTGAGTGGAGGGAATCTGCATTGAGGGGTGGCTTTCCTGAGATTGCCTCTAAGCAAGCCTGTAGGGGAATTTTCCTGATGTGATTGTTGGTGGAGGGCCCAGCTCACTGTGGGTTGTGTAAGAAATCAATCTGAGAAAGCCACAGGGAGAAAGCCAATAAGCAGCACTCCTCTATAATCTCTACTTCAGTTCCTGGCTCCAGGTTCCTGCCTGAGGTTCCTACTTTGATATCTCTCAGTAACAGATCATAATCAGGACATAGCAAGCCCTTTACTCTCTCAAACTGCATCTGTTAGCCATGTTTATCATAGCAATATACGAAAACAAATGAGTGAGAACATTGACTAATGAGAATCTCTGTGTGTCACAACCTTTCCCTCTATGGTTCTCATCCTGCTCACTCTGCCTTTAAACCCACTCTGGTCTCAGATACAACAGTCTGCTTGGTGGAAGTGGTAATGCTGATGGTATCTTCTTAATTACATGTACATGCTTTTAAGAATTTATTGTTTGTATGTGTATTGTGCACACATATGTGCACGCATGTGCATGTGTACACAACACAGCACACATACAAGAGATAAGGGGACAACTTTGAGTGTCAGTTCTCTCCTTCTACAATGCAGGTCCCTGGGACTTAACTCAGGTCATCAGGCTTGCATATCAAAGGTTTTTACCCAGTGAACCATTTCTTTTTATAGAGAATTGCTTAAGAAAACACTCCTTCAAGAGCAAAGAGAGACTCTGAAGGAAACAGGGAACGTTGAAGGGGATTATCTTAAGGTTTATCCTGACTGCTCAAGACACTAAGATCTAGAGAAAATCTCTGAAGTTGCTCTCTTTTGTCAGAAAGGTATGCTTTTCAATGGACACACAGGACAGCATGCAGGATGCACAGGAGAGCACACAGAACATACAGAGCACATAGGACAGCAAAGAGGATACATAGGATAGCACAGAAGACACATAGGACAGCATACAAAACACACAGGGCACTACACAAAGCACACAGGACAGCATGCAGGACGCAGGGCATACATGTTGGATCGGATGCAAGTTCAAGGGCCTGTGGTTCTCATAGTCAAGTGTTGGAAGGGAGAGTTAAAAGAAACATATCCTTGGACGTAGAATTTAATAAGAAGGCCCTATTTGTTGTTGTTATTGAATACTGTGTTACTTTCCCAGAGGACAAAAGACAATAGGGCCAGTAGATCATGGACTGGACTTTCAGAAACTTAAAGTCAAAATAATTTTTTTCTTTTTATAAATGTTACCCCAGATATTCCTTATAGTGCTAGAAAGTTGACCACTGCCCTCAGAAAGCATATTCTGAGATGGAATTTAGCTTCCAGAAGTTGACTAGCTTTAGCAAATGACCGTGAGATGAATGCATATGGAGAAAATGAAGGAAATGAGATTGGGCAGAAGGAGAAGTTGGGCGACAACATGGGCATAGACTTTGAACATAGACTTCAGTGTTATCTTGAACTGTGGCAGTGGGTGTCAAGGCTCTGTACTATGATATTGACCAGTACCTGAACTCAGGCTGCCTTAGAGAAGTTACAAGTGTTGGGGGACTAGGGTGATAGCTCAGTTAGCAAGCTGGACAAGCATGAAGACTCCAGTTCAGATCCCATGCAACCACATTTTTAAAAAAAAGAGCAAAATTGTGTACAGAAGCACATGTTTGTTGCCTCAATGCTTGGGATGGGTGAACTCCAAGAGCTCATTTGCCAGCCAGTCTAGTCAATGGGTGAACGTTGGGTTCAGTGACAGGTTCCGTCTCAAAGCAGTAAGGTGATGAGAAATCAAGAAAGATACCCAGTGTGACCTCTGACATCCACACATGTGCACATACTTGTACACACACACACATGCACACACACGCATGCACATATACATACATACATACATATACACATATGCAAGCACACATGCACACGCAATGACAATATGGCAAAATGAATGCTGACATGCAACCAATGTAAGCTGAGGGGAAATTTAAAATAACTTCACTATTTATGCTAAATTTTCAGAAGCTTCTCTTTGAGGTCTTGATAAAATAAGTCTAATGCATCACTTCTATTGATCATTCTATTTGATTACCCTAGGAATAGAACACTCTAGCATATGAGAATTAACAATTAAAGAGTAGGAAGAAGAGTTAGAACTAAGTAAGATTACTTAGGTAATCTCTCCCTGAAATCTTACGTAAGGGGTACAAAAGCAATTTCACTTGAATCCTGACTCTGCCAGATTTTCCTGGGGAGACACGAACAAACATCTCTTCACTCCAGTTAGGGCACTGATGTTAATACAGTTTGGTGGACTGATGAGGAGTTCGCTTGGCTTATTTATGGAAGCTTGGATAAGGGTTAATGTCCAGGAGTGTGGATGATCTCAAAACACCTGCACCATTACAAAATCCCACCCAGGGTAGATAGTGACCTCCTGTTTACCTTCCACTTCCTCCACACCCCAGCATCTCCCAAGAGCATTTTCAGCTGGGAGTGGGGTGGAGCAGAGGGAATATTGATTGCCTGGATTTCCGGGTGATGGTCGGGTGACCTCCACTCCTCTTTGTACTATGTGATATCAGCAGCTCCATCGCCCTTATTATGAATATATCTATTGATGTTCATTTGGTTGGCTACCGAACCAGGGTTTTTATGGCTCTGAGATGGTAGTGAAGGTGACCATGCTTCTCTTGGAGGCAAAAGCCAACCACCACAGTTTAACTGGGAAATTCTCCTCAAATCTTCCACAAATTTCTGAGCCCATAGGGGAGCAGGAGAATGAAATTGGGTGTGACTGGGTGAGGTTGCATAAGCCAGGGGCAGTTCATAGAAATGGCAGAAGGGTGGTCACAGAAAAACTGGGCGCTAGGGGAAAAACAGTTTTGAGCACAGTGCTAAGGAATGTATTCTGAGTGGCCATCAGCCTGAACATAGAGTTTGAATGGGATACCTGCTAGCTGAGGGACCTTGGGTGAGTCACCCAACATCTTTGTCCCTCAACCCTTTCTCACAGAAGCAATGATGGCGTGTTTGTATATTTGTTCCCTGTCACCAAAGCCACATATTTGTGTGAACTTAGTGAATCATAACAAAATTGGCTGTAAGTCCTGGAGCTCAGAAGCCTGAAATCTATTTAATGGATGTCAAGTCATGGTATGGTCTGGATTGGTTTCTTCTGGAGGGCCTAAGGGGGAAGTCATTTATACTCCTTGGCTTGTGGCTTCACTCTGGCCCTCTGTCTCCTCTCTGCTGTCCAATCCCTCTGGGGCACCCTTAGACAAGAGCACTGATGACAGCCTTCTGGGGGTCACCTTCATAAACTCCTCAGCATGTTGTCCTAAACCCAAACAAGTTCACTGTGTTGCTTTGTCATGAAAGGCAATGGGTTCTGGGGATTCCTCTAAGAGACCACAGTTCAACTGGTCACATGTGTGGTCCAGAGAGATGATTTAGGTACTGTATTCATCAAAGCTGCTGTGTAGATTGCAACTATCTTCTGATATTATTTTCACTTAAAAATTCATGATATTTCTACATCAGCCTATGGTGACAAAAAGGTATTAGTGTTCACTAAAATCCATTTGTATGTCTTCACAGTGCTCCCTAGTATACACCCTTGCAGATTGGGTTGAGACAGTAGGATATGGAAAAAAATTATGACAGCCACCCAGGATGCCTTCTGGAATTTACTACCTAGACTGGGACACATTTCAGAGGGAAATAAGAGCTTATGATCATTCACTCCCAATAAGTCTGTGCTCTCTGTGACTGCCAGCATATTAGGTCAACCTTCAAAAGAAAAATATCTTGTAAAACTCTGGCAGTGCCATCCTTGAAAAACAGCCATTGCAGATGCCTTAGATACAAGTCTGAGTATCCAATATGTACTAGAAGTAAGACAAATAAATCTTATTTGGGATGTATAGATGTAAAGCACTTGCCATTTAAGTGTAAGGTCTTGAGTTCAAATCCCCCAAACCCATGAGAAGCTAGAGGGAGTAGCACAAACCTGTGATTCCACCATCCTGTGATTCCACCACCCTGTGATTCCACCACTCCTTTTATGTCGAGATGGGAGGCAGACAGGAGAATCCCGGGAAGCTGTCTCAGCCAAGACCTGGAGTCTGCTCCACAGACACAGATGAACCATGTGACCCTGCCCCCAAGTTACTTATGATTGGCATATAAAGATGCCAATAGCCAATGGCCGGGCAGAAGAGACATACGTTGGGTTTAGGTTTCTTGGGGTTGACCACGAGGAGAAGAAAGTGGGGGAGGAGGAAGGAGAAGCCACCATGGGTTAGGAGTCAAGAAAGCGTAGCCCTGAGGGCTGGCCAATTGGGGTTAAGAGCAGCCCAGATGAAACGTAGTAAGTAATAAGTCAGGGTTATTGATAGGAAATAGATCTTAACAACATTGAGAGTAGTCTCTACCCAGCTCTTGTGCTGATTAAGGCTATAGTAAATATAAAAGTTGTGTGTGTGTGTGTGTGTGTGTGTGTGTGTGTGTGTGTGTGTGTGTGATCCAGGAACTTAAATAGCTAAGGTAGGAGAGAGAGAGCTCGGGCTGGGATTTAGTACATTCTACTGCAGGAAGCTAGCCTGGCAAACCTATGAACTTAAGAAGGTAGGTGATGAGTGGTACCCACGGTGTTCAAGTCAGCCATGCCACATGTGTGCCAGTGAGCACTGGGTTTTGTTGGCACAGCACAGTCTGCCCCATCCTGACTGAAATTTCTCCTCTGGCAAGCTTGCCTTCCCTCGCTACATTTCTAGCACCACAGTAAGAACTTCACTTCACTTAAAGGTCAGAGCTTTGAATCTCAGCAGTCATGTTAGCTGCTGGGTACCCTCCCAAGGGTCTCAGTGGTGTCTGTCTATAGGAGACACAGAAATGAAAACTTCACAGTTATAACAATACTTGATCTTTGTTTTTTTTTCTCCCAAGGGAGCTTCCCGGGTTTAACTTCTGGCAACTAGAAACTAGAAACCAGAGGTGTTTTCTCTCTCTCTCTCTCTCTCTCTCTCTCTCTCTCTCTCTCTCTCTCTCTCTCTCTCTCTTTGAGCAAAGACTTTGTGAAGAATCAAAGTTCACACTTTCTGTGGGGGACTAAGTTGCCAGGAATCAAAGCATGCTGGGTTCCGTTACTTAGCAGCTCCCAGTGCAGAGGCAAATGGAAGAGCGGACCTTCTGTGCACAGTGGAAGGAAAACAGCTCACACTGACCCTGTTCGCACTGGCGCACACTATGACCAGCTGCACACCTTTCTTAGACAGCCACCAGCAAAAGGTTTGAGAGTCTGCGAACGCTTTCACACCTATTGTTTATGTCAGTATTTGAATCCCAGCGATCAGCTTTTGTGGAGGAATGAGGGGATGTAGAGAAGGAGGGGGCATGAAAAGAGAATAGGAAGGAGAGAAGTGGCAGGGGAGGGAGGGAGCAGGTGGTGTGGGGAACCATCTCCGGCACTGAGCATTTACTATCTGCTTCACATCAGACACTGAACCCTGAGGGTGAACAAGAGCTCCGTGGCCAAACACTGAATGTGTACATTTTCAAGGTATTTTGTTTGTTGACAGGATAAGGTTTATGACTAGTTGTGGAATTATGGGAAATAGGAAGAAGTCCAGTCCCAAGAGGTTACCACTGTGTGTCACTCCTTTTATAGAACATGCTTGAAATGAAAACATTACAGAGGCTTAAAGAAGAACAGCGGCTGCCAGTGGTTAGGAGTGGGCAGACTAGAATGGAAGAGGGACTACCCAAGGGGGACCATGATGCTGGCGATGGCGGAAGTGTGTTTTGAGTGTGTCAGTGCCCCCATGCCGGTTATGATGCTGGACTTTCATTGTATAATGAAACACGTAAAGGTTGTACTGAGGCTTTCTGTCCTCTCATCTGTCCCCTTCCCTTTCCTTTCTTTTAGTTTCTGGGACCTCACAAGGGCCATATGAGTGTTCTAACACGGAGTCATAGACCTGCCTTCTTTGTATGATTTCTTATTTCAAAATCTTACTTGTCCTTAGGTATATGGAGTGCTTTACCTCAACATATGTCCTGTCAATGCACTATATATATATGCAGTTCCCATGGAGACCAGAAGAGAGTGCCAGATCCCCAGAACTAGACTTACAGAGGGTTATGCATCACCACGTGGGTGCTAGGAATTGAACCCTGGACCCTCTGGAAGAGAAGCTAGTGCTCTTAATCATTGAGCCGTCTCTCCAACCCTTGTGTTGTTTCTTATAACGATATGACTCTGTATGAATCTACAGTTAATTTAAAAAGCATGGTTTTGAAATGTAAATAAAGAATATACCTAATGAAAAAAAAAAGCATGGTTGAAAATAACTAACAGCTAAAATAATTAAGAACACCCCTGTTAGTGGACCTTTTAATCTTTCATTCACTTTTTGAAAATCGGCAAACTGTTAGATTAGGCTGAAAGCCACTCGTGAAGGGAGAGGCTAATGGTCAAATAAGTCAGTTCACATCGACTTAAGGCTAGGAAAATAAAGATGACCACAGAGTATTGAGTGACGCAGGACTGGCCTGGCACTGTGTTAAATACTAGTCCTAGTGTCACTTCAGGTGACAGTAGCTTATTGCCACCAATACTCAAAGGAGAGAGTGAACCCTAGGCAAACAGCAGCTTTTTCACGGTCACACACATAGCAATCTAACTAGGAACCAAACTTTCTGTTTCTTGCATTAGGATACATTGCTTCTGCGCTCTTCACCAGAACCTAGTCAACCACAGCTCTTTAATGACTAACTTAATTACAGGGGCAGATCACAGCGTGAGGTAAGGGCTCTTCCCACTGTGCTGTGCCCCCAAAGTAGTTGAGAAGAGACCATGTGGGTTACCAGCTGCCTGTAAGTAAGCAGCTTAAAGTAACTTCTAAACCTTGGGCTGGCCTTTGGCCAAAGGAAACAAGGAAAATGGGTAAATTCACACCTGTTCTTTCTTGGCGTATTTACCCTAAATTTATAGACTATTTGTGAAAAGACTTTTTAAAGTTTTAGAAATTTATTCAGCTGCATGAGAGAAAAAAAAATAAGATATTTACCTACAGTGAAAATACTGTTGCACTGTTGGATCTGTGACAAATTTAAAAAAAGCCTTACTATATAGCTCAGGCTGACCTCAAACTCACTGAGCAGCACAGGCTAGCTTCAAATCCTCATTCCTCTTCTACCTCTCAAACACAGGATTATCAGCATGCACCCTTGCATGCAGCTCAAGGGCTACTTTTTAAAAATACTTTACTTTTTATTAATTCTTTTATTTGTGTGTGTGTACGTGTATGTGTACCATGTATGTATAGGTAACTGCAGGGCATCTGATCGGATGTAGCTATGGGAAGGTTGACACTAGTTCCAGGGACCAGCACACTCCTAACCACTGAGACATCTCCCCAGCTCCGAGGTCCAGGCAGAATCATTTTGCAAACTTGAATGAAGGAAATGAAGCCCATCGTTTAGCTCAGAATTTTCCAAAACAGAGAGAAATGAGATTGGCTAATGAGTCCCCTGTCTCTTACTTCCCTTGAAGTTGTACAAAGCAACTAACTGTCCCCTTGAGATGGATCTGGAATTGTTTTGGAAATGAAGCCCGGCTTGATTTGTGGAGGAAAGCATACATAATTCTGCTACTTTGATGGTAAACACGCAGTATCCGGATCATGATGATCCTGTGGTTGAAACCACACCCTAGTGTCATCGCACCCTCAAACTGCACATTCACAAAGTGGTCCTGTACCCTGAACACAGGAGCACAAAGTCTCTCAGTTCCGCCATTTAAAAAAAAAATGTATCTCACCCTGACACTATTGCTGGCAAATCTCGCAGAGATGGGCATTTTGAAATGTTCTAAACAGCGTAGCCTTTTCTTAGCATTTGAAGAGCACATTAATAGCCTGGTCTTTTCTTGAGGCCTTTCTTTTTCCCTTACCCAAATTTGACAGTCAGACGCAAATGGAGGGGCGATAGAATCAAAGTCAGTGCAGTGTTTTAAAAAGCAGCGTGGAATTGATGCTGTCTGGCATTGCCTCCAAAAGAATATAAGAATATTAAGTGGATGCCTTGTGATCTTACACACAAAGGGTCTTCTTCACTTGAGGACAGAATGATAATGTCTCAAAGAAGGGAAATGTGATTCTAGATGCCCATATAATCTATTCAGACACTTTGGGCCTGCGCCAACAGAAATCAAGTAAAAGAAAGAAGGAGAAAGGGGGGGGGGAGAGAGAAAGAGAGAGAGAGAGAGAGAATCCACAATTGTCAGCCCCGCAGAAATGAGTTAATAGAATTAATGGATACCACTCAGTAATTACCTGCAGTGGACAGAGCAAAGCTCTGTGCTAGAAGCGGGTGTAATGTTTATAGTGTGTTTGCTGCTCTACTTCCAGGGTTTTGTTAGAGTGCCGCAGGCAAACAGCAAGGAGTGTCTTCTGTGCAGAGGAAGATGAATCGCAGAAGCTGGGTGCATTGTCAGCTACAGAGCTCAGTCCACATGCTCTCCTTACAAATTGATGGGATATTCTTCCAGCCAAGGGATGAGAGCTGTGTCTAAACTTAAATGCCGGGATCTCTTCAGAGGAGTCACTGCAGACTGATCAAAATTAGAGCCTAAATGGCAAGAGAGCTTTCACTGGGGCATCTTTGGAGGCCTAGTCTTGAACACCAGGGCCACCAGGCTGTGAAAAAGCCCAACCAACCACAGAGAAGTTGTGGCCCTCATAAAATGTGGGCAGGTACGGTATGACTGGCTTCCGGATAACTGTAATGGTTAGTAGGATCCTCTACAGTCAGCTCACTTTGGGTGTAACAGTTGTAAGCTATGTGGCTTTGGCCAGGTCGTTGTGTTTTGCCTTGAAACAGGATTTCATTCCGTAGCCTTGGTTGGCTTACAATTCACTGTGTAGCTCAGGCTGGCCAAGAACTTACTATGTAGCTCAAATTCATGATTCATGATGCATGAGACTTCAGATTCATGGCAGTCCTTCTGACTCAGCCTCCCAAATGCTGTCCAGTACTTTGAAACAGTATCTTTCTACATTCTCCCATGTCTTCATGCAAAATAGTCACTCATTTAAAAAACAAAACAAAACAAAAATCTCAGCCACCATCTTTTCCTTCTGTAAGCATCAGCTCCATTCATCCTTTCTAAACAGCCAGCCTTGTCCTACCAAGAGCTCCCTGTTTTCCCTAGTGGGCCATCCCAGTGCCTTACATGCAGCTGCATGAAACTTTTAAATGCAGTTGACTTTTAGCCCTCAAAATTTAATATCTCTTTGTAATCAGGAATTTGAAGATTTGGTTCATTTTTTTTTCCATCTCCATAGCAAGACTGCAAATCATGACCTGACCGCCAGGCCCACCGCAGAGCTGACACTTGTGTTTTGCCTGCTTTTTGCAATCAGATGAAAGTGTTACATGAATGACCCTTGGCCGTGTTTGTGTTTTGCTGAGGCTACTCTATTACTGTGAAGTCATTTTTCGGAGCAATAAAAACGGTTAACAATGGACCACTAAATTTCACAGTAGTAACCAGTAAGCCCTCAGAAAAATAGATGCCCAGAGAAGTTCATCACCTCCAAAGCTGTGGCAGGAGCCAGTTAGAGGAATGAGGGTAATAGTGACCTAGGCTGGCTGCCTCTCCAGCTAAACTGTAGGGTTTCTTCAAGGCAGGAACTCAGGTTTTTGTGTCCCCATTCTTGTGCCTGGTCCTGTGGCTGCCACAGAAGGACTCTGCGACAGATGCCTGCCTAATGAAAGACTGATGTTGATGCCCCCAGAGCCCAAGTTCATGGCAGGAGTAGAAGTGCCCTCTCAGGGCTGTCTTTGGAAGATGGATTGCAAACCATTCATTCCTTTAGTATTTGCTAATACCTGCTGAGGCCAGATACTGGACAAAGCAGTGAGGATAAAAACGTAGTAGAACGCAATCTTATTGTATCAGACCTAGTCAGCAATGGAATACCAGACTAAGATAGGTGTATGTCCTTCAGACATATTTTGCTTAAAAACTATCTCATGCGGAGAGATGTAAACCAAGAGAGCTCCAGAGGAAGTGAAGAAAGAGCATGTGTCGGGTCTCCTAGCTGGCTGAGTGGGTAAAGGTGCTTGCCACCAAGCGGGATGACCTGAGTTTGATTCCCCAGAATCCATACAGTGGAAGGATGGAACTGTCTCTTGAAAGTCACCCTCTGTCATTTATACATGACCTGTGTCATGAACTCATGCTCCCCTGCACCTCCCCCCACCCCCCAAACACACACACGCACCACGATCAAGCAGGCTTCATCCCAGGGATGCAGGGATGGTTCAATATACGAACCATCAACGTAAACCACTACATAAACAGACTCAAGGAAAAAACCCTGCATGATCATTTCATTAGATGCTGAAAAAGCATTTGACAAAATTCAACATCCTTTCATGTTAAAAATCTTGGAAAGATCAGGAATTCAAGACCCATACCTAAACATAGTAAAAGCAATATGCAGCAAACCAGTAGCCAGCATCAATCTAAATGGAGAGAAACTTGAAGCAATCCCACTAAAATCAGGGACTAGACAAGGCTGCCCTTTCCTCCCTATCTATTCAATATAGTACTTGAAGTTCTAGCTAGAGCAATTAGATAACAAAAGGAAGTCAAAGGGATACAAATTGGAAAGGAAGAAGTCAAAATATCACTATTTGCAGATGATATGATAGTATACTTAAGTGACCCCAAAAATTCCACCAGAGAACTCCTACAGCTGATAAACAACTTCAGCAAAGTGGCTGGATATAAAACTAACTTAAACAAATCAGTAGCCTTCCTTTATACAAATGATAAACAGGCTGAGAATGAAATCAGGGAAATGGCACCCTTCACAATAGTCACAAATAATATAAAAATATCTGGGTGTGACTCTAACCAAATAAGTGAAAGATCTGTATAACAAGAACTTCAAGTCTCTCAAGAAAGAAATCAAAGAAGACCTCAGAAGATGGAAAGATCTCTCATGCTCATGGATTGGCAGGATTAATATAGTAAAAATGGCCATCTTGCCAAAAACAGTATACAGATTCAATGCAATCCCCATCAAAATTCCAACTCAATTCTTCATAGAGTTAGAAATAGCAATTTTCAAATTCATTTGGAATAACAAAAAACTCAGGATAGTGAAAACTATTCTCAACAATAAAAGAATATCTGGGGGAAATCACGATTTCTGACTTCAAGTTGTACTACAGAGAAATAGAAATAAAAACTGAATGGTATTGGTACAGTGTCAGTCAAGTAGATCAATGGAATAGAATTGAAGACCCAGAAATGAAACCACACACCTATGGTCACTTGATCATTGACAAAGAAGCTAAAACCATCCAGAACAAAAAAGACAGCATTTTCAATAAATGGTGCTGGTTCAACTGGTGGTTAACATACAGAAGAATGCAATTCAATCCATTCTTATCTCCTTCTACAAAGCTCAAGTCCAAGTGGATCAAGGACCTCCATATAAAACCAGATATGCTGAATTTAATAGAAGAGAAAGTGGAGAAGAGCCTTGAACACATTGGCACAGGGGGAAATTTCCTGAACTGAACACCAATGGTTTATGCACTAAGATCAGCTATTGACAAATGGGACCTCATAAAATTGCAAAGCTTCTGTAAGGCAAAGGTCACTGTCAATAGGACAAAATGGCAACCAACAAATTGGGAAAAGATCTTTACCAACCCTACATCTGATTGTGGGATAATATCCAACATATACAAAGAACTCAAGAAGTTAGACTCCAGAGAACCAAATAATCCTATCAAAAAATGGGGAACAGAACTAAACAGAGAATTTTCAACTGAGGAAACTCGAATGGCTGAGAAGCACCTAAAGAAATGTTCAACATCCTTAGTCATCAGGGAAACGCAAATCAAAACAACCCTGAGATTCCACCTCACATCAGTCAGAATGACTAGGATAAAAAACTCAGGTGACAACAGGTACTGGCAAGGATGTGGAAAAAGAGGAACACTCTTCCATTGTTAGTGGGATTGCAAGCTGGTACAACCACTCTGGAAATCAGTCTGGTAGTTCCTCAGAAAACTGGACATAGTGGTGCCTGAGAACCCAGCTATACCACTCCTGGGCATATACCCAAAAGAAGCTCCAACTTGTAATAAGGACACATGTTCCATTATGTTCATAGCAGCCATATTTATAATAGCCAGAAGCTGGAAAGAACCCAGATGTCCCTCAACAGACAGAATGAATACAGAAAATGTAGTACATTTACACAATGGAATACTACCCAGCTATTAAAAATAATGACTTCATGAAATTTGCAGGCAAATGAATGGAACTTGAAAATATCATCCTGCATGAGGAAACTCAGTCACAAAAGAACACACACGGTATGCACTCACTGATAAGTGGGTATTAGTCCAAAAGTTCAGAATACCCAAGGTTCAATTACAGACCTTATGAAGTCCAAGAAGGAGGACCAAAGGGTGAATGCTTCAGTGCTTCTTAGAATGGGGAACAAAATACTCACAGTAGGAAATATGGAGTCAAAGTGGGGAGCAGAGACTGAAGGAAAGGTCATCCAGAGACCGCCCCACCTCGGGATCCATCCCATGTGCAGACACCAAACCCAGACACTATTGCTGATGCCAAGAAGTGCTTGCTGACTGGAGCCTGATATAGCTGTCTCCTGAGAGGCTCTGCCAGAGCCTGACCAATACAGGTTCAGATGCTTGCAGCCAACCATGGGACTGAGTACAGGGACTGAGCACAGGGACCCCAATGGAGGAGTTAGGGGAAGGACTGAAGGAGCTGAAGGGGTCTTATCTGGCATCAGTGGGAGGGGAGGCCCTTGGTCCTGTGAAGGCTTGATGTCCCAGTGTAGAGGAATGCTAGGGTGGTGAGGCAGGATTGTGGAGGGGGAGACGCCCTTATAGAAGCAGGGTAAGGGGGGGATGGGATAGAGGATTTGCAGAGGGGAAACCGGGAAAGGGGATAACATTTGAAATGTAAACAAATAAAATATCCAATTTAAAAAAGAAAAAGAAAGAAAGACTACAGTCATATTTAAGCTAACATAGGTTAAACGTGTTATTTACCCATTTTACACAATAATCCAGGAAGATACTAGCATGGCACAGCAATCATTTCAGCTGACATGTGGAGGCTCATAAGAGGCTATGAAGGATGATAAGGTACCCATCACCTCATGATGGAAACAATATATTAGAAAAAAAGAGTAAATGCCGCGATAAACGGAAGGTTGCTAGCATAGTGGAGTAGTAACCATTAGTCATTAGCACATGGTTCGTGGCAATGCTCTGTCTAAAATGGAGCATAAAGAGTAACCTTTTTGTTATACTGTGAATTGAGTCTGGGACCCCAGGCATGCTAGGTAAGCTTTCTGCCACTGAGCCCCTAAACAATTATTTTTAACACTAAGAAACAATTGGCTATATGCGCAGGGAATTCAACCATGTTAAAAAAAATCCATCAATCAAGCACATGGTCATGTTGTATACGTCAGGAGAGTTTTAGTGTTGTTAAGGATATATAGTTCAGATGGGTTTTTTTTGTTTGTTTGTGTGTGTGTGTGTGTGTGTGTGTGTGTGTGTTTCTAATTTGGGAGCTTAAGAAACAGAGTTGACAAACGGTACCAGTGCTTTCGACATCAGAGCTGCTGTCACCATCCTCACTGCTCTCCCCTATGGAGTGCCAACTCCCCTCTCACACTTACCCAATTAATAGCACACAACCAGTGGTGTAGTTTTGTAGTTTCTCCCATCAAGCCAAGATACCCAGGGCCATAGGACACAGGAACTCTAGCTTTCCTTTAGGCTGAGCTAACTTCTGCAGCCATTTTTCTTCACTCAGTGATGATGAGTACTGTATCTTCTCTTATCTTTTAGAAGATGGTGTTTCCCGTCTACCTGACTCACTTTGGGTACTTCAGTTATCTCACTGGGAAAATTTAAACCCCAGGGTGAACTGGCCCAAGGTCACCCATTCCTCCCATCAGACTTCCTCCCATCCCTCCCCATCTCGATCACTGCAAGGTCTTTGAGCTTTCTGCTCTCTGCTGTCTCTCTGTCCCAATCCATCATCCCTATATGTCCCTATAGATGACATCTCCTCCTCCTGTCTCCTTTCTCTTATGCTCATTCCTGTCTCAACACCTTCCTTAGACTTTGGACCTCCCTTTTAGCACTTTACCTTCCTTCTCAACCCTTCTTAGTCTATACTAACAACTACTTGGTACTCACCCCATTCCTCCACTGCCCATAGCATCCTTTCCCACTGTTCACAAACAACATTCCATGGCTACAAGTAAGTTGCTGGCCTTGGAGTAAGGCAAATTTGTACCTGACTCCTACTGCTACCTCGAGCCTGCTGCTTAATTTTCCTGTGCCTGAATTTCCTCATCAATAAAATAGAAGGGCCTGGGGAGACAGTAAGAACACTTGCTGCTCTTAAAGAAGACTCAAGTTTCGTTCCAGTAGTCCCCCACACTGGCTCCCAAACTGCCTGTGACTCAAGCTTCATGGAATCTGATGTCCTTTTCTGTCCTCCAAGGAACAACAGTATACACACACCATACACACACACACACACACACACACACACACACACACACACACACACAAATAAATAAATAAAATAACTTTAAAAATAAAATGGTATCTCAGGGTTGTTTTGATTTGCATTTCCCTAATGACTAAGGATGATGAACATCTCTTTAGGTGCTTCTCACCCATTAGATATTCTTCAGGTGAGAACTCTTTGTTTAGCTCTGTACCCCATTTTTTAATAGGGTTACTTGCCTCTCTGGAGTTTAACTTCTTGAGTTCTTTGTATATATTGGATAGTAGCCCTCTGTCGGATGTAAGGTTGGTAAAGATCATTTCCCAGTTAGTTGGTTGCCACTTTGTCTTTTTGACAGTGTCTTTTGCTTTGCAAAAACTTTGTAATTTAATGAGGTCCCATTTGTCTATTCTTGATCTTAGAGCATAAGCTATTGGAGTTCTGTTCAGGAAATTCTCCCCTGTGCCCATATGTTCAAGGTTCTTCCCTAGTTTCCCTTCTATTAGTTTCAGTGTGTCTGGTTTTATGTGGAGATCTTTGATCCACTTAGAATTGAGCTTAGTGCAAGGAGATAAGAATGGGTCAATTTGCATTCTTCTGCATGTTGACCTCCAGCTGAGCCAGCACCATTTGTTGAAAAGGCTATCTTTTTTCCACTGGATGGTTTTAGCTCCTTTGTCAAAGATCAAGTGACCATAGGAGTGTGGATTCATTTCTGGGTCTTCAATTCTGTTCCATTGATCTACATGTCTGTTAACCAACTTTATAGGATTCTTCTAATATTAAATGAGCTAGTTAGCTTGGCCATTGTTCTATTGATGTGCAGAGACACCACAGCCATGGCAACTTTTAAAAAGGAAGCATTTAATTGAGGCTTGCTTTCAGAGGTTTAGCCCATTATTGTCAAGGCAGCAAACATAGTCGCAGACAGGCAGATGTGGTGCTGGAGAAAGATCTGAGAGCTTTATATCTGGATCAGCAGGCATCAGGAAAAGAGGGAGAGACACTGGGTCTCGCATGAGCATTTGAAATCCCAAAGCCTACGCCCAGCAATACATGTCCTCCAACAAGGACACACCCACTCCAACAAGACCATGCCTCCTAATCCCTGTCAAGTAGTGCCCCTCCCTAATGACCAAGCATTCAAATATAGAAGCCCCTGGGGACTGTCCTTATTCAAACTACACACCAACATATTCAAAACCCTTAGTAATGCTCTCAACAAATATAAGCTAGTGTTGTTACTCGTGGTTTATTAGCATTCCATGAATATTAATTAATATATGTATATATAATTGTCTGGAACTTATGCTAAGTCTAATTGAAGATTCTGAACTGAAAGAAAAGTTGAACAGTCCAAAAAAAATCTTTTGGAACCTCTGTATGTAATAAGTCTCATCTTTTCCAACCAAAATCTATGCCTAGGAATGGCATCCAGGTAGCAATTCTGTATGATTCTAGCCCACACAAATGCACTATGTGCTCACAAACTGATCTATTCAATTCATGCGCACTCACGCCCATATGTATATAATTTAGAGCAGTTTCTTCATATGTCATGGGGACAAATAGGAACACATTAATTTAGCTGGCTGGAGGTGCTCCCATCTATACTGCCTTGCAGCTACAGACATTATCTACACGGATGTCCTGCATACAGCTGACAGTCAATTATTAATGATGGACAGGGAGCTGTATAAAAGGGCCTCATCCTCCCATGGGTGGTTAGTCATAGCAAGACAGAGGAAATAATTTTAGCATCATATTTGAATCCTACACGACGGTTTGGAAACTAATAATTCAAGGCTATGCAGGCAATTAAAGAGATACTTTTTGTTGTTGTGTGACATGAAATCAAACCTAGTTGTCATTGACACTCTACGATTGTCACCAAGAAGGTCTGCATGATCTTTATCCCCTTGTTCTTCTAAGTTTATTTGTGACAGCCTTTGCACAGCAGTATTTATTTTAATTAGGTAGAGGTGAGACAAGCCAAGGTAATTTGTAGTAGGTGTGTTCAGTAAAGACTAAAATTCTTGCATAACAAGATCTCATATCAGTGACAAAAATGCCTCAAAGAGCCAGGCATAGTGATGTAAACCTTTAATCCCAGCACCAAGGAGGCAGGGTCAGGTGGTTCTCTGTGAGTTTGAGGCCACCCTGGTCTACAAAGGCTAGTTAGTCAAGGCTATACAGTGAGATAGTATCTCAAAAAAAATCTGTTAACACCTATCACTTTGCATATCCAAGATTTTACTCACTGGGATATGCTCACAAATTCACACATCCTATCCCGGCACTGTTAGTTAAGTCTGCCTCAGTGGAGACCAAGTGTGAGATTCAAGACATGATCTCTTAGATGTATAGATGCCTTCTATGGGACCATTCTGCACACTGGCCTACTCACTACAGGTTCAATAATGACTTACATTAATGGGCAGAGAACATGGTTTCTCTCTTCTTCTAGCTCTGAGACAGAAAGACCAAATTTAGATGCTAAAACTTTCATGGAAATTAGTTAACTAGGAGCTGCAGCATCCGTGCACAGTAAGGACAAGGATGATAACAGTCACGCTTAGATACCATGGTTCTGTGATAACGGTCATGTGTAGATACCCCAATTCTATAACTGTCATGCGTAGATACCCCAGTTATAAGCATTTGCTTGTATCAGGTCCTTCCATACATATTTAATAATTACTGTTTTAATAGTCCCAATGACAGGGAAAAGTTGGCTTCATTACTACATTTTATATTTATAGCCTTGGGTCACACCACTGTTAACATGTGAGACTAGGATCCGCCAGAAACAGAACCCACAGACACCGTTCATTATGTATCTCATGAAACACCTTTTTGTGATCCATTACTGAACACTCATGGTGGTTAATTTTTATTGTTACTTCTCATTATCCGCTTCCTTAGGTCGAGAGTTGCCTAGGAGGTAAGCCAAGCACACTTCTGGGTGACCCATGAAGGGGTTTCTAGAGATACCTGGCATATGGGACAATAAGGAGAAAGACCAAGTCTCATTGCAGATAGCACCACTCCATCGGCCGAGTGTCTGCATGAAGAAAGGTGGGCAGCATGGGCACGAGCCACTTTCCCCGCATAGCTGTATTCAGTGCAGATGCTGGTACCTCTGGACATCTGGCTCCAGCTTCTTCAGCCCTTCAGTATGCATGCATGCACTCTGGTGACTGCAGGGAGTCAGACCTGCAAACTCAGGCTGGGCTGTATCATTTGGTACCTTGTTCTGAGGCTTCCAGCATCTCCATCTGAGAAGCTGCTGGGGTTGCTGGCTCTCTAGCATACAGCCAGCCACTGTGGGACCATTACGCTTCCAGTCATGTAAGTCAATATAATGAATCCCTCCTTAATCACATGTACATATACATGCATGGGAATACACATGCGCATACCTACACACCACACATATACAAATATACACATACAAATATACATGCACACATGAACATATGATATACATGCACATATACACACAAGCACATATACACACACGGGACATCTATTCATTCTTCTAGAGAGCCCGGCACGCAAATATAATCTACCCAAATTTAATTTAAGCTTGGTTTTTATGCTGTCTACCTCAGTAGAGCTATATATTTACTTAATACAAAATAAGTTCTTTATTTTAAAATGAACAAGGGACACATTGTTAGCTGTTTTGGTTTGGTTTGGTTTTTTAAAGGAAAATACAAGCTGTATTTGGGAGTTCAAATCTAAAGGGAATTAAAATTTAATTTAACAAATCACTTTGAGAATACAAACATAGAAGCTTCAGTGTTGCTGCTCCCAAAACTAAGGGTCTGATGAGAGGCACAGGGCAGTGTACCCATGGTTCTTCAGACATCACCCGCCTCTTAAGGCCTGACCAACCCTAAGAAACCATACCTTATGACCCTACCAGAGAAACCAACAAATATATCCTGGAAAGGTCCAGAAAAGGAAGAGTTTAGGCCTTGGAAGACATACAGATTTTAATACCCAGCTCTGGTAGCGTAGCAGGACATCCATAGAGACCACAAGTAAACAAATGAGCTGACTTTTCAAAAAATCATTATTTTAAACTATCAGCATAGATTTATTCACAGGCTACAGTTAGACACCCTGTATCCAAATGTATGGATTTTTTTTTAGTTTTTAGCAATTAAAAAAATAAAAATTATCTTTCTACTGCCACTGCTAGTTGTGATAATGGAGATGAATACTGTAGTGGCTATCCCTGGTTGTCAATTTGACTATATCTGGAATGAGCTACAATCCAGAATTGGAAGGCTCACCAATGATCCTAATCTGGAGTCTTGGAGATACAAGTTTCTGACCTGGATCTCAGCATGGAGATCTTGAGGCATAGTGGCTATGAATCCCATAAGATTAGACAGGGAGATCTCTGAGTTCAAGGTCATCTGGAACAAAGCAAGTCCCAGATCCAGGTGTGGTGGCACACACCTTTAATCTGGGCCACACCTTCTGCTTGAGACCTACATAAGTACATTGGAAGAAGGAGGATTCACTCTCTTCTTTGCCTGCTTGCCTCATGGGACTAAACAACTGCTAGATCCTTGTACTTCCATCCACATCTGCTGCTGACGCTTGGGAGTTGGACTACAGACTGTAAGTCATCAACAAATTCCCTTACTGTATAGAGACTACCCATACGTTCTGTGACTCTAGAGAACCCTGACTAATACAAATACTGTCTATTCCCCTACTAAAAGGAAGCTCTGAGAGGAGAGGGTCATATTGATGGCACAGCTCGCATTCCAGTGCTAATACAAGACTTCCTTACAGGCAAACAGTTCACCTTCAATAGCTGAGGACCAAGTACACAAGTGACCACTACTTCACAAATGAAAACCAGAAGTTGCCAACAGACATCTGAAATACCTTTGGCCTTATTAAGAATACCTATCAAATAATGCCATACGATTTTGCACTTGTGAGGCAACCATTTGGAGTAGTATGAGGTGAAGGAGTGTCTGTTAATGTTGATGGGAGTTTTGGTGAGCTTATTGCCCCATCAATGACTGACAGGAGAGAAAGCTGGTGTCATTTCCAGAGGACCATTGCCATCACCATTGAAGTGGACATGAACATACCAACTCAAAGGTAGGCAATGGATTGAAGAGCTATTTTCCAGGGGAAGATACGCAGATGGCTGACGAATACATGAAAAAAAGTTTGACACTGTTTATCATTGAAGAAATACTCATTGAATAGCCGAATGCCACTTCACACCCCCAAGCATAGCCATGAGCGGGGAAAAAGGGGAAGTAACAGGTGTCGGTGAGATTGTCAAGAAGTCAGAACCCTAAGAATTGTCTGTAGGTGCTTAAGGTTGCTGGGAAAGAGAGAACGGTTTGGGAGATCCTTTAATAGCTAAACACAGAATTACCATGTGATTCAGTAATTCCACTGCTAAGTATATACGCCCACTCTCTGGAGCCAGGAGGTGAACACACACACCATGTAATACAATGATCAGAAGGTGAACACAATCAAATGCCTATTAGCAGATGAATGGATAAACATACTTGGTATATAGACCGGATGCAGATACAAATGGAAAAAGAAATGAAATGCTCTGTGTGCTAGACTGGGAATAACTTTAGAACATTATGCTACATTAGGTAAGCCACACACAAGGGGACAGGTATGACACAATTCCATTTATATGACGCACCTGGAATAGGCAAACTGGGAAGCTGAAAGTGGAACAGAGGTTACCTGGAGTAATGGAGGTTGGTGTGGAGGGATGGGAAGTTAATTGTTCAGGAGCAGAGTTGTTGCCTGGGCTGACGAAGCAGTTTGAGAGGTGGGTGAAGATAATGTGTGCATGATGTTTGAACTTAACAGCTGCCCCGCCCATCAAGTGGCTAAAATTATATAGTATGTTTATTTTATAGATACACAACATATGTATACATATATACACCTCAAGATTTGTCATAAGTAAAAAAAAATTAAAAAAATTAAAAAAAAGATTTGTCATAAGTAAAGATTTAGCTATGTAAATAGTGCTTGTCGAGCAAATGAATGAGGCTATTTTAAGGCATTGAACATGACAAAGTAGACTTTTCACGTACAAAAAATTCCCCCATGACATTATTGGTTAATGAAACAGCAAGTTTCATGATGTATGTAAAGTTGATTCCATTTATGTAAAAATTCTATTATGTATACATGGAGAAAATTCTAGGTGTCCTCCAAATGCTAACAGAGCATTTTTCACAGATTGGTGGCTATGAAGTGATTCCTTTTTAATTCTCTTTATAATTCTCCTTGCCAGTTGAAGTTTTCTAGCAAACAAACAAACAAAAACTTTTAACAAAGTAATATGCTATTATAAATTTACACGTAAGAATTTTGCACATGAATTCAGAGAGTGTATTCTGCTGTACTTGCAGTTGGATACACACTGTATCTCTATTTCTATAGCAAAAGGGATGTGGTACAGATAGTCTCAGAGGGGAGGTGCATACCTCGGTCAGTGGCGAGGGCTCTTCGTCGCTGTCGTTGTTGGTGGAAAACAGAGCTGCTATTTCAGAGCAACATTCTAGGATCATATTCTAGAAATAAGAAAAAAGCAACAGGGTGATTCTGATGTTATCTGGAGAGTATTCCATATTAATTAACTATCTTTGTCTTATGTCACCTGACCCTCATTCTCAGGCTGTGAAAGAGGGAGTTGAAGGACTTTTTCTCCAGTCATCTAGGTCATTTGAAAAGACCTAGATACAAAGTAGCCACAAAACATGAGAGCTGAGCTTAATCACAAATGTCTGCTGCTATAGTAGCGTTTTCTCTGGACATTGACCGTTAAGATGTATATTCTGCAGAGGAACAATGAGTCGATAATTTATACCAAAATAAGGTTTCCATTAAGAAGAAGTATTTGGGATAAAGAGATTCAGATCACAGAGGCCTGGGGTGATGAGTTTAGTTAGAAAAGAATGGATGGCCATTGGTAACCAAAGGGAAAGGATGATGAGGGAAGTAAATGGAAAGAGACATTGTCTGCTGAGGGCCTTGCACGGCCTGACTGGAGGGATACAGTTGTCTTCACGTGTGGACATCTGACCTCAGATGACCTCCCTACAGGCAGAGCCAAAACCACCAGACTCCCTACCATTGCAACATTATAGAGAAAATACGACAGGACTAGAGCTGGTGGTGGCCATGTAAGCTGTGAGGTAAGATGTTGAGCTGGAGAAGGCAGCTACTGGGTTAGTGATGCGAGCAGAGGAAGAGGAAGATGCAGGGGTTAGAGAGTGTCTGTGTCCCCTGCAGGTCTGAGTGCAGCTTTGACTCTTGGCTCCCAGTGCCAGGTTCCATGAGGCTCATTGTACTCGCCCTGGTCATCATGAGACTAGGGAGCCTGGGGAGATGGCTCGGTGGTTAAGAGCACTGGTTGCTCGTCCAGAGCCTGGTTCAATTCCTACAACCTACATGGATGCTCACAGCTGTCTGTAACTCCAATGCTAGGGGAATCCAACATCCTCATACAGACATATGTGATGGGCAAAACACCAGTGCACTAAAAACAAATTTAAAAAAAACTTGAATAAAGGAAGGAAGGAGGGAAGGAAGGAAGGAAGGAAGGAAGGAAGGAAGGAAGGAAGGAAGTTGAGAAGGAAGGAGGGAGGGAAGGAAGGAAGGAAAGAAGGAAGGAAGGAAGAAAGGAAGGAAAAGAAGGGAGGAGGGCTATGTAGGTATCTAAATGGTTGGTGAAGCACTTGTTCTTCTAGAGGAGCTGGGTTCTGGTCCCAGTACACAGATGGTGGCTCAGAACCATGTGAGACTCCAGTTCCAGAGGATTTGATATGGTTTTCTGATCTCCACAGCATAGGCATGCCTTTGGTGTACAGACATGCATGCAGGCAAAACATTTACACACATAAAAAAATAATCAAATCTTAAAAAAACAATTATTAGAGCTAAGCTATACCTACCTCAAAATGTTGCCAGCATGGCCCTGAAGGAAGCTTCAAGTCATTTTGATAATAGTATCAATATGCATATGTACTAGCACTTGAAATATTAAAATGATCAAAATACATTAATTTTTAAATCATAACTGAGCAGTGATGGTTAAAACCTTAAAACAAAAAGCAAATGATAACAGACCTTAGAGTTTCCAGCCACAGAATATCTAAGTTTTAATAAATGTATCTACAGAGAAATGATCCAATCAAAGCTAAAAATATTATGAAAACAAAAAGTACAGCTAATTCTTAAATTTAATAAATATATTCAAGATATTCTGCTAGACGCAGAGGGATACAAAGGTGAAGAAACAGACCCTAGCTAAATTTTACAAAGAAAAATAGATGCATGATAAAATCACATGCAAATAGCATCTGCTAAGAACACATGTAGTTGTGGCATGTGGTGGGATCCTAGGGGTGGGACAGCAATTCTTGCTGGAATAATAAGGGGCTCCTGTGACCTGTGCCCTAAAGGAACAGAAGGCCAATTTACCAGTACTGTCCCACTGAGGTTCCCCTTCCCCCAGCAACCAATAACTGCCTATATCTCTTTGGGGTGGGGTGGGGGACTCATAAGCTCCTCTCTGCTCCATGACAGAATGTTGTTGGACCTGTCTTGTGCAGACCTTGTGCAAGTGGCCAGTGCTATCTTGAGTTCGTGGGTGTTAACAGCCATGCTGTGCTTAGAAGACAGCTCTTCACAGTGCTCCCTCTTCCCTGATGTTCTTTGAACCTTGGAAGTAAGGGCTGGCACTGATGTCCCACTGAACCCTGCATCATAGTTGCTTGCTCTCTGGACCTCCATCGCTTACCCTCCCATGCCCATATAGCGATCCCTAATGAACTATAGCAAGCCACAAACAAAAGACTCCATGAAAGTAGGAGGGGACTTGGTGAGAAGAGGGAGTCCAATGGGAGGAGAAATGTGATAAGGGAATGTGGGGGAGAGACAATGAACGGACATTATACACATTATATAACTCAATTATACATATATAATTGTATACAGTTACATTAAGATACAATGAAATTACAAAAGAAGAGATTTAAAAAAATAAAAACAAGCAAAAAGGAGAAGGAGAATGTGAACTGATCAAGAATGGATGCAAAGGCAGGGGTGAGGAGATGGGGTGCCTGAGCCACAAGCTGGGGATGTTCAAGGAGCACAGGGGGTTGATGTGGTCTTTTCTGTGGGAAGTATGGAGGTATGAGACTTGACAAATAAGCTGTCTGTCTTAGTCAGGGTTTCTATTCCTGTACAAACATCATGACCAAGAAGCAAGTTGGGGAGGAAAGGGTTTATTCAGCTTACACTTCCACACTGCTGTTCCTCACTAAAGGAAGTCAGGACTGGAACTCAAGCAGGTCAGGAAGCAGGAGCTGATGCAGAGGCCATGGAGGGATGTTCCTTACTGGCTTGCTTCCTCTGGCTTGCTCAGCCTGCTCTCTTATAGAACCCAAGACTACCAGCCCAGGGATGGTACCACCCACAAGGAGCCCTCCCCCCTTGATCACTAATTGAGAAAATGCCCCACAGCTGGATCTCAAGGAGGCACTTCCCCAACTGAAGCTCCTTTCTCTGTGATAACTCTCCAGCCTCTGTCAAGTTGACACACAAAAACAGTCAGTACACTGTCTAATACAAACAGCTCAGGGTTCTGAGTTCAAGCCATGGGTAGTTAGGAGGAGATTGAGGGAATACGGATATAGATTCTGACCACTCTTGAAAGGTATGCTGGCCTGGGAAGCAACAGGGGAAGAAGAATCAGCTAGGAGGCTGCCTGCACTATCTGAACTTTAGGTCAGCATGGCAGGCTAAAAGATGTGGAGGGGAGGGCAAGAAGCCTAGCATTGGTCACCACATCCGATGACCCTCTAGGTTCTGGTCCACATTTCCACACAGAGGGATCATGCTTCCCCACCCCCCTGAACTACTCTAGTTTATTGATATACCTGTACTTCTCACCAGATTCTTGACTTGTGAAAGTGTGTGTTCTCTCTATAAAAGGTTTCAGTAACAGCCAGGATGGGTTACTGCCATGATTCCATCAAGAGTCATCAACTAAAATGGCTTTGTGTGTACCATTCACCATCACAGTGACAGATGAAGGGAGCAGTGTTTCTGAGAGATGCCTTCTACTGCCTATCTCAGCATTTATCAAATGGGAATTTAGCCTCAGCTATGTCGTGTTGCTTGCTCGGGCTGTGAGGTATACCATACACATGCACACACACACACACACCCCACATACACACACCACACACACACACACACACACACACACA
Organism: Tokudaia tokunoshimensis; assembly: GCA_036184795.1. NCBI lineage: Eukaryota > Metazoa > Chordata > Mammalia > Rodentia > Muridae > Tokudaia > Tokudaia tokunoshimensis. The sequence goes on from BTHU01000007.1 coordinate 15,530,677, forward strand.
CACACACACACACACACACACTCACTGTGGAACTAGTCCCCTTGAAGCCGGGGCTTTGAACACCTCACGTGACCTTGTTGCCACAGACTTGGAGAAGTGCTAAGCTCAGGTGGTGGGAAGCTTGCTGCATCTGGTAGGTGTCACAGAGAGGTAAAGTGACCCTTAGCCAGGCTTTGCCCTTTTCCTTTCAGAGAAACACACATGAGTTCAGAGATGGACCTCTGAGCAACTCCAACACGCTAAAGCTAATTCCCATACTTAGTCAGAATCCTTGTCCTCTTTGACCTACATACACTGAGATTTGAAATGCTTCCTAACTTGTTTTCTGGTCTTGAAATCCCTGCTTCCTCTCTTCTCACTGTCATGATTATCAAGTCGTTGGGTGAGATGCCATTCGAGTGGGCACATCTTTCAATGTGCCCAAACCCAGACTGATTTCCGCACAGCCCTTTCCTACAGAGCAAAGCCTGTTCACCATTTCCTTAGTCATCATCCGTGGATTGCCCCCTGCAGGCCATGGGGTGGAGTGGGAATCAGAGATGAGCAAGACAGAACTTAGGAAGCTCTCAGCGGTGTGTGTGTGTGTGTGTGTGTTGGGGTGGGGGAGAGGGGGACAACAGACTCCTCCCACACTGCCTGGTGAGGTCAGAGTGAGGCACTCTTACATCCTCATGTTCACCCTGCCCTAGCTTCACCTACACGTCTCCCCAGAGCCCTGCTACAGATGTCTTACTATTCCCTAAATGTTTACAAATAGCAGTTTCTCAGAAATAGAGAATGTTAAAGTGTGCATTTTTTCTCCAAGTTTCCACAGACATGGTGCTTCTATATTTGGAACTTTTAATATTGTACTAATCCATCGATTTATACTGTTAAGGCCTTCCATAAATATTTGCTCAAGTAACCGTATGTATTTTGGCAAACATATAGTAAGTTTCTTATATCAACCTATTCTTATTCCAAATAATCTTTTTACATCTTAAAATCAGCATGGCTTGGAGACACTTTCCTATTTTGTTGTTGTTGTTCCTTTGTTAGTTTGTTAAGAAAGAGGCTCATGTAGCCCAGGCTAGTCTTAACTCCCTATGTAGCAGAGGAGGATGACCTTGAACTTCTGATCCTCTTACCCTTGCTTCCCAAGTTCTGGGAGTAGAGGCACTGATCACTGAGCCCTGTTTTAGGTTGTACTGGTGTACTGGCTAGTTTTCTGTGTCAACTTGGCACAAGCTGGAGTTATCCCAGAGAAAGAAACCTCCCTTGAGGAAATGCCTCCATGAGAATGCCTCCATAAGGCATTTTCTCAAATGGGTGGGAGGGCCCATTGTGGGTGGTACCATCCCTGGGCTGGTAGTTCTGGGTTCTATAAGAAAGCAAGCTGAGCAAGCCAGGGGAATCAATCCGGTAAGCCGCACACCTCTATGGCCTCTGTATCAGCTCTTGCCTCCAAGTTCCTGCCCTGTGTGAGTTCCTGTCCTGACTTCTTTTGGTGATGAACAGTAGCGTGGAAGTATAAGCTGAATAGACCCTTTCCTCCCCAACTTGCTTCTTGGTCCTGATGTTTTGTGCAGGAATAGAAACCCTGACTAAGGCAGCTGGAGAATGAATCCAGGGCTTCATTCATGGCAGGCAGCACTCTACTGACTGAGCTACAAATTTAGTCCTTTTCTATAGTGTAGTACACCAATTCTGCTTGCTGTAAATGGTGAAGCAATAGAAATCAGCCATTCTGAGAGGTTGCTTCTGTTAGAAGGTTTCAGAAATGATCTGAACACCGGCCATGTGACCTCTCTAATCTACCTTAAATTAACATCTGTGTTCAAAACTCCCTGGCTTTTTCTGGACTTTGAAAGGGAGGAACAATTAAAATAGAAAAGAAGAAAAAAGGAAAAGAAAAATGAAGGACTTGAGAAGAAACACAGTAATAAACAAAATCGACACCATGCATAGAGACCAAAGGCACATGTTTACATCCTTATAGGCAATCCCATCCAACAATATATGATATGTAACAGAAATATCACACTATAGAAGCCAGGAATTCCTGATCAATTCCAGAACAAAATTGATTTCTTCAAGTGTCCTAGTCAGCTTCTAATTAGCTCCAAGTGAAAATTGCCATGACAACAAGTTTAACTAATGAGATTTGATAGACGAGAATGTAGTTTGTTTTTAAAGTGTTGTTTAGTATCGTGTAAGAAAGAACAATATGTATTACCTCCATCTCTTATTAATAGGAATACTGTGAACAAATTCATGTGCCAGTTCATTTCCAAGTAAACATAATTCCTTCTACTTGGTGATGTCCCTTCGTATATAGAGCCAATGGGAACTGGAACATGCCTAAAACATGCTTTAAAGCCAAGGATATGCTAAAAAAACAAATGTAAAAGCACAGAGGATATAAAGATTGGAGAGGATTTGTTCTGCTGTGGTTGACCTCAATGCACCAAATCAGAACCTGAGAGCAAGTCACAGGCCTTCACTAGGGAAATGCACGGCCTCTGGATTCCTCCCTCCTCCCCCACAACCCTATTTATTCTTGACTTGTTTATGTTCACAGTCAACCTCCTGTCTCAGACATTTGTCTTCTTATGATGAATTTTTCCAGGGTCAACTCTGGAAAGGCTGGGTCTATCCAAACAGCTTATCTTTGTATGAAAGGATTATTTATTTTAGAGATGAAAATTAGTCCTAGAAAAGCATTAGCCATCTGACCTAGGTAGTAAAGCAGAGGGGGTGGGACACAGTCTACAGTTCTTATTCATATCGTAGACATTTTCCCGCCTTAGACAATCAGAGCTAAAAGGAGAGGCAGATTCATAAGAAAACTACTTTCCATACTAGGAATAATTTAAGCAAAGAATATTCTAGACTGTGTCTGAAAAATAGCACTCAGATAAGCTTATAAGTAAAGAACTGCCATTGTAAGTGCAAAAAATGATCTTGTGAGTTGAGAGGGCTGAGTCCTTCTTGAAAGCAAACGTGAGAGGGCAATGTGCTCTTCGTGAAAGAAATGTATAATCTGTATATCTCTACAAAATCTCCTGAGTTTGAGATACCAGGAGCTTTCTGACCTATGGGAAGATTTATTGTCATACACAGTTTATCGGTAAGCATCGTAATTCACATGGTCACATCTAAGGCCATTGAACCTTTTTCAATGACTAGATTCTGCTCCTTATAAATCTGAGCAGAGAGTGCAGAGGGCTTAAATGCTGGAGAGTGGCATCTTACAAAGGCTGCCTAGGCTCGCCTTATACTCTCTTACATACGGGCTGTTAACTTATATAATGAGAGAAAACACATTTAGTCATTTTCCTAGTAAACCGAGACTGAAAATACCAACAAGTATACTCTGAAAATCAGAATCGTTGCTAATTCTCAGATGAGGTAAACAGGAAAACGAAGAGCCGAGTAAGTATTATTCTTTAAGAATTGAAGAGGTTTTATTATTGGTAACTGGTTACATATTTACCTGGCCAAAAGACTTAAGAAAACAAAAGCCTAGGTGAAACTAAAGAAAAGATCCTGAAAGCTTTTCAGAGAAGAAAGGCAAGGAAGTAGCTCATAGTGATACAGCCTGAACCTGGAAATCAGCCAGGGGAGGGCCGGAAGCAGACACACCAGCTGGCTCTGAGAGCAGGCTGGTGTAAATGACTGTCGAAGTCCAGGAAAAAAGTGGCACTGAGACAGGATGGAACCAGTTTGAACCCTGGAGTCAAAAATCTATGAATGAACACCTGGAAATTGGATATAATGAGTGGAAAACAGGGAAGCATAAAAAAAATTAGTCCAGAAAACCAAACACCCAAGAGAAGAGCATAACCAAAGGGCTTCATGCCCCAGCTGTTGGCACTTTTTACAGGCCCATAAAAATGTGAACACTAGGTATGGTTTCCAGTACATGTTGTGATATGACAGAATTCAGAAGGGGAAAGGAAGGCAAAAGTTGGGGAAAGGTAGGTGATAAGTTTGCCAGATCATAAAATAACCAAACAGGAAATCAATGGCATCTAAAATTGACATAAGCAAACAGTAATGACTCCGGACTGCCATCAGCACCATTTGGGGAATACGTCTGGATTTCCTACTTCCAAATCGGTAGGGAGATCAATGGTACAGACAGCATGAGTCTTATTTGAGGAACACAATGTTAGCTCAAGTGGCATGATGAAAATGTGAAGGACAGGGGTGTGGTTTGCCCCCATTTCTTCCCTCACAGGATGCATGCTGGAGAGATAGCATGGCTGGTAAAGAATTTTCCTGACAACCATGGTGTCTCAGTTCGGGTTTCCATTGCTGTGAAGAGAAAGCGTGACCAAGGCAACTCTTATAAAGGCAACCATTTCACTGGGGCTGGCTTGCAGTTTCAGAGGTTCAGTCCGTTATCATCATGGCAGGAAGCATGGCAGCGTGCAGACAGACATGGTGCTGGAGAAGGAGCTGAGAGTTCCACATCCTGATCCGAAGGCAGTCAGAAGGAGACTGTTTTCTGCAGGCAGCCAGGAGGAGGCTCTTTTCCACACTGGGCGGAGCTTGGGCACTAGGAGACCTCAAAGCCCACCTATACAGAGACACACTTCCTTCAACAAGGCCACACCTATTCCCACAGGGTCACATCTCCTAATAGTGCCACTTCCCATGGGCCAAGCATATTCAAACTACCACACATGAGTTGGAGTCCCAGAACTCGTAGAAAAAATAAAAAAAATAAAATAAAGAAATAAGAGCCTAGTATCATGGAATATGCTTGTAATCCCAGTGCTTGGGAAATAAAGACAGGACAATCCCTGGAGCTTACTGGCCAGCCAATCTAACCTAATTGGTGAGCTCCAGGTTCAGTGAAATACCTTGCTGTGAAAAACCAGGTGAACGGCATTTAGAAGAATAATACTTGAGGGTGACCACTGGCCTCCACGAGCATACACATACATATATGCACATACTCCCATATACACAGGTGCATGTGAATACACATGTACACACAAGAGTTAGACCATATCTGGAAGCATAAGTAAAGAAGACTGAAAGTAGGAGAATCATGAAGTTCAGGATTAGCTCCCTAGTCCTGCTCTAACAAAGGAAACAAGAACTTAAGTGATGATGAATGATGGGATCCTCCTTAAAATTGCAAGTTCATTTCCCAGTCATTCAGTAATGTACTTACTTCCAGGTCTTTATCAACTGGTTTATCTTCGGGTTCTACTTCTTCATAGATATGTTCCTCTGAAGCAACTTCAGGAACCGATGGTAAGGATATCTCAGCTATTTGTGCAAGATTAGATAGTTTCTCGTGAATTGCAATGACTCTAAAAATAACAAACACATACATATATGTATTCAATTTGAAAAGTCAAGAGGGGTACTGGTTTTAGACTCAATAAGATTTATGAATTAAGCCTTTATTTAAGAGTTAAGTATCTGAATTCCCCAAATATCATCTACTCAATCATTCCTTCATTCCACAAACATGAGCAAAGAGACAGCAAAGTAACACATTCATAATGCGTATGACTACTTCTATGCACTCAAGCTGCTATACGTTAAAACATGGAAAGGACATGCATATGCCTACCCAAATTATTCTGAATATGAAAATAAATATTTATATGGGCAAAGAAACCCCAGTCAAATCAGCCAACAGGGGATTCACTCATATGTAGATCTTGATGGCATGTTATGGCTGTCCAGCTAACACAAGGTAAATCAGAAGAACTATGACACTATGACAAATCAGAAGAACTTGAAAAGGCCAAGCAGTGTTTGCATACTTCAGAGGGGTGTGTGTGTGTGTGTGTGTGTGTGTGTGTGTGTGTGTCTGTGTGTCTGTGTGTTCTGCTATGTGTGTCTGTGCATGTGTCTGTGTACATATATGTGTCTGATTGTGTATCTATGTCTGTATATGTATCGCTGTGTGTTTTGTATATCTATGTGTGAGCACATAAATGTGTGTGTGTCTATGTGAGTCCATTTGTGTTCGTACCTTTGTGTGTGTGTGTAATGTGTCTGTGTGTGTGCATGCTGTGTGTGTTCTACTATGTATGTCTGTGTATGTCTCTGTGTGCCTGTGTGTGTCTGAGTGTGAATCTATGTCTATATATGTATCTCTCTGTGTGTTTGTGTATCTTTGTGTGTGTCTATGTTTTTACGTACATGTATGTGAGTGTGTCTCTGTATCTCTGTGTGTGTGTGCGCGCGCGCGCGCGCGCGCGCGCGCGTGTGTGTGTGTGTGTGTGTGTGTGTGTGTGTGTTTGGGGGGCTGGTAGGAGCGATGCTGCTGTAGAGGGACAATGACACTGGTTTAAGGTCACTGAAGACCTGATGCTCTGAGGGCAGAGGGACCAGTGGAGTGGAAGTTAAAGGCTTGTACTTGGAAGAGACTAGGCAAGAGCACCTGCATGGCCCTAAATGACTCTACCCTGTAGGAAAAGAATGAGTATGCCTGTGTCTACTCAAGGAAGGACATTACTATGAAAAATGAGATGATCTAAAGAGCAGAATAGTGGAAGACTATGCATAGAAACTTTAATCCTCCAGTCTACAGTGTCTCTCTCTACCTGTGACATGGAATGCTATTTGATTCTCTCATTGATACTACATGCATGCATACATACATACATGCAGACATACATACATAAATTATATATGCATACACACAGAGATAGATAGATAGATAGATAGATAGATAGATAGATAGATAGATAGATATGAGAATTTTCATATTCATTAAGCATCCTGTATTCCATTTTTCTGTTAAAAGGTAACAACTAAAACAAAGATTGGTCATTAAGTTTGTTTGGGAAACTTGTCCAGTAAAAAGAAAATGGATACTATCCAATCATTCTGGGAAAGCTGTCTGTTGTGTTGGAGACAGAAAATAGTGGCAGAACTTGGTGAGTCATAGTTGGCTCCTTCACTTGGAATCTAACAATGCCCTGGTTTTTCCTCTATCCCCAGACCTTCTAGCAAGTCAGTTAGCATTTCCCCTGAGATTCTTCTATGCCAAGGCTGAACTAATAAAGCCCACTTCTTGTAATTCATAGAACATTTGTAAGGTGGGATCAATATAACTGTATATGTTTAACTCTAAAACATCACATGAAGGGAAGAGAACATCCTAAGCCTTCATTCTAAAACCCAGAGAAAGCATTCTAGTGTCTTTTCAAAACCCACCTAGGGCTGAGGGGCATCTCTGCAGTAAAATGCTTGCCTGGCATGCCCAAAGCCTGGTACTCTATCCTCACCACCTCAAATGGATGCTTAGCTTTCTCCTACAATACTTGGGGTTGTAATAAGAATAAACTAGTCCTTGACAGCAGGCTTTAGGTTCATCCTGATTATCCAGAACCCAGGGACCATAATGCCTTCAGAGTAAATGCCCAGAATAAATTGCTCTCTTGAGAGTGATCCAGTACCCAGCAAAGTATTGCTGAGCTTTGCCATGAGGACCTCACAGGTTCCCTAGGTTGTCTGCAGCCTTGCTTAGAAAGGGCAACATTAGGGATGCTGGATGTTTACCTTGGGCTCAGTCCTCCTGACTACCAGTGCCTTGTGTCTGTCTCTCTCTCTCTCTCTCTCTCTCTCTCTCTCTCTCTCTCTCTCTCTCTCTCTCTCTCTCTCCCTCCCTCCCTCCCTCCCTCCCTCCCTCCCTCCCTCTCTCTCCCTCCCTCCCTCCCTTCTCCCTCTGCCCCTCTCCCCTCCTTATGGCCCTTGCTTTGCTCAGCTTACTCTCTTTACCTGTCAGTCCCCAGGGTGTTACAGGTTGATCTGGTGCTGCTATATATTCAAATGCTAAATGCTGGCCCCCAAGAGCTGACTGCAGTCCAAAGGAACACACTCTCACATACACCAAATGTATAAACTGTGTCTGCCAATGTTCTCTGACTGGCTAAATAAAAGTGACTGACAGCCAATTTCTGGGGGAGAACAGAGGTAGGTGGGGGTGGGGGGGCATCAGTTCTCACTGGGGAGAGCAGGTAGGGACCACTGGGGGTGGGGGTGGATGGAGAACCAGGAAATGGGCTGACAGAGCAAATCTAACACAGACAGGATGACTATTGGAGAGTAACTTGGGGAGCACATTTGGGAAATAGCCAGTCTAGTTTAAAAAAATAATTTAGGGGTAACCACCCAGGAATTGTGCTAAAGCTGATTAAATAAATCAATAGGTCTTTGAATCAATTATTGAGAGGCTGGCCAGGTCATAATAAGAAGTAATAGAATTATTAAATACCCAGCAATAACACCAAGGCCATGCCAGCTTTTAGACTTCCTGCCCTGACCCCATAGGCAAGTATCCTATAGGCATAATCCTGCCTGGGTTATGTGGGCTTACTCTTCCTAATGCCTGGACACTCTCTCTCCTCCTCTGCCAGGGACTGAAGGACAGGACCCAGATGGAAGCAGAAACACAGAAGATGAAAGTAGAAGATGTTTAAAGGCAGGGAGGGAGGGCAGAGAACTTGATTCTTGTCCCAAAGGTGTAATGTCCACTTAGAATTAACCAGAACTTTTACTTGCAGATTTCTAAGAACATGTATTTTTCCCCCTCTGTAGCTTTAAGAAAAACAATTGAAAGGTGCCTTTCCCAAGGAGAACTTTAGAAGGAGATAAGGAGGTGCCCAAAGAGAGGGGAGTCCTCTCAGTTTTCTCTACCCCAGGAACTCTGGCTTTGTCTTCAGTGAGTGAACAAGAGATGACAGCCATCAGAACACATCAAACTGCGCTGAGTCAGGAGGGAGAGGAGATGAGCTCAGGGACAAGGGCTCGCCCCTGACTGAGTCATTTACCATGATCATAAGCACAGCGGGTTTAAAAGAATTCTATTTTTAAATTCAATGTAATTAAAATTTTAAGAGAAGCTTCTCATTGGTGCCTCTCGATTCTGCAGGTTTCATCCTTATGTTCATCCTGTGGTTCTGAAAAATAAAAAAATCACCTGCAGTGTTTCAGGATTTCCGAGGCACACATAAATGCAAACGCCCTGACTTTGCTGCTTCTTATGCTGGTGCACGGAATATGCTTAGCTTCCCCACTTTTGCTTGCTTTAAGGGGAGAAGGGGGGAAAAAGGAAAGACTATTGACTGAACAATTGGAGGTCTGCCAACTCTCAAGACAGCTCTTGTTTTATTCTCTTTCATGAGAATGCCAGAGAGTCCTGAGATCTGAAAAGCATGGAGCGAGAATGCAGCTCTCTGGGGAGGCAGGGAGGCTGTGGGTCTCCATCCACACAGCTTTCACCAGATGCCTGGTGGGGCAGAGAGCAAGTACCAGAGACACCTGTGCTGGCAGCTTCCCTGCGCCCGTTCATCTGCCATCTGGCTTGAGGCCATCAGAGAGCTAGGCAAGGGGATGTTACCTCTTACAGGGGGAGAAATGGAGGCAGGAGGAGCCCAGGGCCATGAGTGATTGAGTTAAAGATGAACTAGTTAAGTTAAAACATTTCTTTTAAACCCCAAAACAAAGAACTTGGTAAAAGGAGAGGAAAACAGAAAATAAGCAAACAAAATTTAACAAGACAAAAAATTAGAGATCTTTCCTGTTTAACAGAAAGGGAGGAATAGGTCTGGCCAAAGCAGAGGGTTTTTGATTTGGAAAACAATATAAAATATGGTTGGGTAAAGGAGAGGAGGCAAAGGAGGTGGTGGAGTTTGGATTAATTTGTCAACATCATAGAGATCCCACCTATCCCCCCACACACACACATACACACACACAGACCCCACCCACCCACCCACCCACAGACAGACACACACACACACAGACACACACACAGACCCCACCCACCCACCCACCCACCCACCCACAGACAGACAGACACACACACAGACACACACATACACACACAGACCCCACCCACCTACCCACAGATAGACAGACACACACACACACACAGACCCCACCCACCTACCCACAGACAGACAGACACACACACAGACACACACACATACACACACACACACCTTTTAGCCTATATTAATTGGGTGTTTGGGGGATAATTTCTTGAGTTCTTTCTAGATACTTACTCTCTGTCCTGTACATAGCTCTGAGAGTTTTTCTTAATCTGTAGGCTGTCTCTCCACTCCAGTGACTATTCCCATTGCTATTCAGAAGCCTTTTAATGTCACACAATCTTACTTTCCAGTTTTTGATGTTTTTCATAAGCAACTGGAATCTTTTTCAAAAGACCCTTGCCTCTACCTACACATGGAAACGTTTTCTCTAGTGGTTTTGGAGTTGATGAAGTTTGAATTTTTTCGACAGGATGAGAGATGTGGTCCAAGTTTCACTCTCCTTTATGCAAATATCCAGTTTTCCCACTGCTGGTTGTTGAAGACCCTGCCCTTTCTGTATTACATGCTTTGGCACCTCTGCCCAAACTCAGGTGACTCTATATCATGGTTTGAATATGCTTGGCCCAGGGAGTGGCACTATTAGAAGGTGTGGCCGTGTTGGAATAGGTGTGGCCTTGTTGGAGTACGTGTGTCACTGTGGGCTTGAGCTTTAAGACCCTCATCCTAGGTATGCAGCTCCCAAGTGCTGGGCTGACCTGCAGTAACCAGCGCGCCAGCTCTGCTGTGGGACTTCTGCCTGGCAGAGGGACCCCGCACTGGGCGGGAGCCTACCAGCTTCCCTTCTGCGACCTCTGTTCCGGTAGACTGCACTTAAGAGACAGGTACCCAGGCTCTCCCCAATATAACATCACTTGGGACACGGCCTGTTGGGGCTTCCGCCTGCGCCCAAGAACGGGACAGCACTGTGGTAATCTGGGTGCCAGATCTGCAGGCCATCGCCTCTGCCACAGAGAGAGTGCAGAGTGCACTCCGCCATCTTTGCTCCAGTGGCCGGGAAGTTGGGACAGCCAGGCTCTGAGACAGACAGGCATAATATCGCTTGGGTCTCGGGCGGATTGTGTGTACTTGGCTCCCAAGAGCTGTGCAGATCTGCAGTAACCAGCGTGCTAGCTCTGCTGTGGGACTTCTGCCTGGCAGAGGGACGCCCCCTCCCCCCCCCACTCTAGGAGAGATCACACACCCCTGCACAGGGCAGGAGCCTACCAGCCTCCCGTTGGCGACCTCTGCTCCAGGAATCCACTACGCTGAGCCTTTGGATGTGCAAGGACTCCCCAATATAACATCACATGGGGCAAGGCACATCAGGGCTCCAAAGTAGCTCAGGAGCAGGGCAGGCCCCAGAAATCTGTGCCAGGGGAATCCTGGTAAACCAGGGGGGGCAGAAATAGCTTTGCAGGCTCACAGGAGGTCCAACCAACAGCCAGTGACAGCAGGACCAACTAACATCAGAGGTATCCAGATTGCAAAAGGCAAACGTAGGAATGTTACTAACAGAAATCAAAATAATATGGGACCATCCGAACCCAACTCTCCAACAGCAGCAAGTCCTAGATACCCCACCACACCCGAAAGACAAGATCTGGATTTAAAATCACTTCTCATGATGCTATTAGAGGATCACAAGAAGGACACAAATAAATCTAATAAAGAATTACAGGAGACCACGAATCAACGGTTAGAAGCCCTTACAAAGGAAACACAAAAATGGCTTAGAGAAATGCAGGAGAACATGGATCAAAAGATGGAGGTGCACAAGGAGACAACACAAAAATCGCTTAACGAGATGAATCAACGGGTAGATGCACTTACAAAGGAATCACAAAAATTGCATAAAGAAATGCGGAAGAATATGGGTCAACAGACGGATGCCCATAAGGAGGCAACACAAAAATTGCTTAAAGAAATGAATCAACGGTTAGATGCCCTTATAAAGGAAACACGAGAACTGCTTAAAGAAATGCAGGAGATGATGGATCAACAGATGGATTACCATGAGGAGGAAACACAAAAATCGCTCAGAGAAATGCAGGAGAACGTGAGTCAACAGGCAGAAATCCTGAAAGAGATAATGCAAAAATACCTTAAAGAAATACAGGAAAATACAAACAAACAAGTGAAGGATCTCAGCAAATCCATCCAGGAACTAAAAAAGGAAGTAGAAACAACTAAGAAATCACAAAGGGAGACAACTTTGGAGATAGAAAACCTTGGGAAGAAATCAGGAGTCATAGATGCAAACATCAACAATAGAATACAAGAGATGGAAGAAAGAATCTCAGGTGCTGAAGATTCCATAGAAAGCATCGACTCAACAGTCAAAGAAAATGCAAAATGCAAAAAACGTGTAACCCAAAACATCCAGGAAATCCAGGACACAATGAGAAGACCAAACCTAACGATTATAGGTATAGACGAGAGTGAAGATTTGCAACTTAAAGGGCCAGTAAACATCTTCAACAAAATTATGGAGGAAAACTTCCCTAACCTAAAGAGAGAGATGCCGATGAACGTACAAGAAGCCTACAGAACTCCAAACAGACTCGACCAGAACAGAAATACCTCCCGTCACATAATAATCAAAACACCAAATGTTCTAAACAAAGAAAGAATACTAAAAGCAGTAAGAGAAAAGGGCCAAGTAACATACAAAGGAAGACCTATCCGAATCACATCAGACTTCTCACCAGAGACTATGAAAGCCAGAAGATCCTGGGCAGATCTCATGCAGACACTAAGACAGCACAAATGCCAGCCTAGACTACTATACCCAGCAAAACTCTCAATCACCATAAATGGAGAGACCAAGATATTCCATGGCAAAACCAAATTTTCACAATATCTTTCCACAAATCCAGCCCTGCAATGGATAATAGGTGGAAACCTCCAATACAGGGAGAGAAACAACACCCTGGAAGAAATGAGATAATAACCTTTTTGAATCAAACCCAAAAGTAGATAACCACTCAAACATAAAGATAGCGTCAGGAATGGGAAATGGCAATAATCACTATGCCTTAATCTCTCTTAATATCAATGGTCTCAATTCCCCAGTTAAAAGACATAGACTAGCAGACTGGATACGTAAACAGGACCCAGCATTTTGCTGCATGCAGGAAACGGACCTCAGTGTCAAAGACAAACACTGCCTCAGAGTAAAAGGCTGGAAAACAATTTTTTTTTTGTTTTTTGTTTTTTTCTCTTCGTGTTTCTTTTTTTTTTTTTTTTATTTTTTTAATTTACATTCCAAATCACTTCCCCTTTCCCGTTTCCTCCCTCCCCGAAAGTCCCATAAGCCCCCTTCCCTCCTTCTTTTCTCCGTTCAACCCCCTCTCATTACTCTGTCCTGGCGTTCCCCTACATCCAGTCTTTCCAGGACCAGGGGTCTCTCCTTCCATCTTTTTAGAAATCTATTGATATGCTGATTGTGTCTAGGGTATTCCGAGATTCTGGGTCAATATCCCCTTATCAGTGACTGCATACCATGTGTGATCTTTTGTGATTGGGTTACCTCACTGAGGATGATATTTTCAAGTTCTGACCATTTGCCTAGGAATTTCGTGAATTCATTGTTTTTAATTGCAGAGTAGTATTCCATTGTGTAAATATACCACATCTTCTGAATCCATTCCTCCGTTGAGGGACATCTGGGTTCTTTCCAGCTTCTGGCTATTATAAATAAGGCTGCTATGAATATAGTGGAGCATGTGTCCTTATTGCATGCAGGTAAAGTCTCTGGGTATATGCCCAGGAGTGGTATAGCCGGATCCTCCGGAAGTGTCATGCCCAGTTTTCTGAGGAGCCGCCAGACTGCTTTCCAGAGTGGTTGTACCAGCCTGCAATTCCACCAGCAGTGGAGGAGTGTTCCTCTTTCTCCACATCCTCGCCAACAACTGCTGTCTCCTGTGTTTTTGATCTTAGCCATCCTGACTGGTGTGAGATGGAATCTCAGGGTTGTTTTGATTTGCAATTTACAAGCAAATGGCCCCAAGAAACGAGGTGGAGTAGCCATCCTAATATCAGATAAAATTGATTTTCAACCTAAAGTCATCAAAAAAGACACAGAAGGACACTACATACTGATCAAGGGAAAAATCCACCATCAAGAACTCTCAATTCTGAATATCTATGCTCCAAATGCAAGGGCACCCTCATTCGTAAAAGAAACTTTACTAAAACTCAAAGCACACATCGCACTGCACACAATAATAGTGGGTGACTTCAACACCCCGCTCTCTGAAATGGATCGTTCAGGAAAGCAGAAACTAAACAGGGACACAGTGAATCTAATTGAAGTCTTGGACCAAATGGAACTAACAGATATATATAGAACACTTCATCCTAGAGCTAAAGAATACACCTTCTTCTGAGCACCTCATGGTACCTTCTCCAAAACTGACCATATAATTGGTCACAAATCAGACCTCAACAGATATAAGAAGATAGAACTAATCCCATGCCTCCTATCAGATCACTATGGAATAAGGATGGTCTTCAATGGCAACAAAAACAAAAGAAAACCCACGTACACATGGAGGCTGAACAATGCTCTACTCAATGATAACCTGGTCAAGGTGGAAATAAAGAAAGAAATCAAAGACTTTTTGAAAGTTAATGAAAATGAAGGCACAATATACCCTAATTTATAGGACACAATGAAAGCAGTGCTAAGAGGAAAATTCATAGCCCTGAGTGCCGCCAAAAAGAAACGGGAGACAACATACACTAACAGCTTAATGGCACACCTGAAAGCCCTGGAACAAAAAGAAGCAAATACACCAAAGAGGAGTAGAAGGCAGGAAATCATCAAACTCAGGGCTGAAATCAATCAAGTAGAAACAAATAAAACCATACAAAGAATCAACAAAACTAGGAGTTGGTTCTTTGAGAAAATCAACTAGATAAGCCCTTAGCCAGACTAGCCAGAGGGCACAGAGACAGTATCCAAATTAATAAAATCAGAAACGAAAAGGGAGAGATAACAACAAAAACTGAGGAAATTCAAAAAATCATCAGATCCTACTACAAAAACCTGTATTCAACACAACTAGAAAATCTGGAAGAAATGGACAATTTCCTTGACAGATACCAAATACCAAAATTAAATCAGGATCAAATAGACCATCTAAACCGTCCTATAACCCCTGAATAAATAGAAGTTGTCATTGAAAGTCTTCCAACCAAAAAAAGCACAGGTCGAGATGGTTTTAGTGCAGAATTCTATCAGACCTTCAAAGAAGACCTAACACCAATACTCTTCAAACTATTCCACAAAATAGAAACAGAAGGAACACTACCCAACTCGTTCTATGAAGCCACAATTACACTAATACCAAAAGCACACAAAGATCCGACAAAGAAAGAGAATCTCAGGCCAATCTCTCTTATGAATATCGATGCAAAAATACTCAATAAAATTCTTGCCAACCGAATCCAAGAACACATCAAAACGATCATTCACCACGATCAAGTAGGCTTCATCCCAGGGATGCAGGGATGGTTCAATATAAGGAAATCCAACAATGTAATCCACTATATAAAAAATCTCAAAGAAAAAAACCACATGGTCATCTCATTAGATGCTGAGAAAGCATTTGACAAAATTCAGCATCCTTTCATGCTAAAGGTCTTGGAAAGATCAGGAATTCAAGGCCCATATCTAAACATAGTAAAAGCAATTTACAGCAAACCAGTAGCCAGCATCAATCTAAATGGAGAGAAACTTGAAGCAATCCCACTAAAATCAGGGACTAGACAAGGCTGCCCTCTCTCTCCATATCTTTTCAATATAGTACTTGAAGTTCTAGCTAGAGCAATTAGACAACAAAAAGAGTTCAAAGGGATACAAATTGGAAAGGAAGAAGTCAAACTATCACTATTTGCAGATGATATGATAGTATACTTAAGTGACCCAAAGAACTCCACCACAGAACTCCTACAGCTGATAAAGGACTTCAGCAAAGTGGCCGGATATAAAATCAACTCAAGCAAGTCAGAAGCCTTCCTATACTCAAAGGATAAGCAGGCTGAGAAAGAAGTAAGAGAAATGATACCCTTCACGATAGCCACAAACCATATAAAGTATCTTGGCGTGACTCTAACCAAACAAGTGAAAGATCTGTATGACAAGAACTTCAAGTCTCTGAAGAAAGAAATTGAAGAAGACCTCAGAAGATGGAAAAATCTGCCATGCTCATGGATTGGCAGGATTAATATAGTAAAAATGAGCATCTTACCAAAAGTAATATACAGATTCAATGCAATCCCCATCAAAATCCCAACTCAATTCTTCATAGAGTTAGAAAGAGCAATTCAAAAATTCATCTGGAATAACAGAAAACCCAGAATAGCTAAAACTATTCTCAAGAGTAAAAGAACCTCTGGGGGAATCAGTATCCCGGACCTCAAGCTGTACTACAGAGCAATAGTGTTAAAAACCGCATGGTATTGGTACAGTGACAGGCATGTAGATCAATGGAACAGAATTGAAGACCCAGAAATGATTCCACACTCCTATGGTCACTTGATCTTTAACAAAGGAGCTAAAACCATCCAGTGGAAAAAAGATAGCCTCTTCAATAAATGGTGCTGGCTCAGCTGGAGGTCAACATGCAGAAGAATGCAAATTGACCCATTCTTATCTCCTTGCACTAAGCTCAATTCCAAGTGGATCAAGGATCTCCACATAAAACCAGACACACTGAAACTAATAGAAGGGAAACTAGGGAAGAACCTTGAACATATGGGCACAGGGGAGAATTTCCTGAACAGAACTCCAATAACTTATGCTCTAAGATCAAGAATAGACAAATGGGACCTCATTAAATTACAAAGTTTTTGCAAGGCAAAAGACACTGTCAAAAAGACAAAGCGGCAACCAACTAACTGGGAAATGATCTTTACCAACCTTATATCCGACAGAGGGCTAATATCCAATATATACAAAGAACTCAAGAAGTTAAACTCCAGAGAGGCAAGTAACCCAATTAAAAAATGGGGTACAGAGCTAAACAAAGAGTTCTTACCTGAAGAATATCTAATGGGTGAGAAGCACCTAAAGAGATGTTCATCATCCTTAGTCATTAGGGAAATGCAAATCAAAACAACCCTGAGATTCCATCTCACACCAGTCAGGATGGCTAAAATCAAAAACACAGGAGACAGCAGTTGTTGGCAAGGATGTGGAGAAAGAGGAACACTCCTCCACTGCTGGTGGAATTGCAAGCTGGTACAACCACTCTGGAAAGCAGTCTGGCGGTTCCTCAGAAAACTGGGCATGACACTCCCGGAGGATCCTGTTATACCACTCCTGGACATATACCCAGAGGCTTTACCTGCATGCAATAAGGACACATGCTCCACTATGTTCATAGCAGCCTTATTTATAATAGCCAGAAGCTGGAAAGAACCCAGATGTCCCTCAATGGAGGAATGGATTCAGAAGATGTGGTATATCTACACAATGGAATACTACTCTGCAATTAAAAACAATGAATTCACGAAATTCCTAGGCAAATGGTCAGAACTTGAAAATATCATCCTTAGTGAGGTAACCCAATCACAAAAGAACACACATGGTATGCAGTCACTAATAAGGGGATATTGACCCAGAATCTCGGAATACCCTAGACACAATTCGCATAGCAATAGATTTCTAAGAAGATGGAAGGAGAGACCCCTGGTCCTGGAAAGACTGGATGTAGGGGAACGCCAGGACAGAGAAACGAGAGGGGGTTGAATGGAGAAAAGAGGGAGGGAAGGGGGCTTATGGGACTTTCGGGGAGGGAGGAAAGGGGAAAGGGGAAATGATTTGGAATGTAAATTAAAAAAAAAAACCAAAAACCCTCATCCTAGCTGCGTGGAAGCCAGTCTTCTGCTAGCAGCCTTCAGATGAAGATGTAGAACTCTCAGCGCCTCTGCACCATGCCTGCCTGAATGCTGCCATGCTCCCTCCTTGATAATAGTGAACTGAACCTCTGAACCTGTAAGGCAGCCCCGATTAAATGTTTTCATTTATAAGAGTTGCCTTGGTCATGGTGTCTGTTCATGGCAGTAAAGCCCTAACTATGACACTCTAGCTGCCTTGGTTTAATTTTGGGTCTTCTCTTCCATCCCATTGATCCACATGTCTGCTTCTGCCCGTACCATGCTCTTGCTAGCATGGCTCTACAGCATGACTTGAAATTGGGGATTATGATAACCTCTAGCATCAGTCTTTTGCTAAAAGTGCTTATCAGTTCCATGTTCTTCTCCTCAAGTCTTTAGCATCTCCTCTGCACAAGGTTGCATTGTTTGCAGATGGGGTAATTTGACTGATTTTCCCCTTTGTTTCTTCCTCTTGCCTTACTGCTGTAGTTCAGAGACCAGAGGATGGATTGAAGAAGAGTGGAATCCACATCCTTGTCTTGTGGATTTTAGGAGAGATACTTTGAGTAGAGTATTGGCTGTAAGTTTATAGAATACAGCCTTTATTGTGTTGACACGTTCCCTCCATCCCTAGCTTCTTTGAGGTTTTTATTATGCACACATATTGGACAGGGAAATGAAAGAGACCCAGAGACTTTGCCTGTGAGTCTGTAAACATTGATTCACCAAAGGAGGTTTCCTGAGGAGTGAGAGCAGTCAGGAGCTATGGTACCATGTCTGGGTGATGGGCATATATGAACTGGATGGGCCAACCTTTGCCTGTTCCTTTCTTTCATTTCAATAGATGTAGAAGAGCCAATTGTATACTATGGACTACTCATTGGCCATGTGATGGGACCTTTCCTCTGTCCCTGAAACCTATCAGAAGGGACCTCACTTAATCTCATGGGTCTAGATACTCCCCAGAAACCCCATTGGGCTATCTTTCCTTGAAGTTAATTACTCCCTAAAGAACCTCTTACTTCAAAGGATAATTTGTCTCAGTATATCCCTCTGGAACCCTTCAATCTGAGACCTTACAAAAAGTATGGTACAACTGCTCTGATCCTAAGCCCTAAGGCTCTGCAGCTTCACTCACTGGTATTGGCAGCAAAGCCCTGCCCAGTTGAGGTTGAGTCCTCCTATAGGGACTCCAAGCTCTTCTGCTCTGCCTTCTGGGAATTCTTTCCTTCCCTTACTACTACTTAGACTAACATTTTCTCCACCATTATCCCCAGCTGGCTTCAAGAGAATGGTGTTTACTTGCCTCCCCAGTGGAATCCAGGAGGTGCCGACGCACAGGTTGTTACCAGTAGGCACTTTAATATCTGAAATCTTCAGGGGCTTCAGGTTATATGCATACAATAATAAAACCTAAAGAAACATAAAAGCACACGAAAACAGACATCAACACTATAACTGAAAATTCTACCATTATTCCTTTAGAAAACATCACCTTAATTTAACCAGTTTTTTTCTGTAGAAAAGAAATATTGTGGGTTGCTTTTCTTTCAATTCACTGTGAAGAGAAATACAAGATGTCCGAAGTTAATTTGGTTGTGGCAACACATTCTTGGAATCCTGGAACATGGGACACAGAGCAAGATAATTGGGGGTTTTCCTAATCAGCTTAGACTACATAGTGAGTTCAAGAGACAACACCCTTGCCTAGACAAAAATGTACAAATATAATGACATGAAAATAAGGGCTATTTGGAGTAATGTTTTGTTTGCACTGCAAACATTTAAGTTTCAGCATTTTCAGGGTCTCTTTAATAAGCACAGATACCCAGTGAACATACATCTCTACTTCCTGTTACTTTCAGTAGATACACCTTCCCAGTCAGTTGGGTTACCCACTCCCACATACCCACACTCCTCTCTTCCCCATTTATTTCAACTCCACACAACTTTATAGGCCTATTTAAGAGGAGGGACTCTCTTGGTGACTTGTGCCCCAGTAATTTCCCTGTTGCTTGGATTTGGATAATTCTTAAGTGTCTACTCCATCCAATATTAACAGTTGTGGATTCACAGAATGTGAGATTCACAGACCCTCCCTTCACTTTAGAGATTAAAAAGCTAAACCCTAGAGCAGACCATCAAAACTGACTAGTCAGACACACGCACGCAAGTTTCTCTGCTTCCACGCAAGTCAAAGTAAAGACTAAAGGGATATCTTTAAGATTTAAAGACAAAATGAAAAGGGGGTGAAAGAGATGGGATTCAGTAGCACTTTGAAGAACAGAGAGCATCTGGGGGACTCAGAAGAGAGGAAAGGTTGCATCCTAAGTGTCTTCAAAGGGATCGCCAACATCAGGCATGACTTAAAAAGGTGAAAAATGCCCAGGATTAGAGGGTCAGGAACCTGAGAAGGCAAGGGCAGGTGGGACTGCAAATAGAAATGTGAGAGCCGCTCTCACCAGACCCCTTCTTGTGCATTTGTGGGGTGATTCAACATTTCCCTTGACACTGCTGCTAGGTGAATACTACCCACTTGACACACTGCACATGGTAAATCAGACCATCTATATTCATGGCTTTAGCTGTGGGGGTTACATGCTGGGGGAAATACTGGAATTAATGTATTATGAATAAGAGATATTCACAGGCTCAACCACAACAGGATGTGGGCACAGCAACACAAACCCTGAGTGTCCTCACTCAGATGCTAGTTAAAGAAAATATTTCGAGTTCAATATGAGGAAATTTGCACGAGTATTTAGAATAATCCAGCATAGGGACAGAAAGTAAATTACTGCCTGGGCTATTGGGCAGGGAGAGTAGTAATAGGGGGTGGTACAGAGAGGTGAGAAGGGACATTGATGTTGACTTTTTTATATGGGGAAAGGTGTCAAACTGATTGCAGTAGTACCTGTGCAACTCTGTGACTCTACTATGAACATTGGCTTATAGACTGATAATCTGTGAACTGTATCTTATTAAAACTGTTTGTGTCTGTCTCTCTGTGGAGTGGAGATGTCTATATGTTTACATGAATATTGGTATACAGATGTGTGCACATGCATGTGGAAGCCAGAGGTTGACATTGGATGTCTTCCTCGGTTGTTATTCACCTCCCTTATGGAGACTGGGTCTCCTATTGCGCTTGTAGTTTGCCAGTGTGACTAGACCAGCTAGCCAGTGAGCCTAGGCATCCTGCTATACAGCTACTTGTCCTCTGTCACACAAGAATTTTGTTTCAATTCAAGTCTTCATGTCTGTACATCGAACATGTTGCCAACCGGGCCAACTCTCTAGCTCTACATTTTTTTTTAGTTAAAAATACCAGTGTCAATATAAATAATTTCAAAATTATTTGTGAGTGCATATATGATAGTATGCATTTGCAACCCCAATTAATTAAAAAAATTTCATTTGAAGGGACTAATAATATTGAGTAGACATATATAAATATATGTATGTGATATGTATATATATGGGGCATTAATAAATCATTTAAATTAAACTGTAAGAAAGAAAGTCTATGTGCAAGTTGGCAGATATTTTTGGAGCCCATTGAAGCACAGTATGATAATAAAATCTTATAATAACCATTCTATAAAAAGAAAGGGATGGGGGAGGGAAAAGAGGAGAGATCAGAGGAAGATGGGGTCAGGTTTCTCAATAGCAATGTAGACTTGGTGGAGATAGTGAAGGGGTGCTACCCATGTGTTAAATTATCTAATTTATGTGAAATGTAGAAAAATAGTTTTTATGAGATGATAAAATCTCTCTAAGAGATTTTGCCAAGGCTGCACACTGTCTTACGCTGTTTGCTCTTGCTTTGTAAGTATTGCCTGTGATTTCAGGAGTAAAATTTAAGATTTTTGAGGACAGGAATACTATCTTATAATTTAGGGCATTATTTTTCAGTATTTGTGCAATTGATATCATTATGTCTCTGAACTCCTCACCATTTGTTAAGGGGCACTGAAATGTGACCTAAAGTGTGTGAATGAAAAGTTTGCACTTAGGTGCACACTGTATATTCATGCCAGTGGCTTTCTTCCTCTTCAGGCCAACACCTGCCTGCAGCTTCATACAGGTTGAAAGCCTTTTCTTCTTGAGCTTGTCACAAACTGCTGAAGTCAGTGGATATGTGACAGTGTGAGATCAGAACATCACATCGTTGAATATCAAGCACATTTGTAGTTGCAATGAGTATGGACCAGTGTCTGTCTGTGCCCCCCCCCCACTTAGTACCTGTGGTGGTTTGAATACACTTGGCCCATATAGAGTGGCACTGTTGGGAGGTGTGGCCTTGTTGGAGTAGGTATGGAGTACTTGTTGGAGGAAATGTGTCACTGTGGGGGTGGGTTTTGAGACTCTCCTTCTAATTGATTTCAGGACAGTCTTCTCCTTTTTGCCTTTGGAACAAGATGTAGAACTATCAACTTCTCCTGCACCATACCTGCCTGGATGCTGCCATGCCTTCTGCCTTGATGATAATGGACTGAACCTGTAGGCTAGTCCCAATTAAATGTTGTCTTTTATAAAAGTTGCCTTAGTCATGGTGTCTCTTCACAGCAATGGAAACCCTAAGACAGTACTTTTGTGATCTTGTGCAAGTTGTTTAAACAGCTATGTCTCTGCCTCCTTGTCTGTAAACTGTAGATTCAACCATCTCATTCCTTGGGATTGGCTTATATTATACACTTAGTAGCTTTGGGATCTCTCAGCAGGAGGACCAGGATCTAGTTAACTATTTGATCAAGGCTTCAAATCCAGAAACAATGGAGAGGAAAGTCCCGGGCAATCATACGATGCCTGTAACACCACAGTTACTAACTACAGGAAGCTCTTACCTTGCTATCCTGCTAGACTGAACTGGTCTTGAATACACAGCCTAAGAGCTGTGTTAAGCCTTGTTAAAGGCATAAAGACCTCCAGGAAGGAACTTGGCTCCACATCTCTTGTCCCCAAGCATGGCTCAAATCCTATACTAATTGAACATCTTGAGGGTCCATTTCTATTCAAGGTTGTGCTTTCACTGGCCAGATGA
Source organism: Tokudaia tokunoshimensis (assembly GCA_036184795.1). Taxonomy (NCBI): domain Eukaryota; kingdom Metazoa; phylum Chordata; class Mammalia; order Rodentia; family Muridae; genus Tokudaia; species Tokudaia tokunoshimensis. The sequence continues at coordinate 15,553,438 of BTHU01000007.1, forward strand.
AGTCTTCCTGTTCAGTGTTCAGTGTCTGGCCTGATCAGAATTCCTGAATGTGGTCATGCTTAACTATTTTCAGTTTTCTATGGCCTTAAGATATGGCCTTGGACTTTACAGCCACATATAATGACACAAAGCCTTTGAATCAATGGGGAAGACCAAATTAGGCCTTAATACCTAAAGTTCCTTGTCCTACTTTGCTTGCTATTGCTATGATAAATGTGACCAAAAGAACTTGGAGAAGAGAGGGTTAATTTGGCTTATGCTTCAATATCACAGTCTGCCACTGAGGGAAACCAGATAGGAACTCAAGTAGGAACTTGGAGGCAAGAGCTAAAACAGAGGTCATGAAGGAGTACTACATACTGGCTTGCTCCCTGAAGCTTGCTCAACTCGCTTTCTTAGACACCCCAGAATCATCTGGCCAGCAGTAGCACCAGCCACAGCGAGCTGGGCTGGTACATATTAATTGTTAATCAAGAAAATGCCCTCAAAGACTTCCTCACAGGTCAATCTGATGGAGGAAATTTCTCAATTGACATTCCTTCTTCCCAAATGACTCTAGCTTGTATCAAGTTGACAACAAACTAAAGTTGACAGCACACCTTTGTCATTTGTCACTTGATACATCTATTGAATGCATTCCTTGAAGCTGATGCCCTTATCAACACAATTTGGAGCTCATCTGGAACCACAGAGTACAACCTTGCTTGTTAAAGAAGGATGAGGTGGGTTAAGATCAAGACTTTTTGGTATAACATTAGACAAGTCTAAGTCATCAAACTTCTGGCTCTGGGGACGTGGTTTTATAGCTGAGCTATGGTTGCATATCTGGCTGGAAGCAGCAATTTTTCACTGTGTCTATAAAAACAGTATCTGGTAGGTTCCTTAGATCTCTAATGGCCACTTACTTTCTGTCTCTATAAGGTACTAAATTGTTGGAGAATTACTTATTTTGTAACAAAGATCTAATAGGTTACTTTTGTGTGGTTCTGTTATGTTCTATTAAAGATGTTTTTGGTTTTGTTTGCTTGTTTGTTTTCAGATAAGATAGTCTGATTTCTGCTTCCTGTATTTAGGAAGTTAAGATATTCTAAGGTACAAACTTGAAACTACCTTTGAAGTTCATTACCTAGAGAAATTTATCTCTCTGAATTCTTAAAAAACAAACAACCAAACAAGCAAACAAACAACAACAACAAAATCCCTTCCTATCGGAATTCCAGCTAATCCTTGGATTTCTATTTTATTGGCCCCAACATCCTTGCCTGGCATTTCTGTGTCTAAATACTCAGTAAATGGACATGGATGGGGTGACATGAATTTACCATGGCATGTAAATGGTCCTTATAGTCCCTGGAACATCTGAAGGGCTAAATCAGATATGTGATTTCATTCATCCTGCCTGAGACTTAAGAGTACCTATGGACATCATTCAGGACTAAATGTTACCAAATCTTGCTTACTTAGGAAGATATACTCTGGAGTTATATGGCTCCAGTCTGTGTCCTTGCCACCTGATGGTCCTCCATTCTTGGTCTCTTCTGTGAAATGAGCTGAATGATCTCACCTACCTCATATACTTGCTGTCAAGCTAATAGAAACAAAATGGCTGCCATGTACCCATCTCTGTACAGTGTTAACTGTGACTACCATCTAGGGCATTGGTTCTCAACAGTCTTAACGCAGCAACCTTTTAATACATTTCTTCCTGTTGTGGTGACCCCCAACTATAAAATTATTTTTGTTGCTACTTCATAACTGTAATTTTGCTACTGTTAGGAATCACAATGTAAATAGAGCTGTGTTTCCCGATGGCCTTTGGAAAGCCATGACCCACAGGTTGAAAACCACTGATCTAAGGTTTTCTTAGTCTTAGAACCCAACACCCATCTCTAGATGCAGAAATAATTAATAGGTAAATGCACAGAGACACCAATATCTAAATCAAACAACTGTCAGAAATATCTTCCAAAAAGTTAAGACTTTGGGATCTGAAAAGATCATCTAAGAAAATGTTTCTTAGGTTTTTTTGACAGTCACTACATCCTTTATCATAAAATACACACATACATATAGACCCAAGGTAAGAGAAAAGGGAAACCATGCTCTGTCCATCTTCTTGTGTCTTGAGGAAAATTATCCACCTTAAATCACAATTTGTTGGTTGGGACTCTGCATCTAACCTCCTGACACCAGGTCATGAAGCCCTTGCTCACTGTCAGACATTACTGTTTATGGACAAAGCCTTGTTACCCTAATGACACCAGTATCTAATCCCCAGAGGATGGTTTCTATCATCTGACATCTGACACAAGGACATCCAGGTCATCCTGCTCCAATCTGTCCTCCCAGTAACTGACATGATATAGAGATTTTACAATCTGGTGACATGAACACACACTCGATTTTAAAAGACTATTGCTTAATTCGTTTCTCAAATATAAAACCTTCCAAACCTTCCACCTTTTGTCATTTTTTGTTGACTTTCCTGAAAATAACTAAGTAACTACATTCTGATACATGATGATCAATCCATCTATGCAATTTTGTCTGTAACAACATATATCCTGAAACAAAATTCTCACAGAACCTTTTTTACTTACAGACAATGTTTGCTTTCTTTGGCTTATGTCTTGATTAAGGAAAGTGAGGATCCTTGTGTAAACACCCAGCAGACATATAAAATCCTGGCATGGCTGCCTGTGCCCAGAGCCCCAACATTAGAGGTACAGAGACAGGTAGATTAAAGAGCTCACTAGCTGGGTAATAAAGCAAAGATCAGTAGAGGAAAACACTTCGTGCCCTTTTCTGGTCTCTGTTCATGTACATGCAACGTTCTCTCTCTCTCTCTCTCTCTCTCTCTCTCTCTCTGTGTGTGTGTGTGTGTGTGTGTGTGTGTGTGCTAATCATGCCTAACTGTATTGACTCTCCAATCTATTTGAAAACTACGATAGTAAATTTCCAAAAAAGATATGGTAGATACACTATTTTAAAAGTTCAGTGGAATATCTGACAAGGATTTGACTCCATAGCCATGGGCTCTACATTCATAGATTCAACCAATTACAGACAGAAAATATTTTTGTTGTGTCTGCTGAACATGCAGAGATTCTGTCTTGCTACTCCCTACATATCACAGAATAGCAACTATGCACAAGTTTTCATTGTGTTGGATGATACATCTAAAGCAGAAATGACTCAGAGTGCACACAGGGATGTATGTAGGTCATAGGCAAATTTGTCATTTTAGGGAAGAGACTGGAGCATCCATGAATTTTGGATTTTGGTATCTTTAGAAAATCCTGGACCCAATCACCTGTTCAAAAACCAAAACTGGCTTGCTGTTCAAAGCTAACACACAGCTTCAAGTACATTTGAGAAGTGTTATGGTAAATCTCTCTTTTTGTCTGAATAAGGAAAACTGTATAATTGGCCCAGTGCTCTCAGGTTTCTAGCCTAAAAAAGAGAGAGGATGGAGGAAAAAAAAAGTGGGTCTAGGAGGCTTCTGATTTGACAGGGGTCACGTGAGTCAAGGAGCTGCAGAAGCTACTAGGGGCACTGCTGGAGGGGACAAAGCTTGTGTACTGAAGAGTGAGAAAGGAGACCAAGGCAGGAGGCAAAGAGCAAATGAAAAAACGCCAAACAAGAAAAACCCCTTAGGCTAGCATTCTATGGGAACGTGCCCGAGGCTCTTAGAGAAAGAAAGCATCAGAGGAATCCTAGGCTGGAAGGTTTCTCCATAAGAGGTTATAGTGACCACTTTTCAAGGCTGACTCGTTCTTTCAAGACTCCCCTAGAATCTGACTACTCAATCTTGGTCATTAAGGATCCCCACTGCTGCCTCAGTAAAAGCATTCTAAGCCTTATCTCTGGGTGGAATGTTATCAGTGTGTTGTGTACCATGGGTTCCGCATCCTTTGGAGGTTTGTCCAAGGGAGGAATATACCACTGAAAGCAAAGTTCTTTGTGTAAAGCTTGAACCGCCATTTCTGATGAGATTTCTGTATAAGATGGGCTGCCAGTGAGCTTTGCAGATAAATCAGACTGCAGGGAACTGTCCCGATGAACCTAGGGAACAGTAACAGAGGAACCGTGTCAGTGTAGTTACTGATAACGAGCTCATTCAATATTTAAAGTAAATTAACTGGCTGCATTAAAAAAAAATTCTGGGAGTTGTCTCAGCTTATTTTATGACGGTAGACCTTAAAGCTGCCCGTAGATTACCATAGAATAAATTCTCATATAATAAACGATGCTTTAAAACTTCGTGACCTCAACAGTTGTCTTTTTCTCTAGTAAAACTTCAGGCTGGAAATAGCCTGAAACTTATTGCTAAGGAATACCTATTACAACGTTTCTACTTTACACACTGGTGAGGAAATATGTGCTTCAAGCTCCAGGAGCAAGGTTTGTTAGCATATGCTACTTGAAGAGTGTGTGCTCATAACTCTTACGGACTCTATTTAGTGGTGGCACCATCTGCAAAATAAGACATTTACTTTTTTTTCCTGAAAGGTTTAAGTTCTATTCTCCCCCTCCTTCCTTCTTTAAATGCACAAGGCTGGCTTATAAGTTCAAGTCCTCAGTGGTATCTAGGCCTAGCTTCTCTCTGGGAACTCGGTCATTGGGCCAGGAACACAAATGTGAAGAGTACATCCACTGTTTCAAGAGTTGTTGAGGTAACCAAGGGGACAGAAGATGCCAATGATGGTCAACAACAGGTTATCCAGGGAGAGAGCAAGACAGCAAGCAGTACCTCGACTCTGAAAACAGCCTTGCAAAGTAATGATGTTCAAAGTTAACCTCCTCTTGCTTCCAAGATCACAGTACAGTAGTTGGGAAACAGTTTCCCTGCTCCTGTCTCCCTCTTGACCTCCAAGGCTTCTCAGGGGCTGATGACCAAGGGAAGACATCACCACCTGAAAGAAGAACTAGATGCCTCTGCCCCTTCCATTATGCCTGAGCTTGTTTAGACTGACTGTTGAGTATAAGCCTTTAAAGAGAAAGCAGACATGGGAAAGACAGACCTTTCAAGCTGTCACCTGAGAAAAGAGAAAAGATGTTTTTGACTGAAAGGTAATGCTGAATGGGAAACTTCCCGAAATGACCTGGAAACTATCAAAAAGTTTTAAAAAAAACTGAAACAATATTGGTGCAAAAACAAACAAACAAGCAAACAAATCTGTATAATGAAGAGTGATTCCACATTCAGCAGTTCATGAAAGAGACTGGGTAAAGAACTGCTTTTAAAAAAAATGAGTTTCTCTTTCTTTTCTTTACTTTTTTTTTTTCTTTTTTTGAGGCAGGGTTTCTCTTCATAGCCCTGGCTGTCTTGGAACTCTATCTCTGTGGATCAGGCTGGCCCTGAAACTCACAGAGATCTGCCTGTCTCTGCCTCCCAAGTGCTGGGGTTAAAGGCATGTGCAACTGCCACCTGGCCAAAATTGAATTTCTCATATGAGGAGCTTTTCCAGGTTCTGACAACTATTAATTATTCTTATAATAATTATTCTAATGATTGGTATTCCAACAGTAGGTATTATTTCCTAGGTTTTGACACATAATTCATATATATAACCGGGCCAGCGTAGGAACATGAAAATCAGTTGCCTTTCAGTTCAACACAATAGTGATCATTAGAACAATGTTTGGTAAGTTTAACAGACACCAATATCAAACTGGGGTCGTGGTTCAGCCATCAGGGCTTGCCTCTCAAGCATGAGGACCTAAGTTTAATCCTCAGTGTCCACGTGAAAAGGCTGAACACAGTTGAATGTGCTCACAGGGTCAGTACTGAGATGGGGAGAATGTTGGATCCCTGGAAGTAAGTGTCAGGCCAGTGAGAGATCCTGTGTCTAAAATCAAGGTGGGTGGCTCCTAGAGAATCACATCTGCAGTTGGCCTCTGACCTACACACGCAGCACACTTATAAGCACACACACACACCTGAACAGATACATTTAGTCACTATGGAAACATGCATTTTCCATTATCTTCAAAACGTTATAGTACCCAGTTGCTGGGGAGATCAATTAGATAGATAAATGGTGAACTATGCACCAAGTACTTTTTATGTTTTCTTAATTCTTTAAAAGGAATGGGATAACAAACCTACTACCGTCCTATCGAAACCAAATCATTCCAACTCATCAAATACTTGGGTCTGCACGGGCTGCACAGGCATTCTGTCCATAAGCATGTATAACTCAGCCCGGTGCACGATTTTAATCATCCTCTATTTGGGATCTCTAACGTGATTTGCTTGGTGCCTCTGTTTTCTATTGCAAAGCTCCAAAGGATTTAACTTAACACTACACAGAGCAATGATTGTTATGGAAAGGCGCCTACTTCTTGGTGGGGGTGGGGAAGGGAGGAAGTATCAAAGTGTGGAAACAGTTTGATTGAAGTAGCCTCCCGAGTGATTAAAGGCTCAAAAAACGTTATTATAAAAATCAGCCAAGCTTGGAGATTATATTTAAAAAAAAAAAAAATCCCCAAAGGCTTCATGCTCCTTAGTTGCTTACCCCTGTGAAGCAAACACCTGACTAGGTGCTTTACACCGGTCAGGCAAGCAACATTGATCTCAGCTGATTATCATGGGCTAGTGTTACACTAATTATATAAAAACAAGAGTATGACAGGTGAAACACAATCCGCCATCATGCCACTCCCAGGAGAAATAGCAGACGGATGTGGGTCACATTCCAACTCCTACCTGTGGAACTCCATCCAGACTCAGTATTAGGTCCTGAGAGTCATGGGTTCAGACCAGAACAATTGGGCCAGATTCCAGGCAGTCACATTGGTTTCTAAGGTCTTATTCAGTGTCCCCAAGAGTAGAACTATGAAGACACTGTTCTCAACCTTCAAGTTCAGTCCCTTGCCCTCTACTTTCAGAGCCAATGTAACCAGGTAGGATGGCTAAAGCCTACAATACTATCACTTAGCAGACCAAGCGAGGAAGACTCCTGTGAGTTTGAGCTGAGCTTGAGCTACAGAGTAAGTTCCAAGTCAGACTAGTCTAAAACAAGGCACTGATTAAAATAAACAAATAAACAGCAATCGGGAAAAAAAAATCTAGACAAAAACCAAAACCAAGGTGTCTGGGACACAGGCAGTAATCCACAAGAGAGTTTCAGTTCTCAAATCTATAGAGCTTTCTCCAATGCTATGCACGGTTGTGGGAGATCTTACTGGTCTACCCATCCCTCTCATTCATCTTCTGGGAGAAAGTTACTAGATTGATGAAACTGAGGGAAATATTTGGGACATACATATTTCTGCTTCTCTTGAGAGTGAACTATTTGTTGGTTGAACATTTTTTGTTTCTTCAGGTGAGATTTTAAGGAACCCCATGACGAGGCCTGGTGTGTTCCAATACTAAGTGAAGGGCAAGGAAATTCACAACATATACAGCCCCTCGCCAACATATGGGGAGCCACCCTCTACAGTATCAATGTTATGATTCATAGAAGTGGGTAATGTTCCTCCTCATCTTTACTCTTACACTTCTCGATGAGCTAGAGCTCACTCCAGGAAATGAGTGGTAAGTATTAGGAAGGTCACAGTTCTCTAGCTTCCGGGAAGATGGGAAAATCCTTTGAAACACTTCCCATGGGACTCCAACTTTTGGCAGTAGTTGTTGCTTGTGTGGAGGCGAGGTTTCATTGTGCAGCCTAAGAGGTTTCCCCAGATAGCCCGGGAGGATGGGAAACTCATAATCCTCCTGGCTCAGCCTCTGAGTGCTGCCGTTACAGACATGAGTCAATATACATGTCTCTTTAACAGGGTTCTTCTAAGTTCCTTAATGAGTCTTTCCTTGTTTGATTATTTAAATGGTTTATGTTAATATATAATATGTAATTTATACTGTAATATAACAGTATTTCACTGGATAGCCCAGGCTGGCCTACAGTTTACATTCCTTATGTCTCAGCCTCCTGAATTTTGAGATTACAAGAATGCACCATCACATGTGATCCTATCACTTCTAAGGCAGTTTATTTTTAAAACAACAATAACAACAACAACAAAACCCAACCAACTATTTCGAATAAAAAGGCAGGAGTATTCCCCAAGTATTCCTTAAAATTTTTAACATTATCTCCCAGCACAGAAGTGTTCCATCCTCATAGGATAAGATGTGTGGAAGTCCCTGTTCTGGTCACTTCCCTGGCAACATCAGCCACAGAAGCATGGACATGGCTAGTGCATGGAAACCTATCCTTATGAGTATCAACAAGCTAAAAGGTGAGGTTCAAAGGTAGAGATAATTCAGAATAAGTGACGATCTTTTTTGCTAATTTTGAAAAAAAAATCTGTGCAAGCGAAATGATTTATTCATTTCATAAACATGTACCAGAAGCTTGCTGGATTCCACATTCCCTTGAGCTTCCTAGAATCTCAGCCTTTCCATCTATAAAGCATGAACGTGTCAGCCTCTCCACAAGCTGCTCCTTCTTTTGACCCCCTTACATTGGCTGATGACATCTCTGAGCTCTCAGGATCCTTCCCACGACTCCTTTGTCTTCAGTTTCTAAAGGGTCATGGCGCTGTTTTAGTGTGTCTTATTTTTCTTAAGTAGTGTCTTTTACAGCCATATCTTCCTTCCCACTCATGATATATGATACATTACTTATTACTTGACTGTGTCTCTTCCATAATTCCTTTCCCTCTCTCCTTCACCTGTAAATGCTACACAATACCAACAGCAATGCTAAGATATACATGTGGTTTCCCTTTTGAATTACTTTTTCTTGTTAGAACATGGTTTTATCTTTTAATTATAAAAAAATGCCTATGAAGTAGCAGGCTTCTTTACGGTATTTTCATATACACATCATTTTGGTTAATTTCTCCCAACTTCACCCCCTCCATTTCCCTGCTCCCCTTTCTCTGCCACACCCTGCACCCCCAGTCTCCCCCTTTCCACTTCATGTGTTCTATTTTCCTCAGTCCTCTTAAAGCCTCTTCATTTCCCACTGTTCCACTGGCTCCTCTCTAGTCCCCCAGACTTAACCCACATCTGCAGATATATAGCCATGCAGATATCCATATTTACCATTAGAGGCCAGGATCCACGTGTAAGAGAGAAAACACAGCATTTGTCTTTCTGAACCTCAATTACCTCGTTATTCTTTCCCTATAGGGTCCAACTAGGATTTGTGGCCATTTGTTTTCTTAAAGGAAGCTGCTCTGTTTACAATGAGATGGAATCCCAAAGTAATTTTAATTTGCGGTGGCTAAGGGTTTTGAGTGCATCAAGAATACATTTATTGGCCATTCGCATCTCTTCTTTTGAAAACTGCCTTTCAGTCCATTTATCACTGGCAGTTTTGGTTTCAGTACTTAGCTTTTGCTATTCTCTATGTCTTCTAGATATTTACCCCTTCTCTGAAGAATAGCTAAGAAAAGATTTTTCTCCCAATCAGCAAGCTATCTGCTCATTCTGTTGACAAAAAAAAAAAAGTTTTCCTTTTCTTTTTTTTAATTAGATATTTGCTTTATTTAAATTTCAAATTTCCTCATTACCCCCTCTGAAAATCCCCCCTCCCCCTGCTTTCCAACACCCCCTCCCACTTTCCTGACTTGGCATTCCCCTACACTGGGGCATCAAGCCTTCTCAGGACCAATGGCATCTCCTCTCACTGATGTCACATATGTAGCTGGAGCCATGGGTTCCTCCATGTGTATTCTTTGGTTGGTGGTTTAGTCCCTGGGAGCTCTGGGGGTACTGGTTGGTTCATATTATTGTTCCTCCTATGGGGCTGCAAACCTCTTCAGCTCCTTGGGTCCTTTCTCTAGCTCCTCCATTGGGGATCCTATATTCAGTCCATTGGTTGGCTGTGAGCCATGGGTATTTTGATCCCCCTCTAAGAAGGATTAAAGTATCCACACCTTGGTCTTCCTTCTTCTTGAGGTTGATGTGGTCTGTGAGTTGTATCTTGGGTATTCTGAGCTTTAGGGCTAATAATTAGCGCAGTTTTCCTTTTCTTGTGCGGAAGTTCTGTGTGTGTTTGTGCTCACGTGCTTACATGTGTGCACATGTGTATGTGCCTGGACGTGTGTGAGTGCACTTGCTTGTGTGTGTGCTTGTAGAAGTGCAAGGTCAACTATATCATGCTCCACACCATTTTGGCTAGACTGACTGGCAGGCAAGTTTTGGCATTCACTTATCTTAATCCACTCAGCCCAGTGAAAAGCTACAACACCTAGCTTTTGATAAAGGTACTTGGGATGTGAACTCAGGTCCTCATGTTTGCACAGCACTGAGCTATCTCCCCAGTCCCTAAAAACCTTTTGATTTCATGTAGTCCCATCTGTCAGTGCTATTGGAGTCATAATGACAAGTGTCTTGCTTACACTTAAACCAGCAGGTATTTCCCCGCCCCCTACACACACACATTTTCTTTAGCAGTTTCAAAGTAAAACCATAAGCAACATATTTTAATTTTTACACTTTCCTTGTCATGTCCCTTAGAAAGAATTTCTATTACATGCTGGAGAATCCTCTGGGTATATGCCCAGTAGTGGTATAGCAGGGTCCTCCGGTGGTATTATGCCCAGTTTTCTGAGGAACCTCCAGACTGATTTTCAGAGTGGTTGTACCAGCTTGCAATTTACCAGCAGTGGAGGAGTGTTCCTCTTTCTCCACATCCTCGCCAACAACTGCTGTCTCCTGTGATTTTGATCTTAGCCATTCTGACTGGTGTGAGATGCAATCTCAGGGTTGTTTTGATTTGCATTTCCATGATTACTAAGGATGTTGAATGTAATAAGCACACATGCTCCACTATGTTCATAACAGCCCTATTTATAATAGCCAGAAGCTCGAAAGAACCCAGATGTCCCTCAACGGAGGAATGGATACAGAAAATGTGGTATATTTACACTATGGAATACTACTCAGCTATTAAAAAACGATGAATTCATGAAATTCTTAGGCAAGTGGGTGAAACTGGAGAATGTCATCCTAAGTGAGGTGACCCAATCACAAAAGAACATACATGGTATGCACTCACTGATAAGCAGATATTAGCCCAGAAGCTCGGAATACCAAGAAACAATTCACATATCAAATGATGCCCAAGAAGAAGGAAGGAGAGGCTCCTGGTCCTGGAAAGGCTCAATGCAGCAATGCAGGGGAATACCAGGACAGGGAAGCGGGAAGGGGTTGATAGGGGAACAGGGGGAGGGAAGAGGGCTTATGGGACTTTCAGGGGGAGGGAAGGGATCCAGGAAAGGGGAAATTATTTGAAATGTAAATAAAGAATATATCTAATAAATAAAAAAAGAAAGAATTTCTAAAGCAACCTAACTTCTTTTCTCTCAAACCTAAGATTTGTTTCTCTACCACCAGATCAAGACTAAATCCGGGGGCTCTGCCCTTCTATGTTGTCTGTCTCTCTCACCTCAGAGTTGCTTTGGCATATTGTAGGAATTCAACAAATGTTTATGATTATTGAATTTTAAGTCCTTATTCCTAGCTTGAAATGACTTGTTCAGTCTAATCAAACTTCTTTATTTCAGTACCTTGTTTAAATATTCCTATTACTCCAGATCCTGGTGATTTTAAAAAATAACTCTTAAAACTTCATTTATATTCATTTTTACGCCTTGTCAATGTGAATCTCTAGTTTTCATATTACATATTTTATAAAAATCCATTGACTCCAATAGAACTTTCCCAAATAAAAAGTTCTCCAACTCTTAATTCATCTAAAGTTTTTCCTTCTTTAAAATTAACATTTGTATATCCTTTAATATTAACATCTGTGAAAAAGTACAACAAATCCTTTACACATTTAAAATAAATATAAAGAACGTGAGTGTAGATTTAGAAAGACTCAGACTAGGTTATGGCAAAGTGATGATACTGGAATTTGCATCAGCTCTTAGCCAAATGGCTTCCTGAAAGATATTGATTCTACGGGAAGATAGACAACTCTGAGACATTTTAAAGGTTGGTGAGGACAATAAAGACTTGAGATCCTGAAACTCCAGGTGACTTGGTTTGCCTCCCTATGTGGTTCTACAGAAATGAGCCTGCTAGGAATTCTGGGTAAACTAGAAATCTCTGAGCCACTGGGAGGTTGCCATGCTCCTTTCTGCAATAGGAGGGAGAGCTGAGACAATTCACAGAGATCAGTGCTTTCAAAGCTTACCTTGGCCGGGTGGTGGTGGTGAACGCCTTTAATCCCAGCACTTGGAGGCAGAGGCAGGCAAATTTCTGAGTTCAAGGCCAGCCTAGTCTACAGAGTGAGTTCCAGGACAGCCAGGGCTACACAGAGAAACCCTGTCTCAAAAAAAAAAAATGGTAAGCTTTTTCTTTAAGCTTACCTTGCCTGATGTTTCAAACAGAACTCTCTCTAGTGGAATGACGTTTTCCAAACCTTGAAGAAGTTCCCTTGGAAACCCATCAATGCATGAAGAAGAGTAGAGCTGTAAGAATCGTTTCAGGAAAAGATGCAATTCTTTTTGGCGCAAAATCAGCTCAGAGTTGTACAGGGATGTGAGGAGCATGTCATCGGGCAAAGAAATCCCTGAGACTGGAGTTGCAGAAGCTTGGGAAACAGAATGATCATTATTTAGGCTTATGTGAGTGACAGAATGGTCTCAGTCTTGGTATTCATTCACTACCGGCTACAGCACAGCAACCATAGCCACCATAGTCCCACCACCACCTTGCTGTGTGGGATTTATATACTAATGGGTTACTGATTGCCACAGGCTTCAAGGGAAAATCTCAGTGGTTCATAAGGATAACGTTTCTGGATGTAAATGTTAAATGTATCATCTATTCTTTCTACCTGTCTTAGTTTGGGTTCCTACAAAACAGACCCTGTCATGGAGATTTGGGTGCATGGCATTCTTCTGACAAAGAATCTCAAAGAACTTTGTGGATGATTAGGAAAATTATGGTCAGGAGAAAGGGAGAGTGCATATGAATAAGACAGGTCCAGGCCCATGGTCAACAAAGGATCAGTCCTGCTAAGACCTTCTGTAAAACATTAACAACTGTAATCATAATGCCATTGTGCACTGTATAAAGATTTTCCCTGTATTATTCAAATGCTGATTCCCATGCCCCTACATCTGGTTGCAATCCTTCTTCTAAGAATCTCCTGTCTCAATGTTGTATAAGCATCACTCCCCAATTATTCCGATTGGTTAATAAAGAAGCTGACCAGCCAATGACTGAGCAGAGGGGACAATAGGGACTTCATCCTAGTGAAAGGAGGAGGAAACAGAGAGGAAGAGGAGATTTGCTACAAGGAGAGGTCCGGGAGCCGCCATGGGAAAACACCTAGAGCAGAGAGAAATAGATCAATACTGAAATCCAAGTATCTCTGGGATTTTGACTGGGAGGTAATTAGATTATCATAGAATATTCAAATAGCTTAGTACTGTTCAGTTGTTGTACCTTAAAGATGTTAAATAAATCTGATAGTCCTATCTCAATTATTTGAGAGCTAGCAAGGTTAAAAGAAAACTGGCAACACTTATAAATTTCCACTAACATTACAAAACAAAACAAAGTGAAACAAAGAATCAAAACCATGGAGGACAGTCTCAATTAAGCCAGAAACTGGAAAGCTCCTCTACTGTCTGTTACCTTACTGGCTAAGGTCATTGTTGGATGTGGGAAGGGTTGGCACCCCAAGTTTATAGGCTAGACAAAACCCTAAGAAATCTGAGAGCATAAAAGCATAGAGAGGAATGCTTCTGTGGAAAAGGGCCAGCCACTACGTTCAGAGGCAAGCTGTGGTGGCATGACGCTCTCGGGCTGGCTTTCCCTGCTCAGGGCCATGTCCTTCCTCTCTGAATGAGTTTCCATCACTGCACAATAGCTCGCAATCCTGAAACCTTCGCCAGTGGTTGTTTCCCCTCACCGAAACCAGATGACTGTGCTCAGCTAGTCTGTGATTCAGCTTGGTTGCCCTGCTGGCCTCTCCATCACTGGACACTGGTGCGGACCAAACGGTGTGAGTCAAGAGTTGGGAACTGAAATAAACCCTTTCTTAAAGTTGCTTTGGTCTTGGTGTTTTATCACAGCAACAGAAACTCAAGAAAACACGTGGTGATGTTTAAAATTATAATTAAATATCCTATCCAAAGTCATGCATTCCATCTCTTTCACACAACTGTTAGATAATTGAACACACCCTAAGGCCAAACCCTATCTTAGTCACTTTGTCAAGTTGCTGCTCAGTTGTCCCTCATTTTTTTTTATCTGATTTCTTCTATGGACCACTTTGGCAATCTTGGGAATCCACCAGATACCTTCCTGTCATGATGTTTTAAAATATATGACATAAGATGTAAGGAATTTCTACAGACACCAATTACAGGACAATATTATTCCAGTCCAAGGTTCCTGTACTCCAAGTCCAAGTCCCTGAAACTCCAATCTTTTGACAACCCTTCACTCAAATGTCAAAATAACTCTATACATTAGAAATACACACACACACACACACTGCTATACGATATATATAATATACATATATATAACTTATATGTATATAACTGTGTTATATATATAAATTATAAATAATATAAAATCTATAAGTTATATATAACTTTAGATAACAGTTATATACAATAATAATTATAGGTATATAACTTATATATGACATATATATATATCCTATAGATAACATATATGTAACTCTAAGTTAGAAATGGGATCTGAGTAGGAAAAGGGAACTAATATTCTTTCTTAACACATCAAGCTGGGCAGTGGTGGCCCACGCCTTTAATCCCAGCACTTGGGAGTCAGAGACAGGTGGATTTCTGAGTTTGAGGACAGCCTGGTCTACAGAGTGAGTACCAGGACAGCCAAGGCTACACAGAGAAACCCTGTCTCAAAACAAACAAACAACAACAACAACAGAAAAGAAACCACATCAAGGCATACCTAGCAGCTTGCTCATGTTGTTGATTCTTTGTAGGTGGATATAGTAGCGAATGAGAAGGATCCACGTAATGTCCACTTTGGAGATATTCCTCTTTCTACCATCTATACAGTCATACACATCATCATTTTGGCACATAAATGTACTGGAAGTCTGGAAAACAACTTGGTAGTTTTCTGAAAGCAAAACAAACAATAATATAATACAATGCTATCCTTTTCCTGAAAGAAATCTATGCACAGAGTCTGAAGGGGAGAAAAACTGTTACATGAGCAAATGTTCAATTTCAGAAAAAAAAATGTGTATCACAAAGGTACCAAACAAAGTGTGGGAAGATATTTAGTACACATATTGCTGCTGCTTTTTTAAAATAAAGATTTATTTTTATTTTATGTGTATGAGTGATTTACCTGCATGTATGTATGTATGTATGGGTACCATGAATGTATGAGTGCCATGTATATATGGGTACCATAAATGTATAGGTACCATGTTTGTAAGGGTACCATATTTGTATGAGTACCATGTTTTTATGAGTACCATGAGCATGCCTGATACACACAAAGGGCAAGAAAAGAAGTCAGACCCACTGGATTGAAGTTTCAAATGGTTGTGAGCCACCATGTGCTGGAAACTGAGCCCAGGTTCTCTGCAAGAGCAACAAGTGCTCCTGACTGCTAAGGCATCTCTCCAGCCCCCAAATTGTTTGTTTGTTTATTTATTTTACTTATTTATGGTTCTGGGAATTGAACACAGGGCCCTGTGCCTGCTAAGCAAGTGCTCTGCCTGTGAACTATAACCACAGCTCTGTTTCTTTTTATCTAGTGCATCTAAAACCTTTGTACAAAACAATTTTTAAACAGTCAAATAGCCCGATTCCAAAAAGCAGTTCATAGGAGAGGTGTGCAAAGAATGTCAACAACCAACTGGTAGGCCTAAAAGATGAAAAATTTTAGTACCACTGAAAATCAGGGCTATGCAGATTCAAGATGAAATAGTCTCTTCCATCCCTTGGGAACTGTCACAGTGGTATGTGACTGTAATGAGCATTAGTGACATCTTAAAGAAAACAGAGCGTGCACACACTTACTTAGAGGTGCAACAGCCCACAAGAGGATATGGCAGGACCTAACAAAGTGGAAAATGAAGACATCCGTGTGTATGCATGGAGTCTTGGGCAAGGATGCTCCCAGTAGTTTTGCAATAGGAAACGGAAACTATGAAACAGGAAACAGCTTATTTCTTTGACATGGTTGAAGGAAAGTAGAATAAACTAGATCCCTCTGTAAGGGAGGAAGTGTAGTGTGGAAGCTCAGTCCTTGTCTCAGCAGTGATGCTCCCTAGTGGGAGAGCTTGGCAATCTCTGTACCTCTTCTTGTCCACACGCCATGAGAGTGCTAATAGAGAGATGCTGTAAATCAACAATGAGCTAATGTGCAGATTCGACATGAAAGAAGTATAACGTGGAACCACTGGTGTAAATTCAAGGGTA
This sequence comes from Tokudaia tokunoshimensis, assembly GCA_036184795.1. Taxonomy (NCBI): domain Eukaryota; kingdom Metazoa; phylum Chordata; class Mammalia; order Rodentia; family Muridae; genus Tokudaia; species Tokudaia tokunoshimensis. Next base: position 15,569,845 of record BTHU01000007.1, read on the forward strand.
TGCAGTACAACTCCTTATGTGGCTTGTGTACAAACACATAGGATATTTGATCAGGGAATAGCAATTGTCTCTGGGGGATGAAAGATATGGCTATGAGTGGGGTCTTCGGTGGGTAATGGTCTAGGCATGTTTTCTTGACTAATAAATTGAATTCCCATGTACTTACTGTTACCAGGGAATGACGCTTCTCTGCCCATCTAGCTATCTAACATTTACCACCCACCTAAGAAAACAAAATACGGCCCCTGTGCTTTTAGAATACCTTGCAAATAACCCTTCCTTAAATCCATTTCCATGTCTCTGTCTGAAGCCACCAGCCACCAATAACCATTAATCAAACGTTTGTACTAGGAATCACACAACAGTCACCACACTCTTTATAATCTTTTGGAAACTCTGTTTGAAAAAAAATTACATGTGTTTATAATCTTTTTGCACTAAGCATTTTACTTTTAAATTTTATCCAAGATATTTACAGGTATAGTTCCTTGATTTCTAGTATGTCATTAAATACATACAGTGCAATTTATCTATCCAATTTGTTGTTGATAGGCATGTAAGTTTTTCTGATTATATTTTTAGTTTTTAAAGAATTATTTTTATATTATAAGTGTTAGTTTACATATAGTACATTATCTTCTGAATGCTTTGTATACATGGAAGCCAGAAGAGAGTATTGAATCCCCTGTACCTGGAGTTACAGATGGCTGTGACTACCATGTGGGTGCTTTTAAGCATGGATCCATCTCCCCAGTCCCTGTATTTTGATCTGTTTTTATTTTGCTGTTTTAAACAAGACAGCCATTAACATCTGAGCATATATCATTTAATATTTAAGTGTACAAATTACTGGGAATTAGATTTAATAGTTTATTTTCTTGTATTTTTAAAAAGAATCTTGCTTTGCTCTTTTGTATAAACTTTAACATGCTTATCAACTACCACCAAGATGCAATGTTTTAAAATTGTTACTGAAGCTTCATTAAATTTAAATATTATCCTTAAAAATTTGCAGAAGTTAGCCACACAAATGGCATGCTCTCCTGCACTTGTCAATACATTTCTATGTGTTCTTTATTAATAACTTTTGTTAATCACTAGTAAGTTAAACTTTGGTACTATCTTTTGAAGTCTATAGAAATAAAATCTTTTAAAATTATTTTTTGAGAGTTTCATGTGATGACAATTCTGCCTCTCCCTCTCTGCCTCCAATTCCTCCATGTCCCCCACATCTCACCCCTCAAATTCATGATTTTATAATTATACACACACACAATTTTTTATTGATTTCAATTAGTGTTGCCTTTTTGTATGTACATATATTCAGGATTGACAATTTAGGATTGGATAACCTGTGGGGTGGAGGCTTGTCTCTACAGAAAACTGGTTCTTCCTCCACGCAATAACCACTGATTGCTTGGAACTCTTCATACAGGGAGGGGTCCTTTGTGAGTGTTTTCTCCATCCACACTGGCGTGTTAACTGGTGTGGTCATTTTACTGGTCTTTTTTAAGCAGCCATTAACTTGAGATTTCGTGAATTCAGCTTCCATTGTGTCTAAGAGACACTATCTTGCAGCAGGCATCAAACCTTTCCTTTCCCTCTTCCACGATGTTCCCTGAGCCTAAGGTATAAGGAATATGATGTAGACATAGCAACAGGAGCCAGGCACCCCATAGTCACCCACTGTCTACCTTTTGGCCAGTTGTAGATTTCTGTATATCTTTCTACTGCAAAAAGGAGTCTTTGAGGATGGGTGTGACTTACACTTACCTGTGGGTATAATGTATTTAGAATACAGTTTGAAGCTATATTGAATTAGGAAAACTTAGGTTTTCCTCTGGGGGGTCTATGACCCCTCCAGCCACAAGTTCTTTCTTGAGTTTACAGCTTCCTTCTATAGATCAAGTCTTAAGTCCAGTTAAACAACTGCTATTTACTACCAAGATACAAGTGCCACTATTACATCATTGGTGATATTCTGACAGGCAAATTTTTGTGGCCCACAGGCTTTGACAGCTAGGTGGGACTGCTGATAATCTTTCTCCTTTGGCAGTTTGCAGAGCACCTTCCAATACTGTGGGAGCTGGTTTCACAGAGGAGTTTTCCGGGTCAACACCAGGTGATTCAGCAACAGAGTCTTATCTTCAAGTTCTGGGAGGCAATAGCAATAGCCTGTGTTTGGAGGGTATACCTTCCCTGACTCAAAGGAAGGCATTTTTTTTGCTTTTGCCTTTTCCTCTTGCCTGGAACTGGGGTTCTTTATAGTTATACTACAGCTTCTTTATGGTATAACTTCCTTTAACATATGTATGTATGTATGCATACATGCATGGATGTATGAATGTATGTTTACATGTGTATATGTTTACATGTGTATATACTACAAATTTGTGAGTTAGATAGATGCACACATACACACACACTCACACACACACACACACACACACTTTTAAGTAAGCTTATAACATGCTTTCCTATAGCTTTTTCAAACATCTTTAGTGTTATTTATCTTCTTTTGACTCTTGCTCTGTTACTCTCTGTCCCCAACTCCAGTGAACACCCCTATCCCATTTTCTTCTTCCCCATTTTATTGCACCCATGTTCCACTGTCCCCCTTTCTGGAGTTCATTCTCTGGACCTCCGCCGTGGTTTCCTTTCTGCTTTCCTGGCTTCTGTGGTTACCCTCAATTATATACACTGTCTTCCTGGCTCCGGGTTACCTCACTCATATAATAGTTTCCAGTTCCATCTATTTACCTGCAGGCTTCATTTATCTATACAGATGATTAAAATTCCATTGTGTCTGTATACATTTTCCATTCCCTAGCCATTCTGAATAGAGTGGCAGTCAAAGTGTCCAAGCAAATATCCCTGCGGTAAGATGTCCAGGGAAGCACCTGGCTCATTTGAAAGATGTACTTTCTGCTTTTAAATAATTCTCCACACTGATTGCCTGTGGCTGTAGCATGTTGCAATCCTCAAGGGAGTTAGAGTGACCCTCTCCCCCACATCCTGGCCACCATTTGTTGCCAGTTGTTTTCTTGATCTTATCATTCTCTCTGGGATTAGATGAAATCTCAAAGCAGTTTTAATGTACATCTTCTTGATTGCTAAGGACATAAGGACATAGAATACATTTTTAGGTAAGAAACGACATCTTGCATACAGCAGCTCTGCTAGATATGCCTTCTTGCCCATAGCTCGGGGTCCTACATGTGGGAATCTTCCATGGCTAATGACAGTTCGTTATTATTATTCCTTTTCTGCATAGAATTATGCCACACAGAACATCCAGGACAATTTTGAATCCAAGTCATGATAAACATTTCACTTCTGCTTATAAAGGCAAGAGTTTAGCATTGAAATGCACAATGTAAGTGCTAAGAGGAATTTTCCCACTCACAACTCTATTTTATGTTCAATGTGTGTGTGTGTGTGTGTATGTGTGTGTGTGTGTGTGTGCATGTACATGGGTGAAGATGTCTGTGGATGCCAGAAGAGGATGTCAGATGCCCTGGAACTGGAGTTAGTTACAGGTGGCTGTGAGTAGCCAAATGTGGGCACGTGGAATGGAACTCAGGTCCCCTACAAAAGCAGTGTGCATGCTTAATTGCTTAGCCATGTCTCCAACCCCTCAGAACTTTTTTTAAATGAAAGAAATTTCCTTTAACTCAGTTTTGGAGTCATGGATGATTGTTTAATTTTATTGAATTTTTTTGGGCCTGTTTGAGATGACGATTATTTTCATCTACTAATGTCGTGATTGGCTTTAATAGATTTCCTAAATTTGAAGTGCATTTGCATTCGTGGAAGTAATCCAATTTGACATCATGCTATCTTTCAACCGGCTGCTTATTTTCGCTACTCATGCATGTATATGACCAAAAATAACACCTCCTCTCCCCAGAGGCAAGTATTTTCAACCATTTGTACTTTACTTCTTTTAGTGGTTAGTTCCAGCTCTGAAAATAATTTTCTTATAGTAATTTCCCTAAATTGTAAGTATTCAAGAATGGATTGATTAGCTTTCTGTGACATTAACACTTCTATCCTTCAAACTAAAGCAGGTACATAGCCACATGTGGCCCTCCTATGCCTGGTCCTCCTATGCTATCACATACCCATGATATTCTAAAAGTCACCTAATATCAAATATGATGATATCTCTGGATATCTTACCTTATAACCTAACAGCACCTGCCCCTTTGCCCCCTTCTAAGATTTCTGTTGTCTAAATGAACAACTTTTACCTTTGTATTCATAACCTTTGTTCATTTTACCTCTAAGATGAAAATCAATAAAGAATATTTGCTGAATGTTGTGGAACACCCATTATTCCTGCACGTGAGGTGTGGAGGCAGAAGTCTCAAGAATTCAAAGTCATCCTTGGATATATAATAACCCATCTCAGAAGAAAAAAGAGGAAGAGGGGAGGAGGAAGAGGAAGGAGGAGGAGGAAGGAGGAGGAAGGAAGAGAACTTAAATAGGATTAGAATTGCTCGATTCAATAAGACCAGATTTCTTCCATGAAAGCTTAATGTCACAATCCCACAGCCCATAAAGAATAAAGCATTTAGTATTAAGATCAAATGGATTATTTTAATTTGTAACAGCCACAAAATCATGCCATTACTTCATTGGACCAAGAATCTTTTATCTCTGAATATGTTTTCCTTACTAAGAGAAATAACATTTTCATCTCACCATATCCTTTTGGGAAGAGAGGGGTGAGACAGGGTTTCCTAGAACTCACTCTGAAGCCCAGGCTGTTGTCACACTCAGATATCCACCTGCCTGTGTTTCCCTGATTGCTGGGATTAAGGACCAGTGCCACCACCTCCACCATATTCTTAGTGTCTTCTAACTTCCTGATTATTCTACCTGCTGCCTTGCACCCATTCATGTTTCCTGGCAGTGTTCTTGAGATTGTCAACCTTCCGTTCTCCTTTACACAGGTGCACTGTGGGTGGTCGTATAGTGAGAAGCACTAAGGAGCCCTTTCCCCCCTCTGCTCCTTTGCCCATTTGGCATGGCAGGATGCACTGTCAAGAAACATCCTGATAGTAGTTTACCAATTTGTAAGCCATTTGTGTCCTTAAAGGACCCTGAAACTTAACTTATGATTCAGTGAAGTTCAGGCTCATTTCCCCTTAGTCCCTCAAAGGCCCTGGCATCCTCCCACCTGCTGTCACTGGGATGGAGTTGATGCTCATCAAATCCGTACTCCATCTAACCTGCCTGCGCTACCTCATTCTGGAAGGTACCTTTTTCAATCAACTCATTATCTGTGATAATTCAAAGTTTCATTTTGGGCCCAGTTTTTTTTTTAATTTTATTTTTTGTTTGTTTGTTTTTATTTGTGCTGCATGGTTCCTGGTAAAACTTTTCAACTTAAAGGCTCATTTCTTCCTTCAGCACTGAAAAATAGTTTTCTATTGATTTCTGTGATGACTGCCTCCGATTTTCTTATCCTTCTACACCTCGAATGTATATTGGTTGATATTAAAATATTTTTGCTGATTCACACTCTCTTGATTTCTCCTCTTCCTCCTCTCCTCGCCTTTCTTATCCCACAAAAGCAAGCACTAGGTGTACATGCAACGTAGTGCATACCTGAACAGCATGTGTGACCCTCTGCCATTGTGAAGAAATGTGGTTATCTAAATAAATGGCTAGGGTTTCTTGTCTATCCATGTAAATGATGTCAGTCTTGACTTTGGCCTCCCATCACACACAAGAGTCACACATAAAAAGAGACTCTGAGTGAACTGTGGATCTAAAGGTGAATAATAAAAGAAAGACAGGGACACAGGAAGGCGTCTTTATGATTTCTTTGTATGTAAGAAACTATTTCTGCAATTGAATATCAAGAGTACAAACCACAACAGGAAAAAAAACCTGTGTATTAAGACACACACCCACATCCTCTGAACAGGGGCAGGAGGATTGAAAGTTCAAGACTGATCTGAACTGGATAGCAAAACCCTGTCTCCTAAAAAAGTGGAGGGGGGGGAGGAGATTTATAAACTGCACAGTCACAGGAGCATAAGCTTTGAGTAATCAAAAATTAATTAAACTAAAAAGTCAAAACAGAACGGGAAAAGATTATTATATATGTGCAATATATATATTATTACAAAATACCCATATGAAACAGATAAAGAATATCTGAAGCTCTCTAAAACAGAGTGAAAACTCATGAGGAAAAACACAGACGGGTGGTTAGCAGAGGGTCCCTCCAAAGGGTGTGCAACAGCCAATATACAATACAGAGTACGGCATGACCAACAAGATACATGTCAAACTAAACTGTCTTGGAGAACTTGTAAAGATACACATATGCCCTCTGATGCAGCAATTCCACCCCTTGGCACATGTATCTCTATCCCTCTATATCTACATCTCTATCTATCTATCTATCTATCTATCTATCTATCTATCTATCTATCTATCTCTCTCTCTCTCTCTGTACCCAAAAGATCATGCAGTGTGTTCAGAGCAGGCTCATTCACAACAGCCTTCAGTGTTTATATGTGGACAATAAACAATGCTATTACATCCACAAAAGGCCTAGTCTCTCAGAGAGTGTTGAACAAAGGAATCTAGTTGCAAAGATGCAATCATTTCATTTATACAAAATCCAAAAGTTGGCTAAACTTATGTTAGAAACTATAAGGCAGATCAACCAGAAAATAAGTAACAACCACACCAGTTCAATTTGGAATAAATCAAGGAACAGAGGGAATCCCAAACCACAAAATATGTAGTCATTCCCAAAGCAGATGCCATCAAATAGTGAGCACAGACAAGGAGGCAGAAGGTGATACTGAGCAGGAAATACAAGAAAGACATTAATGATGGAGAGCAGGGGTGTGGGGCCACTCAAGTAGTCTTACCGTTCATAGCATAAAAGAAAAAGGAATTAAAATGTAAATGTAATGTGATAATCCAAAACTGTGTTACAGCTTTTACAATTTAAAACTGGAAAGCTGGTGGTATATCATCTAGATTAATGGCTCTCCACCTTCCTACTGCTGAGACCCTTTAATACAATTCTTCATGTTGTGGTGACTTCCGACCATAAAATTATCTTTGTTGAATTGGCCAGAGACATGCACCCCAAATATACATACTCATGCAGCTTTGCCCCAATGACTTTACCCAATGCTCATCCTGAAGTCTAAGGATGAGGTCTAAGGGGTAAAGATCTGCAAGTCCTGTTTGCAGTTATTGCTCCTGGATGAAAGCTCAGTCAACTCAACCATGACATTGTAAAACAGTCAAATAAACTGGCTTAAAATGGAACTGAAAACCCAGAGAAGCCCTTACTACCCCTTCAGTGGAATTACACATTTAAATGACAAATGGCTTCTATTTACGGATATGGTTCATCTGAGGGTTTGCTTGTGTTTGTCTAATGATATCAACACCAAAACCCTCAAGATTTCCCTTTATGCCATTGTCACCAAGAACGCAAAGTGCTTAGAGAACTGAAGAACTCCGTTTTCAACCTAACCACTTATGGTGGAGTATGCCTCAATTTGCAGAGAGAACCCCAGGAAGTGGTGAGCTTTGCCTTAACGGGAAGACAGGAAGGGGGTCACCACACTGCCCATCTGTCCTTGGGTTCTTCATGTGAAACAAATAAATTAATTAAAATGCCATGTTCGTTTAAGTCCTTCTGGCTTGATGAAGCTGTAAAAGTCATTAAAGCTATTAACTCTACACAACTTTTTCATATTCTGTGTAAAAAAACATGAAGAGCATGCAAGGCTTCTCTACTATGTATGTGGGAGCACAAAGGCTCTTCCAGAGCTACAGCTTGAATGCAACTGACATGCTGTAAGGTGATTTCAGGCATAGGTAGGTGGGCAAACATCTGAAAAATGAAATAACTCCTTTGGACTTCAAGGGAAACATCTGACAGGACTTGGTGTCACTGATAAACATTCAAGTCCTCAAGTAGAAATCCTGAATTTTGGAAAGTTTTTTCCTACCACTAAGAATTTCCTGTACTTAATTATTTTTTTCAATAAAGCATGGTGGTGGTGTTTTAAGTTTACACTGTTAGCTGTTAGCCAAGGAAATAGGCCAGCATTCAGTTGTTCTTATCCCTCCAGAAACTAAGGTTTTCCAAATGCTTCAGCTGTCATGGGGACCCCACACTAGACTCAACACCTTGGCCCTTCTATCTGTTGAAAGCATTCAGAGATACACAGCGTACAACATAGGAGAGAGCTGCAGTTTTCTACAAAGAAAAGTTGATCCCTCCCAAAGGGTGGGCAGGCAATAGCCACGGACCACTGCAAAGGAGAGAGGGCAGTAGTCAGAAGGGACACTGCTGTGTTGGCTTCCATTCTTAGGTATGTTTTATAGTATTTCTTAATGTCCCTAAACTAGATAAATTTCCTAGGGGCAGTTTTCTTGTTCAGGGTGATTAATTGGCCTACCAATCAAGTAACAGAGCCAAGTAAACGACCCTTGTCAGGATATGGGCATCAATGAGGCCTAGTGGTTCACAACAGCTTCCTGCTATCTGTGGAGTAACTTACACTTTACTAACCCTTTCCTAGTGGTATCTGACAGTCCTCACCATTTATTGGTCAGAGGCCTATTAACAAAGACTGGGGCTCAAACTAATGCTAGGCCCCTATAAAATACCACAGTAATGGCACATCTTTATGACCCAGATCATGTACTTGGTAACTGGGTCTCTAGGAATTCGATACCAACTTCAATCCTCTTGGAGAACTCCATTCTCTGAAAGATGGAACATGCCAATTAGACCCTAAAATCTACCTGTTAAAAAGCTTGGTCAAGACTCATCTTCCCTAGGAGGTGGTTCCCAGCAGCTCTCCTGAGTGTCTACAGAGGTCCTCACTGGCCCTGGCCCAAGCATGGTAGTGTCCTTTATGGTACCATTTTCTAAATTCAGATGTGTTCCCGGGCAACAGAGTCCAGGCTTTAAGCCAATTTGCTTTCTAGATTCAATGAATTCCAACAGTTCAATCATTCCACAGGCATGCTTCTAGGGGCTGCAGAGATGGCTCAGTGGTTAAGAGCACTGGCTGCTCTCCCAGAGAACCTCGGTTGGATTCCCAGTACCCACACTGCAGGTCACAACTGTCTGTAACTCCAATTTCAGGAAACCCGATAACCATAGAAAGACAGACATGCAGACAAAACACCAATGTACAATAAGATAAAAATAAATGAATTATTAAAGGCATGGTTCTAAAGACAGCCAAAGTCACCAGAAAAATAACAGAAGTCCCTTTTCCTAGTGGGAGAACAGGTGCTAATTGAAACCTACAGGGAGGACCCTCAGGGCCAACAGTTAACTCTTCTTTGAAGGCTCTTTACCTATGCTTTTATCCTCTACAAGCACCAAGATCCTGGGACTTGATAACTGTATCCACTCCCTAGTTAAACATTAGTAAGAAAACCCTCCAAGAAGTCACCTCCTACCATGTGATGAAGGCTGAAGTCCATCCAAATGGACCTGTCAATCACCTAAACAGAAAATCCCTTATCTGCTATCTATGCTAGCAGCTTTAGAAATAAATAAATAAATAAATAAATAAATAAATAAATAAATAAATCCTACCTAAAACTGTAGGCTGATCCAATTTGGCCACTGTCCCTTCACCTGCTGCCTACTCTTCTCTTCGAGGGTCGTTTATCTTGTAAACTCTACCTGCCTCCCCCACTATGTTCTATGTCTTCTCTCAATTCCTTCAACAGAGATCACAAGGATGATCCAGCCCATGGAAGGCCAAGGACAGATATCTATGAGATACTACATAGTTTTAGAAATCCTGCATGAAGCAGAGGTCTATGTAGATGGCAAGGTGGGCCAACATACCTTAATGCATTATAACAGAGAAAGAAAACATCAGTGATATGGGTTTTAGGGATATACCCCAGAATTAACTCCCCATCCCCCAAAACTTCACTTCACTAGCAATGCTTAGTACACAAAGAAGAATATAATTATTTGAAGAGGCCCTTTAAATTTTCAACATTTTCTAACTATATATCTGTGTGAGGCTCGATTTTCTTTACTTACTTCAATGAAAACATTACATTTCTGCAGATTTGCTTTAGAAGGTTAGAGAGTTCAACTCATTTTTAGAAAACCAGATATTAAATATATTTGCAATATGTTATTTCTTCTAACTTATGGTAGGTTTATTAATAATCTTTTTAAATTAATAAACTTTAACTTCCAGTTTTAATGTCTAATATAGCTTTATTACTTCCATAGCAGTAGATCTAATTTTTTTAACCTTTATAAAGATAATTTTGAGTAAATTATATCTTTCCAGACAGTTATAAATTTTATAGAGCTTTTCAAACTTATTTTCTTGGAGTGGAATAAAAATAAACCTGTAACAATTTAATTTTTCACTGTCAATGGTTACTTTCCTGTTAGTATTTATCACTTATGAGGAGCATTTTTATAATTACTTTTCCTAAAATATTAATTTGACTAATAGTAAGGTCTCACTTTCCTCCTAGGTTATTATTTATTTATTTTTGTTTATTTGGGTTTTTTTTTTTACATCCCAATCACAGTTTCCCCCCTCCTCCCCTCCCAGTCCTCCCCTCAGTCTCCCCTCTTCCCCCTCTCCCCATCCACTCCTCCTCTGCTTTTCTTCAGAGAGGGACCACCAGCCTCCTATGGATACCAACCAGCCATGGCATATCAAGGTGCTGTAAGACTAGGTACCCCCTCTCCTACTGAGGCTAGACAAGGCAACCCTGTAAGAAGAAAAGGGTCCCAAAAGCAGGCAACAGAGTCAGAGACAGCCCCTGTTCCCACTGTTAGGAGTCCCACAGGAGGACCAAGCTACACAACTGTAACTTATGTGCAGACCTAGGCACCTAGGTCAAACTCATTCAGGCTCCCTGGTTGCCAGTTCAATCTCTGTGAGCCCATATGAGCGCCCAGGTTAGTCAATTCTGTGGCTTTTCTTGTGGTGTCCTTGACCCCTCTGGCTCCTACGATCCTCCTCCCCATCTTCCACAGGATTCTCGAGCTCCACTTAATGATTGGCCATGGGTCTCTGCATCCGCTTCCATCAGTTGCTGGGTGAAGCCTCTCTGATGACAATTGGGCTAGGCTCCAGTCTAATATAGCAAAATATCATTAGGAATTATTTCATCCACTTGTTTTTGTTTTTGTTTTGTTGGGGGGGTTATTTTTGGCATTTGTTTGTTTGTTTGCTTGCTTGCTTGTTTTGGTTTGGGTTTTGGTTATTTTGCCAGTTGCTTTTGGTTCTATCCTAGGTCTTTGGACTATCCAGCTTCTGGGTCCTGGGCCTCTTGGCAGTGTCTGGGGTGGGCTTCCTCTCTATTAAATGCACATTGAAAAACATTATATATATATATATATGTATAGTTAAATGGTTTTATAAAATCCTATATAATTTATATACTAAAACTAACACAGTCAGATCATATAAAAAGGAAGTATCAACTTCATGTCCCACCTCATAGGTGTATTCAAATCAAAATCATTTAGAAAGGTTACATGCTGTTTGGTTTGTTGTTGACTTGATAAAAAGCTCAGATCATCTGGAAGGAGGGAACCTTTGTTGAAAATAAATGCCTACATCAGTCTGTAAGGGGTTTTCTTTAATAATAATTGATGTGGGTGGGCCCAGCCAACTGTGAGTGGTGCCACCCCTGGGCAGGTGATTCGGGGTAATATAAAAACAGTGGATTGAGCAAGCCATGGGGAATGAGGCAGGAAATGCTTCCGTCCATGGTCAGCCTCAGCTCCTGCCTCCAGAGCCCAGCTTTGAGTTCCTGTATTGATGTCTCTCAATGGTAGAGTGTAATAAGCATCTGTAAGCCAAATATAACATTTGGTCATGGTGGCTATCACAGCAATAAAAAACAAACTAAAATGAGTTTAAAAATAAAAAAAAGATAATCAGATACATAATAGGAAAATGCAAAACAAAAGAAAGCAATATTTACAATCTTAGCTTCTAGGCAAAGTAAAATCCGATATAAATGTAAAATGCTAAAGTAATACAGAAGTAGGACCTTTGCAGTATTACTGGGGATAATGTATTTGCAAATAGCATCAGGATAAAGTGATGCTCCTGTACCAAATGGCTTCTGCACATATTTAAAGCAAATGAAAACATCTCCATTATAAAAGCACAATGTCCTAGCAACACAGTGTCCACAATATGAAAACAAAGCCTAAAATTGTAAGAGAAACAGAAGCATCTTAGCTGTAGGAGACCTCATTGGAAGGGTGTTAAATTGCAGCGGAGGAGGGGGGGAGCAGCTCCAAGCTTTTGTATAACTGAGAAGTAAAGACTAGTGTCTAGATGCTCAAGTAGTTAAAGAAATACAAGGGATGCATGAAAGCTAAAGTGTTTTCCTTGGACCACTACAGGCGTCTGGCACAGTAGCAGCAACCAGAAACAAAAGCCCGAGATGGACAGAAGTCAGAGACAGTCAGTCTCTGACCTTTCTGCAAACAATCAAGTGACAGAAAGTATGGAATAATAAATACAGTGACACTAACCTATAGAAATAAAATGGGGTTGAGGTGTGGTTCAGTGGCTGGGATGCTTAGCTGACATGTGAGTGGCCCGGGTTTCCATCCCCCAAACTGCAGAAAACCTAGGCATGGCAGCTCATAACTCGTCCTTGCGCTTGGGAGGGGGAGGCGGGTCAGGTGTTCAAGATCACCGTGTGGCTACACAGTGAACTTGAAGCCTAGGCTGGGTGAAACCCTGCCAGAAGGAAGGAATGATTGGAGTCAAGAAGTAGAAAGGATCTATAATGTTCCTTATAAAATAATTAGGATAAAACTGCAAGTTATTTTGAAGTTAATATCTCAATGTAATTCAACTCCAATAAAAATGCAAAACTTTAGAATACACACAAACACACACACACAAAACTTGTTTCTGGAGGTATTTTAAGACATAAAAGACAATTTTGAAAAGAAAGAGTAAGAGTCGAAGGAGGATCGCTCTAACACCTATTAAATATTATGACTACAGTACATTACAGAATATATACAGCACATTGAAGGCGGATTACAGGGAGTAACAGGAGCAGAATGAGAAGTCTGGAGGCAGGGCCAGAGGCAGGGCCGCCATCTGATAAAGCTATGTGTGAGATCATGTGACTTACTTTGCATGAGCCAAATAGAATTTCACAAGTCACTGGAAGAATCTGAAGTGGGGAGGACCTTTTTACAAATCTAGACATCGTCAAAGAAAATAGTAATACTTTTCTGCTTTATAGAAGTTATTTTTTTCATGTGACAGAAGTCCTAATGGGAAAAAAGGTTAAATAACAGATAAATTATTTCCTTTCTTTTATTTAATACTTTATTATTATATTTTTTTAGGTCTCAGAGGTTTGAGGTGGTGTGCTATACAGCAACACCTTACCAGAACAGCAAACAGCAGATATTGCCTCTCTCATAAACACTCTGCTTCTTTCTTTCTTTTCAAATTTAAATTAAAAGGGGGGTTTGAGAATTTCATACATGAGTAGTGATAAATTATTTTTACAAACATTATACATAATCTTGGGGAAAACAACATCAATGAATTTGTGCCTGTGCCAGGCTGGCTTATATGACAATATCTCATCTCCAAGTGTGCTTGGCTAGTCTCTGAATATGACTTCCTATGCCAAGGAAATCATGAAGATAAATATTATGTTTTCAGAATTCCAGAGCTCTGGAAAGTGATGGCAGAGAGAAAGATTAAAGGCCTCTCCGGCAAGTATGAACTTCAGCAGAGCTGGTGTATGTCCCACACTTAAGCCACGCAGAGAAATCCAATGTTGCAGACAAACTCCCAATTCTAAAGCTTTCTCTTTAAAATAAACAAAATGGCTCTCTTGGTGGCCTATTCATTTCTAGATATTTAGCTTCTCATTTGTGTCTTTAGCTCCCTGCTCCCACTGGCATCATTATAAACCCCAAACAAGTTTTTGCTGTTTGAATGAGCCAGGGGTTCTGACTGCTGCATTAGAACCACTATAGGTGTGCAGTATCTCTGGTGGGCCACATAGGACACACAGGACAGAAGATAGCCCATAATGCTATCTCAATGCTCGGAACCTGCCAATACATGAAGCAATGTGACAAAGGGAAACTACGTTTGTCCGATTGAATTAAGGCTCTCTCCATCTGTTCTAGAGACAGGAAGGCCACCCTGGGTTATCTAGACTGCCCAGTGTCACCATAGGCTCCTGGCAGACGGAAACACAAGGCAGAAGAATGAGGAATGACATCAGGGTGGTTTAGAGATGCTGGCTTAGAAGATGGAAGAAGGGCACAATTGCTTGGATGGCCTCTAGCAGAGACACTCCCTTGGGGCTCCTGAGGGTAGTCATCCAGGTGACATGATCCAGGGGATGGATGCTCATTTTGGATATCTGACTCCCAATACTCATGATAAAATCTTGTTCTGTGAAGCCTGTGTTAGGGCAGGAATGGTAGTTGATGCATGGTCAGCAGTGACTGCTCCTGAGGAAAACTAGCAGCCAAGACAAAGGGAAGAGAGATGCCAAGCTTCTCCCCATGTCCTTGAGTCTTTCTCTATTGAGAAAAACAAAAGTTATTATCAAAACATTTAGTTAAAAGAAAAGATTCTCTATCTACATATATGATTAAAGCTGTGGTCCTCAATGTCACAAAGGGAAGTTAAGACCAGATAAATTTTATTCGTTGTATAAAACCTTTTTTCTAACTAAAAGGTGACTTTTTCCCCCCTCTTTTTGATCCACATATTAGAAACTGTTGAGATAGAGTGTGTAATAAAACTGCCTTCAGGAGGACTAGGGAGAAGAGGGGAAGTCTGCCTTGTGGAGAGCTGAAGAGCATCCCTTTGCCAACTGTCGCCATGGGCCCCAACCAGAGCCCTCAGTCTTCCTCTGCTTCTAAAACAGTTCGTTCCTGGAGCCATTTGCTTGGCGTGAGCTCCAACCTTATGACCAGAGTGAGTTTCTGATTCCTCCCAGGTGGGTCTAGGCCCCAACTCAAGGTCTAGCCTACCAAGAACTCCAACTCCCTGCTGTTGTCTGTTTTCCCTCCCCTCTGAGGCTCTTCCACCCACATCCATGAGCAGGCAACAAACCCTGCTCCCGCGGGGGCCTCAAGTATAAAAAAACAAAAAACAAACAAAAAAAAATCTTCACCTTGTAAACAAGTCTGTGTTCTGCTGTCAAGCTCAGCCACAGTTAAAAGGAACCGTGTTCATCTTGCTGAACTGCTGTATGCTTGACTTTAGAATGGGCAGAAGGAGCTTTCAGATCACTTAAATCCCTTCGACAGACTGCTTCTAAGACTGTGCACTACCTCTGCCTTAAGTCCTATGGAGTGTCTCCTCATGTCTAACGTGGCGCTTAACAATACTGCCTACAGAGCTGGGCGGACGGGGGACTGGACAAGTAGAGGCAGATTAAGTTTTATTCCTTCAGTGTCTTACCTCATTTGTAAAGATGTGTGCTACTGATGCTCTCTCCCTGGTTTTTTTTTCCCCCTAGAGGTTAAATAACCTGTTGTTATCAGCTGCTAGTCCAGCCTTCAGGCTTCCTCCTGTTGTCAGTCCTTGGTTGTGGGGGCCCTACTAAGGGCACTTGACTCTTTTCTCCAAGTCTCTGACAGGCACATCTTCCTGTCTGTCTTCAGGAAGATGGCACCTGCTACTGTCTCCCATGTGTCATCTTGCTCCTTGTTTTCCATTGTAACTCCATCTAGCATAATAGTTATTGCCTTAAGACTGGTAGTGTTGACAGTTGACTAGTACCCATGGCACTGTTTCTTCTCAGCATGTTTTCACATATGTATGTATGTATGTATGTATGGTGAGCATGCACATATGGAGGCTCACAGGGACACATCTGAGTACCCATCTGTGAAAGACAAAGGCTAATGTTAGACATCTTCCTCAGTCACTGGCCATTTCTTCTGCTGAGACAGAATTTCTTGTTGAACTCAGAGCTTGCTGATTTGGCTGGTCAAGCTAGCTAGCTTTACCTGAAGTTCCTATAGTTACCTCCAAAGTGCTAGGATTACAAGTGGGTCACATTAGGCACCCAGTGTTTAGGTGGGTATGCTGGGACTCACTCTTGTAAACCAATCTCTTTAACCATTAAGACATCTCTCTAGCCCCCTTCTCAGATTTAGGTGATCAATGAGATAGTTCTTTAGTGAAATCTCTGGACATTTGTAGACACTGGACCAAGACAGCTCTGCCTCACTGCAACTGGCTCTCATCAAGCCTCAGTAATTGCTTCTATGATACTTTCAAGTGATAAAGCACATGGATGGATGGATGGATGGATGGATACACACACACACACACACACACACACACACACACATCTCCACTATTCTAGCACAGGTAGATTTCTGTCTGTAGCATAGGTAAATGATGTAACTATTTGGGATTTGAGTACAAAATTTATCACTCCATTTCCCGGCTACTGATCGAGCATTGGAGGAATAAGAGAATGAGATCATTGTAGAGTCCATCTCTGAACCTAGACCCAGTGAGGAAGGGAAGGACAAGTCCTGTTTCTTTAGGCTGGAGGCAAACCACATCCTAAAGCATCAACAGTATTCCAAGCTCTGCTCTGTAGGTCTCTGTGATCTTGATGGGGAGTTCGTCGGCATGGCCTGAGTTTGCAGCTTTCTGTATTTTATGTGTAGTTAGCTGTGAGAGGCTTCATCTGTAACTACTAATCCCAAGTGGTACTTTTAATTTAAAGTGTCTTACAGGATTTAATAATTTTTTTTTATCCCTGATGAATTAACATTAAGGCCACAAGAAAAATCAAGGCTAGAAGTCTGTGTATATTTGAACACAGCTGCAATGTTTACAGCTAATACATGTTTTCACACTGAATCTAAACATGGTCCCACCTTGCAAGGGCCATCATTTTGGGGTCTGCAAGACAATGTGCAGAATATTTGGCAATGGAACCAAGCATTCTGCCAGAATTTCTTTAGTGTCCTATGAATGCCTATGATTTCTCTCAGGTTCTGGCAAGGAACTCTGGAGTCCATCTTCTGTGGGCGGCTATTTCTGTCATTACAATTCAGGTCTTGAATTGCTTTGTCAAGAACATTGGATTCCCCTTCCGTCTGGTACTCATTTGCACCTGTCCTATGATTCACTATTCCCAGAAAACAATGCTCCCAGTGACTCTTATGCCATCCTGATTGTCCCCACCTTTCCACAAGAAGAGATCCATTTAGCTTCCGGTACATTAATCCTGATTCCAGTGATACGGCTTTCTAAAATCTGGATTTGTATTTTTCCAATGTGTATGCCTTTTTCTAACTGCCCGTGGCCAGAACCTCATGGAAGAGGAGACTCACCTCCCGGATGTGTTTGTTCCATGATTCCTCTCTGATGGACACGGGCATCTGGTGCTGCACTTGGGGTATAGCTCAGTGTTGAAATACATACTTGGCAAGCTTAAGACTCTGGATTCCATCAATAGCACAGCAAAGGAGTTGGAAGGAAGGGAGAGAAGCAAAGAAATCTCTGGTACTGTGCTGTGTACACATAACAATGAATGTTGCTCATCAACTCCTGTGTGGATGAATACTAATATTGTTTAAAGCTAGATTAGTGAGGTTTTTTTTTTCCTGGATTCTAATTTATGCTAATGAGCAGGAAATCAAACAAGCTTTATTTGTTGTTGGTGAGCAATTTTTTTTCCCTTTAGCAAGTCATTTTAATATGAACTTCATGGCCATCTGTGTATTTGTGGAAATCAGGTGGGAATTCACAACTTCCGTCTAACCCAAATACCGAAGCGAGCCGAGTCATAAGCATACATTAATTATCAGCCTGCCAGAAAAAGACTGGAGGGCAAGATTAATATTCTTTATACAAGGTAAAATGAAAAACAGATTCGACTTTACAACTGAGCAATTCCATAGTTAAAATTGTACGGAAGTGTTAATGGTTTTGTGTCTTAGTCAGGGTTTCTATTCCTGCACAAAACATCAGGACCAAGAAGCAAGTTGGGGGGGGGGGAAGGGTTTATTCAGCTTACACTTCCACATAGCTGTTCATCACCAAAGGAAGTCAGGACAGGAACTCACACAGGGCAGGAACTTGGAGGCAGGAGCTGATGCAGAGGTCATGGAGGGGTGCTGCTTACTAGCTTGCTTCCCCTGCCTTGCTCAACTTGATTTCTTATAGAACCCAAGACTACCAGCCCAGGGGTGGCACCACTCACAAGGGGCCCTCCCACCTTGATCACTAATTGAGAAAATGCCCCACAGCTGGATCTCATGGAGGCACTTCCCCAACCGAAGGTCTTTTCTCTGTGATAACTCCAGCCTGTGTCTAGTTGACACACAAAACCAGCCAGTACAATGGTCTAACACAGGAATTGAGGAAGCTGAAAGGTGAACTAAGAAAGCTGTCCACATAGATCAGAAAGCCCAAAGCTAAGACAAAATTGGCTCACCTGGAGGAACTGACATCAGTCGGTTTAGGGATTACCATCTTCCATTGTGTACCCATGGCTGAGGTCATCAGTTGATCATGGCAACAGCTTTTCCTGTCTTTCCACACAGATACTCTCAGTACTTAGGTAAACCAGTGGTCCTCAACCTTCCTAACACTGTGACCCTTGAATATAGGTTCTTATGTTATGGTGATCCCCAAGTCATGAAATTACTCCATTATTATTTCATCACTGTAATCTTGCTATTGTCATAAATTGTAATGTAAGTATTTGATAAACAGGATATCCAATATGCACCCCTTCTCTCCCCTCCCCTCTCGAGTGGTCTCAACCCATGGGTTGAGAACCACTGCTCTAGACACTGACTGTGCTTGGGGAGTGATAGTGTGGATTACCATCCAACAAACATTCACAGGCCTCTTGGCCCTTGTACAGGCAGAGCACACGTCCCTGCCTCCCTCACACTGAACACTGCTATGAGCAGTGGGATCAGTTGGTGAGATAGGACTTCAGCAAGCCTACATGGTCTGACTGCTGGCTCTCACTCCAGTATCCTCTGTGCGCAGAACATGCTGTGGGTAACTATGAGCTCTGCAATTGGGGCCCGTAGCAGATGCTCACAGAGCATTTGTCAGCCCCATCTGAGGCCTGAGGTACTGCAGCAGTGGAGGAGGGAAGATGTTAGGTATAAGCCAGTGAGTGACGCTCAGTCCATAACAAACCTTGTTATCCCTGAAAAGTGAAGAACTAGACTAAAGTAGACACGTTAGGCAGAGTTAATGAGGACCTGATAGAAAAGAGGTAACCATACTGGAAGCATGAGAAATGTGACCAGTTCCAGTTCTAGAGTGTCCTGTCTAGGGCCAGAGGCATTGTCTCTAACAAACTAATCTGTAAGACTCCAAGAAGGGAGCACCAAGATGGAGGTGTGGGTTATGACCCAGAAGCCAGAGGTAGCCAAAGTCTATCAGGCACAAAGGAGATATAGGTTTAAATATAAAGCCTTGGTATAAGAAGGCTATCTAATTATTTGACCTCCACCAAAGCTCTTGTTACACTGGAAATAGTTTTGGCTCTTGAATCATCGGAAGACGCTTGGAGAGATTGATGTGAGACATGAGACCATCAGTGAGGGGTGGCCCTTCAGCAAAGGAAGCTGATCCCTGGGGCTATGAGAGGACACCACTGTCACCTAGCTGGATGGGGGGGGGATTTTCATCTCCTTTGGCTCAATGTTCAGCTCACACCAAAACCAAAAAACCCCAAAGAGATCAGTCTTCCTGATCAGCACCCCCTTGCTCAGAGGGACCCTTTCAGTGCTTAGTACATGAGAAGCATTCAATAAATATTTATGACAAGTGGATAAACAAACCCATAAATGAATATTAAATACACTTCTGCTGATCCGAGAGTCATATTATAGTTCACTAACAAGAGAATCAATGATAGGTAAGTAAAAGTAATAAAAAAAAACCAAAACAAACAAATAAACAAACCAAAACCAGTAGTCAGCCTTACACTCTATCCACCTGGCATTCATCAATTCACTTAATGGACTGAATGGCTGGCACGTACTAGTGACGGGATGCTCTATTGTGGATGAATGAAGACAGTGCAGGTCCTGCCGTCAGGAAACTGATGAATGGATGGTATACTTAAATACACACACTCGAACATACACACAAATGTAAAAATGCTAATAAAACTAAAGAGCTCTGGGAGAGTGTGAGTCGGTGAATGTTTTAGAGGGGAGGCTCAAAGAAACTCCCTCAAACTAGAAACATTCCCTGAAGGCACTATCTGACCTGTGGGTAGATTAAGGTAAACAGTATGAGGTCATATCATTCCCCAGAGCTCTGGTGCACAGTAATGTGTATACTCAGGTAGCAAACTGAGCACACTCTATTGTGGCAACTGGCCCTAGGTAAGTAGGACTCTGGAAATCCCCCCAGATCATTATCTCCTCTAAGCAAAAGGCCAAAAAAAAATCACAACAGTAAAATCTTCCAAGCTTGGCTTACGGGGTACACAGAGAAAGTTCCCGTAAGTTCTGTAGGCATTCTAACATACCGAGTAAATAATCTGTATACGAAGACAGAAGATCCATGGTGGCAAACTCTGGGAGGTTTGGCACTGTTACGTTATTGACTTTGTCGGCCCTGGCATTCTTCTCTCCTATCAGGAGGTTGATCCCCAGCACAGATTCACTGACCTAGAATGAACACATTAGGATTCATATGTTATGTGCTGGTAAAGTCTATGGATTGACTGTGTCCCTCCTGGTTCATATGCTGGGAGTCTAGTCCTCACTTGTAGCACCAGGATGGCATGAGGGGCTTATTTAGAGAGATGATGAAGTCAAGAGAGATCAGCCCTGAAGCACAGACTAAGGGAGGGGGGTCACCAAATAAGCTCCTTGTAACAGGAGAAGCTGTCTTCCCATTTTATTTTTGTTCTCGCCCTACCACCTTCTGCCTTGTAATTGTAGAGCAAGAAGGCTCTCCCCAGGTGCTAGCCCTTGATCTTACACCTACCAGTCTCAACAACGGTGAGTTAGTAGATCCATGTTTGACATGAATTACCCAGTATGGGCTGTTCTGTTACACCAGCGCAATACAAACAGAGACGGTAAACATGAAGACACGAATTCACAAAATAGTATTCGACATACATTGTGTGTGGGTGGCACTATTAGGAGGTGTAGCCTCACTAGAGGAGGTGTGGCTTTGTTGAAGGATATGTGTCACTAGGAGTGGAGTTTGAGGTCTCAGAAGTTCAAGCCAGACCTATGGCTCAGTTTTTTTCCTGCTGCCTGATGATCCAGATGTAGAACTCTCAGCTCCTTCTCCAGCACCATGTCTGCCTGCATGCTGCCATGTTTCCCTCCATAACGGTAATGGACTAAACCTCTGAACTGTAAGCCAGCCCCAATTAAATGTTTCTCTTTATAAGGCTTGCTGTGGTCACAGTGTCTCTTCACAGCAATAGAGCTCTTAACTAAGACACAAGGGAAGAAAAAAATCACAGTATGAAAAAATAATATATGATCCCTAACATGTGGAATATACATCACTGGAAAGCTAATTGGTTAGCTTTGACAATTTAATTAATGTATAAGTCACTTTAAATAAGCTACATCACATAACTATTACATGCATTTGCCAAAATGTCAAACAGGTACACGGGTACACCCAAAAATTCATTAAGGAAAAACGGAAAGGCTTATGTCTGGTTACTAGTGATTATAAAGGCTACACAGGTTAGAGACTATTTTAAAGTCTCCAAACAGACTTAGCAGATAGAATCCCGCCCCAAGTATAACTTCTCCTTTCCTTCAAGCAGATTCGCTGTACTTCTATGGTAGCTGATAGATGGGGAACACAGGCCAGACAACAGGGAGGATCAACAATGGAGGACATAAGGACAACAGGGAGAGTCAACAATGGAGGACACACAGGACAACAGGGAGGGTCAACAATGGAGGACACAGGACAACAGAGACAATCAACAATGGAGGACACAGGACAACAAGAAGGGTCAACATACACACTCTAACCTGTGCAGCAGCTCGTATTGCAATCCAGGCTAGTGAGCTATACATCTCAAATGGAGTTGCTACTGGATCCTTAAAAGAACTATGCCTTCTGGGAAGAGGCTAAAATAGTAAATAGAAAGCATTTAGGATAAAGACTATTACAGTGTTTCTTGACAAACCTCATAACCCCAGACGACATGCTGGTGGAATAACATGCAGCCATTACGAAGTATACTATATTCTTGCCATGAAAAGATATTTAATATATATCAGAAAGAAAACTAAGCTACAAAACTATATGCACATATGATCCTACGCTTTAAAAGCACATACATATTTCTGTACATACAAGCTGAAATTACACCATCTTAAAAGTGATTATACCTTCCCTAATTTTCTGTAATGAGTTTATATGGCTTAGGTATTAAGTTAATAAAAATATCTTTTTAAGTGATGTCAAATTCCATTAAATTAATAGGGGTTGTTTAAACTAAATGTACTGGGCACAAAGAGACCAGAAATGAGAACACCCAAATTTGTTCTGCTTTTCTGTTGGTTTGGCATGGGTCTCATAGCCCTGCTGGCCACAAACTCAAGATTCTCTGGCCTCAGACTCCTCAGTGACTCAGTGGATTTTGATATTAGATTCTTGTTATGAAAAATGCTAAAGAGATTTTTATAACTCCATAAAATAATAGAAAATAAAAAATAGACACAATTTTTACCTTGAGTACACATCTCTACCTTTATCTACATATATAAATCCATACACACACATATTTTCAATTATATACATTCAATTTTTAAACACAAGAAGCTTAATGCTACAAGAAATGAACACAGCAAACATAGTAACTTATACTCTTAATGACAACTGAAGTAAATAAAGTTTAACTCAGGTTTTAAATTTTTAAGTAATTAGACTAGGTATGGCAGTACATGCCTTTAATCCCAGTGGAGGCAGAGGAAGGTGGATCTTTGTTGGTCTACAGAGCAAGTTCCAGGACAGCCAGGGCTATACAGTGAAACCCTCTCTTGAAAAACAAAGAAGAATTAAGTAATCAGACCCCTTCATTTTAATTTTTTTGATATTCATGTTTTAATGATGTCTTTGTTTTTCAAGGAAACAGAGGAATTGAACATATAGTAACATGAAGCAGGTCAATGATTTACTTCTGTCTAGAAGGCACATAGGAAGAAATGAGATCCTAGGTGCCAGCAATGTGGAGTCACTGGGTAAAGTGGTCTGATGTGGCCATTCTACACAGTGAGAAGTTTGGAGATAAAGGGTATCAGGTCAGACTTCTCCATGGGCTCATAAACTGTATGGCTCTGCCCAAGATCAGGCCCTGTAGGGAACTACTCGGGCTCTAGTGTAGCAACAACTACTACCTTACTAAGCCTGAGTAATTTATCTACTGCAAGTCTAAAAGTAAGACTGCCGGCCACGAATTAAAGTTTCCAGAGTAAGGTGGGTACAATTAGTGATACAGACACTGGAAAATGCAGCCACTTTTAATTAAGAGGAAAACATTATCAAGAAGGCTGGACTTGGGCACAAAAAGGAATTTTAAAAATTCTTGCTGGGGAAAGAACACAATGGACTTTCTTTTTCAGATGGGAAGTTGTCAACATTTCACAGCCCATGGAACCAGAAAAGAATAAGAGAAAACCTGGATGATTGGAGATGAATCCATAAAAGCATATTTACTTATAAAAGATGTGATCCTATATACAGAAAATCCTAAGATTCACATATATGTGTACATGTGCACACATACATACACATGCTCTATTAAAATCAATGAACATGCTCAGTGAGGGCATGGGATATGAAACTTAATAATACATATTAATCAATTACATTTCTATAGAGATAATTTCTGTCCCTAAAGTCTTAATATAGTTATGACAAGCTGCCATCAGATTATACTATAGGGTCAACAGAATTCCTCAGAAAACATCTAATTCATTTTTTCCTTTGCACAAATTGAGAAGTAGACTGGAGAACATGTGTGAAGATGTGAAGGTCTCCAAGTACTGAAAGAACTTTGAAGATGAACGGTGGAGCTAGAGGGCATGTGCTCTGAGACCCGAAATCTTACCCAAAGCTACAGTAACAGAGAATGAAACACGCATAAAGGTAGACTTAGAGATGAATGGATTCTAAGGACCTTCAATACGCCACTGAAAACATAATCCATAATAAAGAAAAAGCTCATCCCTGAACTTCATAAAAATTAAAAACCCCCTTGTCTCTAAACACCACAAGCCACCACTGGGAGAAAATATGTGTGAATTGTACATCCAGTAATATGTCTAGAATATGTATACATGCCAAAGGGAAAAAAAATAAAGAGCTGCTACAACTGATCTTTCTCTTTGAACTCTTTTCCCTGCGTAACTGCTTGGGAAATTCCATTCCTCTTCCAACCCTGCTCATCTGTGAAGCCTTCTACCGTCCTCCCAGGAAACCGAGTCAGTTTGTCCCTTGTCTCCTCCACCTTGGCATACTGTGTTCACGATCCTTATCAAGGTATCATTCAGTTGTGTCTTTCCCTTGGTAGCCTCTGGCTCCCTGGAGAGAGGGAAGGACACAGCTGGTACTTCACCGAGCCTTCAACAATGTTTAGTCAGTGAATAAATAGATAGATGCTCAAAAAAATGTTACTTAGATTTAACTAATAATCACTGGGTAATCTACTACATATACAATACTTAATGGAGAATAGCAATGTCATGTTGAAGTTAGGTAACACTAACAGTACTTAACACATCTTGCTCAGTACAGTATGCTCCTGGCCATACTAAAAGGCATAGATAGCCACCTCCATGTCAGAGGTGGGAAAGTGAAGCTTCTGAAGTCACTCTGATATGCCGGGCTGCGATGTAAGCCTAAGACTGTGCTGCTTTGACAATGGCTATTTTGTTTTACATTTAATGTACTTGTTGTGGGGGCACTTAGATGCCACAGGACACATGCGGCGGTCACATGACAACTTGCTCTAGTTGGCTCTTTCTTTCTGCCACGTGCATCCTGGGAATAAGGCTCAGTGGCAAGTGCCTGTTACCAACTGACCCATCTCAGTGGCTCCAGCCCTGCTGCCTTTTAAGTTTTCTGTGTGTTGTTTCTATTAAAAACAAATTTCAAGTGTTGTATTTCAACAGCCCCAATATGCCTGAGTGAGTGTTTTTATTGGTTTTGGGCTATTTTCTGTGCCTCTAGTAATTTTATAACTTGCTAAAATATTTATGTTATGTCAAGATATACAGATTTTATGGGATTATACTACTTTTCCCCTTCAAATCCCACTTGACATTCATAATTGCAAGCATATCTCTTTAACAGGCCCAGAAAGCAATGTTATTCATGCGTTTTTCAGTGCTGCTTTTCAGTGCTGCTCTCTGTGAAAACCAAACACTTGTTTTTCTCTAACTGGCAATAAACATTTTTCTCATACTACCAGAGCAACCTTTCCTAGTTTATAGTCATTTTGATTTTTTAAATGGCGATACCCACCTAAGGCAGCTATCATATAAGTAATTCAACTGACTAAATATATTTGCCCAGATGTTTTAAATCACATTTATGACACCTCAGACATGAGAGACTTGAACCAGTTGCAGTGGCTCATGCCTTTGCATTTGGGAGATTGAGGCAAGTAGAAGTCTGTGAGTTTAGGGCCAGCCTGGTCTACAAAGAGTCTCAAGACACCCAGGTCTATACAGATAGACTCTATTTTAAAACAAACAAACAAAAATTTAAATATATAAATTCCATCATACAACCACCTTCATTTACCATTCCAGTTACCGAAATAACTTTCTCATCAGAAATTTCCCTTCAGGGCCCCTTCTCTTCCCCTCTTCCTCCCTCGTTCCCTTCTGACTTTCCGTGACTGCTGCTGTGACGTCTCCCTCCACCAGCTCTATGAGAAGAGGGACTACACTTGTCTTGACACTGACTTTTTACCTTCTAGAAGAGAGTCTTGATCAACACAGGTGCTTGATACTTCTGTGAGGGATAATTAACCCTGCAGGTCATATTGGTTTCAAAATACCATCTGTCCATTTCCTGTATTCTCCTGAGCATCCCTAACCACACACTGCCTTTGAGTATTTACATAACCAGCATTCTGGGTGCATCATTATAACAAACAGAAACACCTAAATGAAATCAGTTTCCAGAGTTCTGCCTAGCATCTCCAAAGAGGCATCTGAGGCATCTGACAAATGTAAGGCATAAGACTGCATAGTGCAGAGAGGCACTATGAAGTGCTGAGTTGATGTCTTCAAGCCACATAGGAAAATGCCTTATTCTTTCAGAGTTACTGAAAACAACCAAAGGCAGACACCTTCTAATTCCTATAAATGCTGCTGTTACCTTGAGTGTTGTCGCTGAAACCTTCTTCCTTGGCTTCTTCAGATAGAAATACACCAGGGCAATTTCAAGGTAGGAATCCTTTATCAACCTAAAGAAATGATAGGATATTAGCCTCAGCCTCACTGTTCTCCTATACAACCTCTTCCCCTGCTTTGCCAATAGTGTCTGGGATAGTGGATGGTAAGTATAGGCCAACAAGTACTTTCCTAACCTATGCATCTTTAGGCCACAGTTAGTAGGATCTTCCTCCGCAAGGAGAAGCGCTAGGAGAGTACTCAGCATTCTTCCTGGTCTTGTGCTAGCAACATCCCAGGCTATGACTGATACAAAGCTTAGCAAAGACCTTTCTGGAACATTCCAGCAAAGAGTCCCTAAAGAAGTCACAGTGAATGAAGCCATCCTTGAAAACCAGCCCTCTGTTTACTCTTCTATATCAATTAAAATGGAAAGAGACAGAGAACTCCTCAGAAGGCAGTAATAATAGATCTATCTATGAACTGTTAAAGTGTCAGCTGAGGCCTCTCGTGTCAGTACTGATATAACAACAGTGGCTTCTCCTCGATATTGAGCTAATTTCTATACAGAATTAAGCAGACTTATGTACGGCTACAGAGACTATGTAAATGAATCCTTCCAAACTCTTTCACAGCCAAGGAAGGATCTTCTTGTTGTAAGCCAGTAGTCCAGAGGAAGTCCCTATAGCCTTGATATTGACAGACAACCTGGATCTAGGTGAGAACCAGTTTGAAGCCTAGAATGCCACTATGATAAATGGAAAGCATTTCATCTTTTCCTGTAAAGGAGGCCTTTGGTCAGAGCAAAAAGAGACAAGCTTGAGAAGCCACTCAATGAACCTTCTGTCTGGATGAATCTGAGAGCACAAGCCCTGCCCTAACAAGATCTCTCATTCATTCCTTTCTTGAATCTTCTGGGCGTCACCACACAGAACTCAGATCACACAGGAACAGTTTGACAAGAATGAAATGTCATTACACTGCGTTCTGATCATTTTTCAGGCTTATTTGGATAGCTTCGAAAAAGCTCTCTACGTGTGCGATTGGAGATTTCTCCTCCATCAGCATTTGACGCTCTATTCTGCCTGAAAGTAGGGAGAGAGAGAGAGAAAAAAAAAAACAGGTGTAAAGATGATTTCCCATATTTTGTTTATCATCATTAATGGACGAGCAGATATTTCATTGTGCAAACCCTGGAAGCTGGACTGCTGTCCTCTGCAAGTCTGGGCCACTTCCTGATGAAAAAGCTAAGCTTATGATGAAAGAGTTAAAGTTTCCTTCCCTTCCCCCTGAAGGTCCGGAATGCTTTCAATAAAGGCACCGTTGGATTCCCAGCATCACTAGCCTTACAGCCTACTTTTCTTACTTCTTGACTCCTCTCCTCTAACACCTTGCCCTTGTCTATTTCACAAACACCAAAACTAGCTCAGCTGTACCCTTATGCTCATTGCGGCAGTATTCATAACTAACGACAAAGAGATGGAGTAAGCCTGAGCGCTCTGGGAAGCTAAATGAATTTTTTAAAAATGTGATGTGTATATGCATACATGAATAATATTATCCAGCATCAAAAGAAATGCTGCCATTTGCACACATGATCCTGGGACACTATGCTAAGCAAAAGAAGCCAGGCACAAAAAGGTGGACACTGAATGATGATCCTTATGTCAATGCATGAATCTGAGATAGCTCCATTCTTGCAGTAGAAAGAAGAGCATCGGTTCTTGGAATATGGGAAACAAGGAGATACTGGTAACACTTCAGTCAGGATAGATAAGTTCTCTGGTCTACTGTATAGCCTCGTGATTATGATTAGAATGTGTCAAATACTTTAAAAAGTGTCGAGGAATTAAATTCTTAAATGTTCATGCAGCAAAATGAAATGTTTTGAATAAGTTTAATTAACTAGATTTAATCACCCCATACTATATACAAATATTTCACTGTACCTAACATATATTTTTTTGTTAATTAAGAGCAAAGGTGTTAAGTTTTATATTGGGATGGGAGGGGGGCAGTGAACCTAGGCTTTAATGACTGATCCATCTTTCCAGTCTAGTTTTTAAGTTTTAAGAATAAACTTAATGAAGCCGGGAAGTGGTGGCGCACGCCTTTATTCCCAGCACTTGGGACGCAGAGGCAGGCAGATTTCTGAGTTCGAGGCCAGCCTGATCTACAGAGTGAGTTCCAGGACAGCCAGGGCTACACGAAGAAACCCTGTCTTGAAAAACCAAAAAGAAAAAAAAAGAATAAACTTAATGAAGCTGGGCAGTGGTGGCATGTGCCTCTATTTCCAGCACTCGGGAGGCAGAGGCAGGCAGATCACTGAGTCCAAGGTCACCCTGGCCTACAGAGCAAGTTTCAGGACAGTGAGGGCTACACAGAGAAACCCTGTTTCAAAACAACATAAATAAATACATACATACGTAAATACGCAAATAAAATAAACCTATTGAAAAACAAGTTCTTGAAAAAGCCACCAAATGCTTGCAAATACTTAGAGATCATGTCAGTACCCTCGTCTCTCAGGTGTCTCCCAACAATCATGGTGGACACCATCCTTCAAGTTACAGCAACTGAGACAGCTCCCCTGTAGCAGAAATGCCAGGAAAGGGGGAGGGGTGAGCACAGGATTCCCATTTGGACATTCTCACTTACTAGCTGCTGGCATATAAGATGTTAACTCTCACATCACATGCCTAGTTCAGTAAGTAACAGCAATCATTACCTCGTGGTTTTCTTGTAGCTACAATGGCCATGGTAAAATCACATGAATGCACTGTCTGTATGCTCTAAAGGCATCTATTCTACAGTTATTAAATTGTTATCTCTTACTTATAGAAAGTAACCAAACTGTTTAACCAGGTAGCAAAATAATGGAAAACACTAAATGTATTATTATAACTTTATAATAAATCATTCTTTATTGTTGTAATCAATAATTACAATGTTTTATTATTATTTAACAAGTACACATTTTTAGATTTATTTTTAATTTTTTAATATTTTCTTTTATATGTACAGATGGTTTTGTCTACATGTAGGTCTATATATCATGTGTATGCCTGGTACCTGAGGAGACCAAAAGAAGTCATTAGATCCCCTGGAATTTAAGTTACAGCCATGCTCATGCTGGGAATCAAGCCTGGGTCCTCTGGAGAAGTCAATGATCTTAACTGCCAAGTCATTTCTCTAGCCCTAAATTTTAATTTTTAGATTATGTGCATATTTATGTATGTGGGAGGGGTTATATGTGAGCATCAGTGAAGGTATCCACTGAGACCAGAAATGCCTGTTGGAAATCATGGAACTGGAGTTACAGGTAGTAACTCCTCCTAACACAGATGCTGGGAACTAGACTCAGGTCCTCTGTAAGAACAGTCCATTCTTAAACCTGAGATTTACAGATAGTGTTCATGTGTCTTGTAATTGCAGAGCTTGGTTTTCACAGTCAAGAAGTTGATTATTTTTTTATTAGATATATTCTTTATTTACATTTCAAATGACTTCCCCTTTCCTGGTCCCCCCCCCAAAAAAGTTCCATAAGCCATCTTCCCTCCCCCTGGTCTCCAATCATCCCCCTCCCGCTTCCCTATCCTGGTATTCCCCTACACTGCTGCATCAAGCCCTTCCAGGACCAAGGGCCTCTTCTCCCTTTGATGTCCAACAAGGCCATCCTCTGCTGCCTATGCATCTGGAGCCATGGGTAACTCCATGGGTACTCTTTGGTTGATGGTTTTGTTCCTGGGAGCTCTGGGGGTACTGGGTAGCTCATGTTATTCCTCCTATGGTACTGCAAACCCCTTCAGCTCTTTGGGTCCTTTCTCTAGCTCCCCCATTGGGGACCCTGTGCTCAGTTCAATGGTTGGCTGAGAGTGTCCCCAAGAAGTTGATTATTAAGAACCGCACACTTCTACAGGCTTTATTCTAGTTCTGATTGCAGGTACAACTCACCTTTCTGAAACAGAATTTCAGCCTCCACTTCATATTCCTCTGCTGCGGTTGCCTTACAGATCTTCAAAGCCATGTCAAAGATATGAAGAATGGGCAGCCACTTACCAATGTCCTTCTTCTTGCTGCCGGAATATACCTGCTTGGCCATGGTGTGTCCTAAAGCAAAGCAGTTGGGCGGAGGCAAAACAATGAAGTCTTCAGTGATTGGAGCAAGCCACTAAGTCAATGGGCTTCTCTTCAGTTCCTAGTAGCCATGAATGTTTTAAAGAGCCAATGTGCCAGTGAACTACAACAGTAACTTGATCTTTGAAAAAATCTCCAACCTGCTATATTATTTTTAAAATCAACAATCGTCTCTAAGTCTCTCCAGTCCTCAGCTTTTCATAGTGCTTATAAAACAACTCTTTGCTCTTAAGACGATGATGTTAATCATGCTCTTAAGAAGATGATGTTAGCAGAGAAACATCTGGAAGTGGTATATTGTTCACTATTAATAGATGTACGTATATTAATAGACAATGCTTTTCTTTCTATGAAATGCACTGGTTGCTCATTATATAATATTCTGTCATTATCACAAGACTCTTTACAGACAAGAGCTACACACCATTCTCCTTAGGAGCTCTCATATTTAATGGCCACATGGAAGGATTATTGAATGGAAGAAACATTTTTTTTCTTTTGGTCTTTCGAGACAGGGTTTCTCTATGTGTGCTGCCCTTGAACTCATTCTGTAGACCAGGCTGGCCTCAAACTCAGAGATCAGCCTCCCTTTGCCTCCCAAGTGCTGGGATTAAAGGCAGAAGCCACCACTGCTTGGCTATGAAGCATTGTTCTATATATCATCAAATACTGACATCAAAAAATATTTTTTACATGTTTGAGTACTAAATTTAAAGGAGAAAAAATAATAAGAGCTAAGACTTATTAAATGTTTCCCTACATGCCAAGTACCATCTCATGAAGTCCACATGGATTTCCCCTGTGATTCACAACACTGAGTGGGCAACAATTGACAGAAGACAGGGTGATAGCTCAAAGCTGTAAGTAACTTGCTCAAGGTCACATGACCATGATTTGAACTTAAAGCACCCTGACCTCAAGGCTCACACCCTAAACTACAACACAGTATCCTAAGAGTGACATCATGGGACTGTTGATTCACCAAGAATAGAAACAGCAAGATAAGTAATTAAAACAACACATGACTGGTCACAAGGAAAGAAACTGTAAGGCATTGTGGGAACAGACTAGGGATATAGGATCTGGCCTATCCAGATCTTTAAAAGGCCCCAGAAGCCTAGCTAGACAGCATGGTTGTCTAGGTCAGTGGGTGACAATCTTGTTTACCTCCGTGTCTCACTATCTCTATCTCTATCTCCATATCATCTACAGATAGATAGATAGATAGATAGATAGATAGATAGATAGATAGATAGATAGATAGATAGATAGATAGGTAGATAGATCCTATATCATATATATATATGATATATAGGATATATATAGATATATATCTCCTATCAGAGGCCATCACAAAGGATAAATAAGAGCAAGTAGCAAAATTCCTATGATGTAATCTGTGCTGTGAGGAGAAACTGTCAAGAAAGCTAGTTGCAGATGCTTTCCTGCTTCATAATATTGAAATGTTCCCTTTCCCAAAGTAAACACCAACTCTGGAAAAAAAAAAGACTGTTGTGAGACTGACATTGTTTTGACAGAAAGGAGCTTGTGGTTTTGTTTTTAAAGGCTGTATTTAATATAATATAGCAGGAAGCAAGCTGTTCAGCTTCAAATGCATCTCCAAAGAAGCAACAGTATTGTCAGTGACTGGTGACAGATCTTCAAGACTGGGAAGTCAGAAAAGCTGAGAGAAGATTTGATTTTTATACAATCTGTGCTCTGAGCTCATGCCGAACTCAAATAAGAAGCAGACCTTGGGGCTAAATATGTGTGTGTGTGGCGGGGGGGGCTTGAGTGTGGTCATCGACTGAGCTGCAAGCAGAAGCAGCTAGTTGTTTTAATCCATCCATAAGGAAAGATACAGTAATCTATGGAGTAAAATTTGTGTGCCAGTGGTGAGTACTGAGAATGGATCAAAGGAAAAGAGAGATAAGGGGTGACTCTAGGGATATGGTACCCTGAGTATACACTTGCTGGCCTCACTTTGCCAGTCTAGTCCTACTACTGATTCTCTTGGCTAAACAACTACTGGTAGAGGAGGAAAGAAAGTCTTAGAAGATGAAAAATGACAACAGAGAAAGCCATCGCCAGGTTTCTGCTCTCTTAGCAAACAGGACCCCGAGAAACAGAGTCAGGGAGGCTTATGTCAAAGATCAGAGATGGTACCCTAAGGAGAACCTAAATGCTCTCTATGGAACTCTCTCCGAGTTCCAGAGAAGGGTAACTGTGGCTGGCTGCCTCCTGGACTTCCCAAGAGGGATCAGACAATGGACTGAGTCCTCTGACCTCCTGAACTCAAAAATGCCGGCTGGCCTTTGTCCTTTCCCCTGGAGCCTCACCGGGGAACTGAGACTCTTAAAAGTTGATACAACCATACAGACAGAGTCTGCTCTTCTGACCATTGTGGGAAGACTGTCACAGCTAGACCTGAAGACCAATAAGGAGAAAAAGAAGAATAGCCCAGGAAAGAAGAGCCAGCAGCCATAAAGAGAAAGATCAAATGTGGCTTCTAGAAGAGATAGCATGAGTGAAATTATACAGACTGAGGGTAGGGTTACAGAATAGCAGATATATAGCATACATGGTATGCATGAATATATGTATACATATATACATAGAAAAGCAAGTTAGCAGCTAATTTTGAGACGGTTGTCAATACCAAAAGGTTAATTATTAAGAAGATAAATTCAATTACGCTTACTTCATAAATTATAAAAATAAAATTACCACTAAAAGATGACAAACTGTACAAACAAATACCAACACTTACAGTGTGTACTGTGGTCTCAGCGGCGAGGGAGGCATTTTTCTCATTTTATTTTCTATGAGGGAAATGCTGTGACAATTCCCTGGAGGCTTGTGCTCTCTCCCATTCGGATGTCAAAATCCCCTCCCCAACAGTAATGGTACTACATATATGGAGAGGTCAAGCTTTGCCTGGGGATTATGAAAGCTGAGCCCTTGGGAATGACCTGGGTATGCTATATAACAGCCTGCAAGAGTCAGTCTGCTCCTTCCATCACATAAGGACCACTTGGAGGGGCCAAGTGTGATGAGGATGTGCCCTCGCAGAATGTTAAATCTTGGCTCTGAACTTTGACTCTCTAGAAATGAGAGCAATAGATTTCTACTATTTACTAACTACCTAGTCTAGGGTAACTTAGGGCAAGTGGGCTATAACAGCTTTGGTTCTGAAATGAGAGAACTACAAAGAAGCTAAATGACACTCTTGGGATTTTCAAATGGGTATCTAGCCCCCAAGGGAGAATGCAGGAAACAGGTGGACAATAACTAAGAAGAATCTTCCCCAGATAGAAAGAAACTTGCCTGCAGATGCCAAGGGCCCAACTGATTTCTACATAGATAAAGAGGGGATATGAACCCAGACATGTGTTAGCGAATTTCCTGAACTACAGAGCTGAAGGAAGAGATCTAAATAGTTCGGGAGAAGGAAGGACAGGTCTTTTGCAAAAGAAAATAAAAGACTAACACTATGGTTCTCACTGGAAACATTCAGTGTGAGGATAAAGGGATAACACCTACCAATCCCCAGAGAAATGACCACACCCATATGAAAAGATGCTTATGCTGGGCTGAGACAGAACATCAGTCACCTGCCATGGGGAAGGAAAGGTATGGGTAGAAAACAAGGTTTGGGAGAGCATCGTCTGAACTGCTGGGGAAGGAAAGGGGCATAGGGGGAGGGGTGTAAGATTTAACCAACAACCACAGAGCAGAACAGAGGCTGGGAAATGGAGGTCCACGAGAAGACAAGCAAGGAGACGGAGCAAGTATTGGCCCAGTGGTAGGACATCTACTCTCAGATGTTATGAGTTATAAATACAGTGTCTGTAAGAGAAAGAAGAAATAGTTTAAAGGATAAAAAAAAAACATGCTATGCCCTGAGCCATATATGACAGGAAGTCTTTTATGCCACAATAAATGGAGAACATTAATTTAAGGAATGATCTAAGGATATAGAAGAGATGCAGAGGATGCGGATACTCCTGGACACTGAGTGGCCAGTGCAGGCAAGACTGGAAAAGAACACTCCGGAGCTGTAACTAAGCCTCGGTCAATCGACAGTGACTTCGGCCATCTCAAGGTAGAATCAAGAAGGACAAGGAGTTAGAGGGAGCAGAGGGAGAACAGAGGGGGTGGAATCTACCTTTTAAGAGCCCAGATGTCCAGGTTTCATGGAGGTCACGTGGGACCGTACTACCAGATGGGTCTAAGAAGTGGAGCGTGCTTATGTCCCAGGAATCCCAGAGATCTGAGATGGCAGGAGTGGCGCTGTCCCTCCCAGCTTCCAAGGCCTGCTCTGAGGCCACTGACCGAGACCACCAGGGGCACTCAAGTCACCTAGCATAGCACCTGGAGTTCTTCTCCATGCTAATACGGTATCTAGATAGCCTTAGCCTTCAACCAACAAGCCTTCTGCATATCTCACGCCCTTTCCCCCAAAGTATACCATCCCTGCTTCACCCCGAATAAAGTGTATGCATCCACATCCACCCCACCCCACCCCCCAATAAAGCAATATGAATAAGCAAGGATCATCTCAGAGAGCTGCTTCGCTAAAGATCGCCACAGGGGAGACCTTCAATTATACAAGCTGTAGTGTTAAGACTCCAGGCCTGTTCCCTTCCCCCACCCCTCCAGTACTCAGTACTTGCTCCAGTCGGACTGGAGGCTGCTTGTCCTGGACTCTGCTTACCCTTCCCGGCCTGGTGCTCAGATGCCCTGAGAGGAGGAAACACGGGCCGTGGACCCACATTCCTGACTTCCTCAACAGGTGGTACACCCACGGCACCCAGGTACCCGGGGAGGAGACAGGGAGCCACAGCATTTGTACCAGGTCCCAGAGCCTGCTTTCCCCCTCTCTGGTCTGGAGCAGTGAGCAGATGCTCCAAAGGGAAACACCGGCTATAGACTCTGCCGTCTCCTATCTGAGCCTATAAATTGACAGACGCTGCTGGTGAAGAGGCTGATACCACAGTATCAGAAGGATGCAAGGTGCTTAAGGATAGGTGATTGTTTTCTTTTGTATATCTGTCTGTAATTTTTTTAACAAGTAAAGATTTAAACAAATTAATATACTGAAAGTCAAAAGAGCAAGATGATCTCAATAGTCAGAGGGTGGATAATATATGAGGGAAGGGAGGAATCTCTGAAGCCAGGACCCTGGGAAGCAGACACGACTGAGAGCCTGAGCAAGACCAAAAGGCTGGGCATTGAGGAGCGAGACTGTTCCCCTGACATGGGAGTAAGGCACAGGACAGCCCGATTAGTACCCAGGGTGATGAGGAAGGCTTCCCGGAGGTTCTAGCCTGCAGAGAGCAGTACATCTATGCACCTGTTTTCCACAGCCTAAAACCACCGCAGCCCCTGCCACTCAAAGTGTTCTTAGCCGAAAATCCATTACTTAACACGCATCATGGTAAAACATGGAAACCATGCCTTCAAGACACCTTGTTTCATAAAAATACGAAGAGTCTGACAGTCCCCACATTTAGAAGACGTAGACGTATTGCTTAAAATGCTACAAACAAGATGTTAGAGCTTTGGGGAAAAGCCTGCCATTATTGTCAACACATTACGACAATGTTTCTTCCATGGGCATTGTTTTTAGAGATATGGAAACATCACAACATCAGTGATACCCAGCAGACACAATACTGTGTCTCTCTGAAATCTTTCTCAATTTGACATAAAAAAAAAAACCTAGTTGTAATTTAGAGAAAAAAAACTGGTGTATTATTTAGTAATGAACTCATACCTTGTGTTTCTATGTTTTCTCAATAAACTGTGAAAATAATCTTGTTACAGATGACTGAACAACTGGATAAATAAAACGCAATAGTCCAAAGCAAATAGTTTCACATATTATACCTCCTGTAATTAAGCTCATAAAACGAAGCTTATCCTTATACCACGAAGTCTAACACTAAGTAACCAAAACCTATTTGAGCGTGTGTAGTCTGGGCTCCTATCATACTGACCCTTTAAGTTACGATAGCTTACTTGAAAAATCAATGAAAAATTCCTACCAGTTGCTCTAGGAAGGTAGATGTTTAAATGTTCTTACCAATCCTCAATTTTATTTTGGCCAGTAACATGACATGAGGAAGGTAGATATTCTTCAATGGCTGTAATGGGCTTGCATAGTCGGCATCTGAGAGGGGGAATTCAATTGTCTCTCCAAAAGTTAACATCTGGGGAAGAAATACTGTAGTCAATATGGAGAGGGAGGGAAAGGGGAAAGGAGGAAGAAAGGGAGGGAAAGGGGGAAGGAGGAAGGAAGGGAGAGAGGGAAGGAGGGAGGGAGGGAGGGAGGGAAGGAGGGAGGGAGGGAGGGAGGGAAGGAGGGAGGGAGGGAAAATGGCAGAAAAGTATGTTCCCAAGTCTGTGGCTATCAGACACATTCCCACCTGTGCAATAAGAATTCTGTGAGCTTGATTCAAGAAAATTAATTTGTTCTCTTTTGAAGATGCTTTCTTGAATTTCTCAGCTTTCGTTAAGTCATCCATCAGAATGAGGCTTTTTGCCAGGGTTAACCAGGATCTGGGAGAAAGGAATTCGCTCCCTTCCAGCAAACTGATAATTTCCTATTGAGAGAAAAGGACTCTGTTGGAATTTCCCAGTTCACTGATGAGCTATGGCCGTGGTGCCAGGCACCCATTCACCAGGGTTGAGTATCCCTCCTTTTGACTCAATGCAGATTTTCCCTAAACATGGTTCGAACACTACCCTGTCTCCCTTACCTGGAGCTTTCTTATGATGTCTGCCTTAAAATGCTTTTCCTGAAGGCCCAGGATCACCGCTTGCATTAGGAACTCAGCCAGGACCTCTGTGTCGTCAGCGCTCTTTGCCTCCGTGCAGACTTCGTCGATAAGGCTCAGACAGTCCATCAGCTCACTCTCTAATGTGGACAAGGTGTGATCGAGATGCATGAGGAAGCAAGAAAGGACTTGTGTGTAATGTCCCCAATGACTAAAGAGTAAGAGGACATTAAAATGGATTCCATGAAACACAGAGTTGGGACTGGGGCGTGTTATAATTTGGGTCAAAGTAGGTTAACCCAAATGCTGGAAAAGTCATGTTGTTGCATGAGATGATTTGATTTGGGAGGTGGACAGGCACATGGAAATGGACACAACTGGACGGCTACCAGTCACTGTGAGAGCTACTCTTCACACGGGCCAAAGCTGGTATCCTGTTATCTAAGACTATAACTTCTGTCCCTTTCTGTCTGACAGTGATCCCAAGAGTAGAAAAGGTATCTTCATCTTTC
The DNA here is from genome assembly GCA_036184795.1 of Tokudaia tokunoshimensis. Lineage (NCBI taxonomy): Eukaryota > Metazoa > Chordata > Mammalia > Rodentia > Muridae > Tokudaia > Tokudaia tokunoshimensis. The sequence goes on from BTHU01000007.1 coordinate 15,607,695, forward strand.
GGAGAGGAAGAGGAAATGCAGAGCCATGGGAGACTGAGTGGGAGATTAGCAATGGAGCCCTATATTGTTGGCTTGTGAGCTCTATGTATAGACACCTTCCCGAGACCTAAAGCAAATGTATTTTAATATCTCTCTCTCTCCTCTCTCTCTCTCTCTCTCTCTCTCTCTCTCTCTCTCAAATTAAATCAGTAAGCTACAAGCCACTTGCTCTGGTACAGAGGACTGTGTGAAGTTTTTTTTGTTTTGTTTTTGTTTGTTTGTTTTTAACAACCTGTGCTTTAAATTCTGGAAAGAGAGCAAGCTAGAAACTTGTGAGCATTATCACTGACACACCCCTATAAAACGATGGCTGTCCCTTATGTCAAATGGACCATAGCAAAACACATTGATTAAAGTACCTTTCATGAGTCCAATGCCACGGATCTGTGCAATGAACGCAGTGACCAGCATCAAGCGGCACCTCAACCAAAGGTGAATACTGAAGTATTCCCGGGAGTTCAGGGAAACGGGGTCTAAAAACTCACTGTCATCTTTACTTTCTGTGGTCTAAACAATGTTAAAAAGACGAGGTTATCTTCCCATTGGACCATGTCAGTATTCTAGCCTAAGGCTAAGCACAAGCTGAAAGAAGCAGCCAATAACATGTCATGGTATCACGTTTTAAATTGAGATGTTATTGTTGAGCATTCTGTAAACCACAAGATATATGTAAAAGAAACGAGTGAAGCCTACTGCTATTCCAAAACCCCTGTTAATATGTTACACCACATGTTGGCCCATCTTTTCTCTCTATATTTCTACTCAAAATCAGTTTTGCATGGAACTAGATAGATGGTTCTGAGGATAAGAGTGCCTGCAAGGGACCTAGGATTGGTTCCCAGCACCTATATGGTAACTCACAATCACCTTTAACATCATCTCCATGGAATCCAATGACGTCATCTACCTCCCACTGGTTACTGCACACACAGTGCACACAGACGCAAACAAAACACTCTAACAGATGAAGTAAACATTCTAACTAATAAAAGCAGTTTTATAGCATTGAATATTCATTGCAATTTTTTTGATTATATCAGCAGTAGTTTCCATGTCATCAAAAACCTCTTAAACGTCCCTTTAAGGGATGAAAGATGAGAAATACAGTGCTGGGTATCTGTTTTGGACGATTAGTTTGCTGGGTATGGGGTGGGTGATTTCATTAGAAAAGTCTAAGATCCCGAGCAAGGCTCTATGTAACGGATATTTTTATACAAACTCCTAAGTGATTTGATGCTGTTAAGTTATGTGGCCTTACTAGGTCCAGTGACAGCTTGTGACAAGCTTTTGGGAAGACATTAGAGCCCCTGTATGGGGAAGGCTAAGTGTGAGGAATCCCAGCTGGGGAAGACTGTGAGCATCCAGGTAATACACTCAAGAGTGGAAGGAGAGTGGGCCTTTCTGCTGATGGGGCCATATCGAGGCTCAGCGCAGTGACACATCCGCACATGTCTTTTGGAGATGGCTGTATCCATCCTCAACTGCTCACAAACGAGATCACAACACTTTTGAAAAGATCTTAAGGGGCTTTCCTCCGTAAAGAGCATGAATGGGATTCCAACACAGACACTTTGACCCTGATGTTGCTGTTACTTTGACTTTCCCATTTTGTGTCATCCACATAGCTGCTCAATCGCCTACCGTGCCCTTCACTGTGGTGACATGTGCGGTGCGATAGGTCTTGTAAGGATGTTAAACTCATACGTACAGAAGTTTCTGGAGAGTCGGGGCTGCATGGTTCTTCAGGCTGTCTCTTTTTAAACACCTTCGAGTCCTGGAGAAGCTTCAGGGTGGAATATATTATAGCAGTGCTAAAATGGAGGGAGGAGTTTGTTACCGGGGACAGAATCTGCATGTTATTTCACAACTCTCTACTTCCTATGAAAATGTCCACACACACCCCCAACCACGCCCATCTCTCCACCCCACTCACATCCGGGCCCTTGCTACCCCCAGGATGGAGGACCAAGGTAGGTTCCTAACTCACACCTCCTGCTCTAGTCCTTGCCCACAACGGCTACAGCAAACTCCTCAAGATGTCACTGGAGTGGCTTTTACCAGAAGCTTCCCTGGACTCTGGTCAGTATACTTCCTTCTTGAGGTTGGGGTCACCAAGATTTCTGGTCTAGCATGTGGCTGGCTTCATCCATGTTAGTGGATGCTCATGTGAAAGCCAGCTTTTGCCCCTGGGTTCTCTGAATGTGTGCTATACAGGCTCCATTTCCAGACTGCCTTTTAAGAGTATTTTTTGTCATTTGGCAAATATGTTGCCTTGTAGATGGAAAGTGACGTTAGCACTAACTGTGGAGCCAGAACGTTTCCCCTTCTTCCCATAATTTACATCTTAGGAAACAGATGACTGGCGCACACCTCCTGTCAGACGCCACACTGTGTCATTTTTCTGAGTTAAGTTGCTTACTGCACCACACACACACATGCTATGAGTTCAACATGGGTGCTATTACTGACTCAAAGTAGGGAGTAGGAAATGGACATCCGGAAATATTAAGTAAGTTTTCTAAAGTCTCTGTCTCTGTCTGCATATCTGTCTTTCTTTCTCTGTCTCTTTCTCTCCCTCCATCCCCTCCCCTTTCCTTCCCTTTCCCTCCCCTCATTCTTTCCCTGTCTTTCCTTCCATTCCCCTCTCCCTCCCCTTCCCTCCCCCTCCCTCTTCCCCTTTCTCTTTTCTTCCCTCCCCTTGTCCCTTCCTCTTTCCCCTCCCTTTTCCTGGGCCTCCCCTTTTCCTCCTTCTCCCTCTTTCTGTTTCTTTCTTTCCCTCCCTCTCTCTCCCTCCTCCTCCTCTCCATCCTCCCTTCTCATCCTTCCATTTTTCCTTCTCTTCCCCTCTCCCTCCTGCTCTCCCTCCCCTTTTCCTTCCCCCTCCATCTTTCCCTTTCCTTCCCTCCCCATCCCCCTTTCCCTTTCCTTCCCTCCCTCTCTCCAGCTCCTCATTCTAACCAGTTTGGTAGCATTGAGTCCTACTGTGCTATTATAATCATTACTGTCAGTGTCACTGCTGGAGGCACCTGTCATCAACATCAAAGGTTCTCTTGGTCCTGCCCAAGGTTCTTCTCTTGCATCCTACCTAGCATATTAGTATCACACACCTGATGTTTTCTCTTTACCTTTGGTCATCTTATTTATAAAAATGGTGGGCCTCTTTTTGCTATGTGGGTTATACTCTAGTCTTATATTTGTGGCTTTCAGTGACAGACTTCAGTTCTCCTAAGAAAGCCTTCAGACATTCCCATTCTCATCTCAGTGATTTTACATTTGTGTCAAAATGTATTTGATGATGATGATGATCTATGTGGGGGGCACACATGTGCCATGGCATGCATGTGAGCTTAGAGGTCAGTTCTCTCCTTCTGCCTTTATGTGGGTTCTGGGATTACACTTAAATGCCAAGCTTGCACAGCAAGTATCTTTATTGGCTGTATCATCTCGCCAGCCTGATAATAGGCAAGTTTCTTTTACAATTTTATAACTGCTGACTCCTCTTTCCCTTTTATACTGTTTTGTGTCTCTGTTACAGTATAATTTTTTGATCCTCCAAACTAATTTGAAAAATGCATATTCTGGCTTAGATTTTAACAACAGTGACTTTAAATGATTTCAAAAACATCTTTATTAATCCATTTTTAAAGACATAACTTCTCTATCTGTCACAGGGGAACAACAGAGTGAGATGTGGAAGGTGGAGGATTTTCTATTTTAATTGTGCCTTTTCCTCCACACCTGCTCAGCTGCTGTATCTTATGTAACATCCTAGCTCATTACTAACTGCTGCCTTTATGAGCCTTCAGATTTACCAACACTTGCATTCAGTTATGTCCAGTTTATTATTGGTAATGAGTGCAAATCCACTGCTAAGCCAACTACTAGTTATTTTAGTAGAACAACTCCCCCAACCCCCCCACAACCCCCGGGGTTTATAACAATTCTCTCTCATTGGCTACATTATTTCTTCAGACTCATCCTTGGTGCACTCGGCCAATAGTTTGTTTGGTTGATAAACTCTGAGTTAAGTTATTTTTGGGAGGAGGACACTCTGCTCTTCTTCCTCTGCTGGTCCCTGCTGGGAATTAGGGATGTATTCAGACCATCCATTTTCATCTACAAATAGCTATTGAAATAAATTTGCCCAAATCTGATTATTACTAAGCTTAGTCTTTAGTACTTTGTGGCACTAAAATAGGCCTAGTGTACTTTCCGTGTCTTTATGAATCTTTTCAATGAGAAACAGAGAGAAGAGACTGCGGATGAAGAGCACTTACTGCTCTTGCAAAGGGCCTGGTGCCAGTACCCAGTACTCCAATGGCTAAATGCAGCTCCAGGGGGCCTGGTGTCCCCTTTGGCCTCTGTGGGCACTACATGCACGTGTTGCTCATAAATGTACATAGGCAATGCGTGTGCACACACACACATACACACAGGAACAACTATCAGGAACTATCTGATGGAATCATTTAATGGATAGCCATACCAAAGCATTACACTTCACTTTTACAAGGGGATAAAGATTTTTCCCAGTGTTTGTGAACTGATTACAGCTTCCAGTTTTTGGAAAAAAAAAAAAGGTATGTAGGATTGAATTGCACCCTTTAACATCAGTAGCTTTTCATCCATGTTTCCCAGTGACTATATTTATTATATGTATAAGTACAGTTTGTGCTTGGTGGTCACACCAAGGCCTGGCCCAATCCAGGCCAATGCTCTGCCACTGAATACAGCTCCCTCCCCAGGGCAATGTGTCCCCTAGGCCAACACCCTTCTACTAAAGCAACAGCTACCTCCCCATCTCTGGCTGCAAGCATTTCTTACACACACAAACATTAAAATATTTTACAGATTGAATCAGTTGACATTTTCCTTTGAACTCAATTCTAATTTGATAAGTTTGTGGAGCTTCAGCTATTTAATTATGTTTCCTTCTGTTGTTAATGAAAGCTTTTAAATTCATCTTGTATAGCCTAATTTTCAGGAATTTGTACACAGGGAGAAAGAGTTCAAGGCCCACCTGCATCATGCTTTAGCTGTGTGATCTTGGGAAAGGCAATTATCAATCTCTTTATAAAATGAGAATGATGATAACAGTTCCAACCACATCAAAAAGGAATGATTTTGATGATTAAATTAGGACTCATTCGTTAGGAAATACATGCTGGGTATCTGCTTTGAGCCAGGAAGAAATCTAGGAGCCATGGATACAGCAGTAAACAATACCAACCAAAACCCCCACCCACCAGGGCTACATTCGACTACAGTGGGATGTCCTTAGCAAACACACGCTAGTATCATCGTTGGTTTATTGATTTGGCAAGAAAAGTAGTAGAGGCCAATTTGATTTTTTTTTTCTATCTTTCTCTTTTGGTTTTTTTTTTTTACTAAATCATTAAGCAGGTTTTCAATCTTTTAGCAATTATCAAATATTAAACTCAGAAGAGTTTGCTGGGCCATTAAAACATCACAACATTTGTTGACTACTTCCTAAGGTGGTGCCTGTAATTACTGTTACTGCTTTTTGTTTAAAATGAAAGGAAACAAGGAAGAAGAGAGCAATGAGCCTAACTGGGCCTCAGTCCATGGCCACTCACCCTACAGTCCCTTGAGCAAGGGTACACACTTTGGGACACCTTGTTGCTACAGGAAAGCTTCACAACTACACCACCCTGTAAGAAGACATCACATTCCTTCCATGAGTTCTTCCAATTCCAAAGCCTGGGTTCTGATATAAAGTGAAATGGCATGAGTTTGGCATATTGGTGACAAAGAAGCTGTGCAAAACATAGGACATACCAATGGGTCAGAACCCACTTGCTACTGTGTAGTTGCTTAGGGTTTTTTTTTTCTGTTGCCATAACAACATACCTGCAACTGAAAATAGAAGTATACTTTAGTTCATTGTTCTAGAGCAGCAGTTCTCAACCTGTGGGTCAAACAACCCTTTCACAGGACTTGCCTATCAGATATCTGGCCTATCAGATGCTTGTACATCTGATGCATGACAGTAGCAATATTACAGCTGGGAAGTAGCAATGAAATAACACGTGAGGAATTGTACTAAAGGGTCCCGGCATTAGGAAGGGTGAAAGCCGCTGATCTAGAGGCTGACGTCATCACCCGGTGAGGGCTTCCTGCTGCATTATAACATAGTTGAGTATAACATGACAAGGCAGAATAAGCCTGCACCTGCTCAGGTTTGTTTCTTACAAAGCCACCAACACCAGCATTAGGACTCTACCGTCTTGACACCATCTCTCAAAGGAGATTGTATTGGTGACTTTCCTCTTGCTATGATAAAATACCTTCATGGGGTTTATCTTGGCACAAGGATACAGTCCATCATGGAGGGGAAGGCAGGACAACAGGAAGGGCAAGCATGGCTGCAGGAACAGAGGCTGATCCATTTTCATCCACATGTACAAAGCAAAGGGATCAAACAGGAAGTGGGGCAAGGATATAAAACGTCAAAGCCCACCTCTAGTAACACACTTCCTCCAGCAAGGCTCCACACCCTGAAAGGTTCCATAACCTCCCCAAAGGGCACAACCAACTAGAAACCAAGTGTTCAGACACACTAGTCTATAGGGAACATTCATCACTCAGGCCACTACAGAGAAACATTGTTAGCATATGCCTCTGAGAGCTACATTTCTAAGACAAGATCTCCAGGGACAGGCATTTAAGCAACAGCAACTACACAATGGGGAATTTCAAGTTCCTGCAACTTGGAAGACAGAAAAGTCCAGAAATGTGACTCAAAAGTCCAGAAATGTGACTCGTTCTAACGCCTCAATCCCAAGAGGCATTATTTTTGTGGTAAAATCAGAAGGTTTGATGTTTTCCCTTTCAGACCGCGAATTAAATACAAAAAAAAAAAAATGGGAGCCACCATTTGCTTAAACAACATAAAAAGGGTGGAGCTCTGAAAGAAAGTCCAGAAGTAGAATCACACTGTGGAAAGCTTTGATCCCATTTATTTCTTATTAACATTCATGACAACAATGGTCAGTTTATTCTCGTGAAATCCATGCAGCTCACTCTATCCGTCAGCCCAGGGAAAGCGCCTTTCAATTTCCTTGACACATAATTTTATTAGAAGTATCAGGAAATGTCAGGCATCACTGGGAAGAGGGATTGTCCAACACTTTCAGTAGTCCCCCAACAGAAGCTCATGGGACGGGGGTCAAGTTCACAAAAGAAAAATTCACTCATCTTGACAGTAACCTTCCCAGAAATGGAGACTCTGCTCCAAAAAAGCAACAGCAGCAACATTTTTGCGGGGGCCACGTTTACGTGTCTGAGACAGGGGTGTTCTGATACACTGGCACAGGGCTGCCATATGTCTACCGCACATCTGCCCAGTCTTCAGGTTAAAGCTCTCCTGTGACAGCCCTTTCCTGGACATCTTACAATTTTTCACTCTCATTACTTTCTCATTAAAAGGGAGGGAGTGGGGGCATGCATCACTCTCATCCTCTAGACCAAGAGAAAAAAATACGTAAGGGCAAATAAAGGAGGAAGGTAATGACCAAGAAAAGTGTGTGTGTGTGTGTGTGTGTGTGTGTGTGTGTGTGTGTTTGTGCACGTGCATGCATGTGTGTGTATATGTGTATGTGTGTGCATGTTTGTGCACATGTATGCATATGTGTGTGTTTGTGCACATGCATGCATGCGTGTGTATGTGTGTGTGTGTGCATGTTTGTGCACATGTATGCATGTGTGTGTGTGTGTGTGTGTGTGTGTGTGTGTTCTGGGGTTGCTGTTGCTCTCAGATATAGTTTGAGGAAAAGGGCACAACTGAAAATCACATATTAAAAGTTTCTTTGCCCTTCAAAGTTTGACAGGAGAAATAAGTTATGATTAGGAGTAATAGTCTACGTATAAGCCTATAATTAATAAATTTTCAATAGCTCTCAATAAAGTAAAGCCTAAAGGTGGCTATAAAAATATTATCACCATAAACTACCGTGGCTCAAGTTTGATCTCAACACCACTGTTCATGCCCACAGACTATTAATATCTTTCAAATTATTGGGATCCTCTAAAGAGTATCATCGACATTTCTTGAAATTGAGTTATTGAATATTGAATTTATTTTAAGATAAAATAAGACATCACATATTAACAGAAACTACATTTTATAGAAAAAAAATATTTTCTAAAATGTGAGTGCATAGACTTTCTTGGCTTCCTTTACCGTCTGTCCTAATACAGGAAAACCCACTTCCACTCCTGCTCGAATGTCACTTTGCTGTCCTGTTTTATTTAATTAAAGTAAAGGAATAAGATTAAACCTCGTGTAAGAAATTTTTTTCTTCTTTTATTTTGTGTGTGTGTGTATGTGTGAGTGCATGTTTGTGAGTATACATGTGTGCATGCACACAGAGGCCAAAGGTCAATGTCACATGTCTTCCGCTATTGCTTTTTTAAACTTATTGAGACAAGTGCTCTCCCTGAATGTGGGCAAGCTCTGGAGAATCCTCCTGTCTCTGCTCCCTCCCACTCTAACATGGGCATTACAGGTACATCTCAAAGGCTTTTCCATTTAGGGCCTGAAGACCTCAGCTCAGGTTCTCATGCTGGTGCAACAAACACTCGACCAGCTGATCCGTTGCCCTGGCCCCAACTGGCCTCTTTACATAACTACAACCATTTTTCTTTGATAGTTTCTCAAATGTTTGTAGCCATATAGGACCTTGTACCACACGCTCACAAAGGCTTGCTACATTAAAACCTATTGGTCTGCTCTGTTCACCGACATTTTGAAACATGAAGCACTTGTCATCTGGAAAATGAGTTATATAAATTCATAAATTATTGAAATACTTAATTGTATAATTAACCAATATTTCATGAATATGATCACTCATGTTACCAAATTCTCAGGTTCATGGGACAAGTCCAGCTTCCCCCAAATTCAGATGTTCCTTTGAAAGCTCAGATTTTGCCATAGGCAGTAGATATAACAGATCTGTTCCTAGAAGCAGCATACTTGCTTTTTCAAGAAAATGTCTGCCACATTTCCAAACTCGAACAGACACAGTCTGTCAGTTGTTTTTCAAATAAAGATGGTCTTCTACAAAAAGAGCATCTTGTTCAACTCTCAGTTCCATCACCCATGTGTTCCTCCTCCAGACAGTCATCCGCACTGGGGCACTACAGAAACATCCAGACAAATGGTCCACTGAAGATCCCACCAGCTTGGGCAAGTCTACGCTGGAGGGTAATGATTTCAAATGCCAAACCTTCTGCTTCTTCATCAAGGGCTTTAGTAAAAGCAGCTGACTTTAATATCTCTCTTTCTCTCTCTCTCTCTCTCTCTCTCTCTCTCTCTCTCTCTCTCTCTCTCTCTCTCTCTCTCTCTCTGCCATAGCCAAAAGCGCTCTTACCCTCTTTCCAGACCCCAGATGATTTTTGCATTTGTTTTTAATTGAACATGCACAATATAAAAGACTATAATGTCATCGTTTGTTCCTACTTCCCCGATTCATGCTGAGGCGTCAGGAGTTTTACAGTGGCTTTGGCAGCATCAATGCATACTACAGTGAATCTGGCGATCATGTCTCAGGTCTAACATAGAAATACCTCTAACACAGAAATTCAGACCTCCGCCCCCCAAAGGTCTCAGACAATGTCAATCATCTTCATACCACGCCACAGAGCTGATGGCTCTAGAAGCTGGAAAAGTACCCTTCATTCTGTGTCTAGAATAAAATACATATACAACACATACATAAGCCAAAGTGTGAATCTGCCAAGCGTGTCACTAGGACTTATAGAGAGACCATAGCAGGCTCCTGGAATCTTAAGTATGTCTGGAGAGAACAAGGAAAAGACCTGGATGGTCTTATGCTGCCTGCTGTGTGGTGGCATTAGGGCAAGGCTTCCTATGTGTATACTCTAAACATCCCACCAGTGGCAAAGGGGCAAGTAACTGATCATTCTTACCTGCTCACACAGGTGCTGTGTGGAAGGTAAGTGGTGGGAACCTGGAAGCTGTCATCAGTGAGCATAAAAATCGACCCATATGCTTGGTTACAACCACATAACCGTTATTTATTTATTTATTTATCTCTTTAAATGATGGGAATTAAGTCCAGAGCTTTAAGCACGGTACACAACAGTCTACCACTCAACTGCATTAAGCCAGAAGTACATAGTCTTTATACGTATACATATACACATACATAGACACACACACATGCATACACATATACATATATGAATAACTCTTCCTCTTCCTCCACTCCAAAATCTCTACTCCTGAGAGTCTCCAAAGCACTAAGTATGCAACTGACTTATTATGTTTAAGGTGTATACATAACTCTGACCTATCTTCAGAGACTAGAAGAGTGCAGAGCATAGTGTCAATGCTCAAAACCATTTTCAGTGAATGGTACAAGCGTATGTGTCGTTAAATGGGCCACTATGTGTCTGAGGACTTCGTGGTTCTGCTCTGGTCATCGCGAGTTGCTTGACACCGACAAAGTACTTCTGCGATTGTGAAGAGTGTTCTAGTGCTGTTTTATACCTGTTTGTGTGCACGTGTGCACAGGAGCCTTTACACCATCAGTCTCTACACCAGAGTGTCGCAGTGAGCTAGCAAATGACAGACAATGACCAAGATGAATGAAAGCTTTGCTAGCACTACATACATTTAAACAATCAGCTTCTTAGACGGTCAGCCCAGCCCTCAACAGTTGTCTTGGACAGTTCAACACAGCACAGTTCAGATGCTGCTGCCTTCGAAAAAATAGATCTCCTTTGTCTTGCTTTTATTCATTACATGCAATACACACACATGTACGTATGTGTGTGCATGTGTGCATGTTTAGCAGTGGCTGAAGTTGTCGTAAGAGACCAGAAGAAGGCATTGGATCCCCACAGAGCTGGGTTATGGAGAGTTGTGAGTGACCCCATCTGTGTGTTCTGAAAGAGTTCTTTTAACTCCTGAGTCATCTCTCCAGCTCCCTTTTACATATTTTTATTTAGTGTTTAAAGGGGAAAAAAACCTTCCAAGGGCTTTATGTATAATAAATAAGTAAATAAACTTCCAAGGGCTTTATGTATTATAAATAAATAAATAAATAAATAAACTGTAAAAAAATTGAGTTTCTATCTTTTAAAAAATAAATTAATCAAAAGTTAAGCACTGTTATTTGTTAATTTTATATATGACTTTAAAATCCTACCTAGGGTGCTTAATAAAGGAATCTCTTTGTAGAAAATGGATATGTTCAATGTAAGATGAATTTTAAAACACCATGAATAATTAAAATCAAGCACTTCAATATGGACCCAGGATTTTCTGAAACTGCCATGAAGTGCTTTGAATCGTCAACAAATGAGAATGAGTGCCTTCCCATGACCCCCAAATGATAGAGCATCGGGGCTCTCGGAGTAGGGGACCACAAGAGTGAGGGATGAGGAGCCAAGGGATGGAGGGGTAAGGGTTGAGGGCATGAAGGGAGTGAAGGCTGAGAGGGAGGGGCTTGGAGGATGAGGGAATGGAGAGGCAAGAGGGAGTGAGAGGAGGACGGGGAAGTGAGGGGATGCAGGGGGAAGGGGATGGGGAGGGAAGGGGGAGGGAGGGGAGGGAGAGAATAAGGGGAGGGGGAGGGAGGGGATAAGAGGAGCAGAGAGGAGGGAGGGAATGGAGGAGGGGATGGGGAGTGCTCCTCCTCTTCCTGGGCTCTCACCTGAATGCTGGCCGGTATCTCTGCAGGGCAATTGCTGCCAGATGCAGCCTGGCCTTCACCATGATCTCCAGCTCCGCAACAGAGGACAGATAGAGGGGCCTGTGGCACTGGTGCTCTGTCTCCGACAACAGGGAGTTGACCTTGTCCTCAGCCTCCATCAGTAAAATGGACTAAAGAAAAAACACCACACAGTTGACACAAACTCTGAGATAAAGTCTCACTCTTGACAAATAGATTTTGTTGTTGTTGTTGTGTGTGTTCAGAGCAGTAACAGTGGTTGGGAGATGCAGGAGTCAGTACCTAAGCAATGGAGAAGAGGCACAGAAGGAGATTGTGGCATCAGGTGTAGACTTGACAACAGTGTTGTTGGATCTCTCTGTTCACAACGGTTCTGTACAGTTCTGTGGAGTCGCCATGGACGTGGACTAGTCGACACTCAAACATTGCCTCTTGGGGACGGTACAGACAGATGTGCCTGGGAGCCTGTTGCCACATGCTTATCAAAGGATCAGTACTTTACCTTGTCTTGACATGTGTTTATACTCAAAGACATACTATTCCACACACAGTGCTTCATTAACTCTTAAACTCACAGGCAAAAGAACTATAATTCACGATTGAATGCATTTATGCAGTGTAACTATTTTCTCTGTAAGGCACATCCCAAGTACTAGACACCCATTTCGTATTCTGCACAAGGGACATTTTTAAACAGCAAGAATCATCCACAACAGAAACACATGGGTGGTGGGGAGGGGGAAGGACAGAACAGGCTGGGGATTACTAATGCAAAAAAATCTGAAGCCAAAATATTCACGCACTGACACAGAGTTCAGATACTGAAGCCTTGAAGTTTGGATTAGGGATGTTCAAGCAGGAAGGTCTACACAAATATTATAAAATCCCCCCCAACAATCTGAAGATTCTGATAAGGGCCACTCGACTTGTCCTGACATCCCAGAGAATGTAGAAGTGCCAATAGGAAACCAAATGCTAGCTCAGAGCCGCATTTAGCATGGTTGGCCCTGCGCATGCTGGGTGTAGTTATTTTAGATTCAAATTTCCTGTGATTAATTTTCTTGACACACTGAGCACATCCACAAATGATCATAAAAGCATGGGTGTCAAGAGTGTGCCCTTTGAAGTTACAAGTAAATGTTAGCAAATGGGCAGATTAGTAGACAGAATCCATAATGAGGACAGATTGTATTCCAAGTTAAATTGTGATTACCAAATTGGGAATCTGGAGTCGATTAAGTTTTATGATAGATTATCTAGAGTAAACAGAACTAATATGGCAGAAGACAGTCTTTCAAACAATAGGTCTCACCACACACTCTCAACATAGGGCTGGATCTAAAAACCTCCTCCATGTGGACTGGTTCTCACAGTACTGTAAGAAGGTATAATATGCAAACTTCCAAAGGAAGGATGGAACCAGTATCCCTGCCCATCTGTCTATGAACCACAACAACAACAACTAGCATGATAGGATCACCTAAGAGTACAGTATACCTAAGAGTACATATACCTAAGAGTACATATACCTAAGAGTACAGTATACCTAAGAGTACAGTATACCTAAGAGTACATATACCTAAGAGTGCAGTATACCTAAGAGTACAGTATACCTAAGAGTACAGTATACCTAAGAGTACATATACCTAAGAGTACATATACCTAAGAGTACATATACCTAAGAGTACAGTATACCTAAGAGTACATATACCTAAGAGTACATATACCTAAGAGTACATATACCTAAGAGTACATATACCTAAGAGTACAGTATACCTAAGAGTACATATACCTAAGAGTACATATACCTAAGAGTACAGTATACCTAAGAGTACATATACCTAAGAGTACAGTATACCTAAGAGTACAGTATACCTAAGAGTACAGTATACCTAAGAGTACAGTATACCTAAGAGTACAGTATACCTAAGAGTACATATACCTAAGAGTACATATACCTAAGAGTACAGTATACCTAAGAGTACATATACCTAAGAGTACATATACCTAAGAGTACAGTATACCTAAGAGTACATATACCTAAGAGTACATATACCTAAGAGTACAGTATACCTAAGAGTACATATACCTAAGAGTACATATACCTAAGAGTACAGTATACCTAAGAGTACATATACCTAAGAGTACATATACCTAAGAGTACAGTATACCTAAGAGTACATATACCTAAGAGTACATATACCTAAGAGTACAGTATACCTAAAAGTACAGTATACCTAAGAGTACAGTATACCTAAGAGTACAGTATACCTAAGAGTACAGTATACCTAAGAGTACATATACCTAAGAGTACAGTATACCTAAGAGTACAGTATACCTAAGAGTACATATACCTAAGAGTACAGTATACCTAAGAGTACATATACCTAAGAGTACAGTATACCTAAGAGTACATATACCTAAGAGTACAGTATACCTAAGAGTACAGTATACCTAAGAGTACAGTATACCTAAGAGTGCAGTATACCTAAGAGTACAGTATACCTAAGAGTACAGTATACCTAAGAGTACATATACCTAAGAGTACAGTATACCTAAGAGTACAGTATACCTAAGAGTACATATACCTAAGAGTACAGTATACCTAAGAGTACAGTATACCTAAGAGTACATATACCTAAGAGTACATATACCTAAGAGTACAGTATACCTAAGAGTACAGTATACCTAAGAGTACAGTATACCTAAGAGTACATATACCTAAGAGTACAGTATACCTAAGAGTACAGTATACCTAAGAGTACAGTATACCTAAGAGTACAGTATACCTAAGAGTACAGTATACCTAAGAGTACAGTATACCTAAGAGTGCAGTATACCTAAGAGTACAGTATACCTAAGAGTACAGTATACCTAAGAGTACAGTATACCTAAGAGTACAGTATACCTAAGAGTACAGTATACCTAAGAGTACAGTATACCTAAGAGTACAGTATACCTAAGAGTACAGTATACCTAAGAGTACATATACCTCGGTGGGAACCAACAGCTCTTTAATTGAGCTTAAGACAAGCTTAGCAAGAGGGGAATCATATGTGGTACTGAAAACTACCTACCTAACAAACTACCCAGGTCTCGTGAATTCATGGCTCTTGGAAGAGAACCTACAACTGCCACACTACTAATCCAGGTTGATAATCCTTAGCTACATTCTAAATATTTGTCTGTATGCCCAACGATAAGTATAGCTCTCATTCCTTAGGAAGGAAATGTCCCTCTGTGATAGGCAGAGCCCATTGCAGAAAACCACAACCCAATCAAATTGCAGAGCTGTGAAGCCACATCCCAAATGAAAGGCCTGCAACACAATTCCTGTACTTGGGATCCAGGGTTCATGAAAAGGGACAAAAAGATTTTAACAACCAGAAGAGCAGAAAAGGTTCTATAAGGCTGTATCTTCTTAAACTATCAGAGACACCGCATGCATGGAATCTCATCCTCGTTGGCAGCCTAAATAAGACCTGAAGAAGGTTCACATCATTAGGCATGCTACTGGAAGGGGGAAAGCTCATGAGGCTTCATCTCTACACAAAGAACTGCAGGCAACAAAAGGAACACTGACATTGAGATTGAGATCATCTTCCTCAAGGAAGAACATACCAACTGGTTATCTAGTACCAAAGATTAGCTCTGAAAACTTGACATACAAGTAACGTTATACAGATTGATCAGGTTGTATTTAGGTACTTAGGATTATATATGTATACACAGATATATATATAACAACAATTTAAAAAATAAAAGAGACCGTGAACTTGGAAGAGAAGAAGGAGGACATTGTATATAAAAGGGTTTGGAAGGAAGAGAGGAAAGAGGGGGAAGTGGTGTAATTATATTATAGTCTCAGAAAAGAAAGAAAGAAAGAAAGAAAGAAAGAAAGAAGGGAGGGAGGGAGGGAGGGAGGGAGGGAAGGAAGGAAGGAAGGAAGAAAGAAAGAAAGAAAGAAAGAAAGAAAGAAAGAAAGAAAGAAAGAAAGAAAGAAAGAAAGAAAGAAAGAAAGAAAGAAAGAAAGAAAGAAAGAAAGGTTACCAAAATTTTGTGTATACACAGCAAGGCCTATCATAGGGTAATTTACTGTTATGGTTAAAAGTGTAGACTCTTTACCATAAAAAAAAATAGATTCAATTCCCAGAGCTATATTTTGTTATTCAAATGACATTAGTAAATTTCAAATATTATCTAAACCTTAAGTCTTTTACAGAACACAGTGTAGTAAAAAATAATACCTACATTAATGATTAATTAGTGGTGTGAGAATTAAACCAGCATGCAAAGAGACTGTTGTATGGTGAGCATTTTGATAAAGTATTTACCATGATTTGAAGAAAAAAAAAAAGAAACCTTCAGACTTACCTTGATGGTGTTAAGCGTGTACTCATCTCTAAATCTCAAAAGCTGACCGTGAGAGTTTTCATTATCTTTAGAATAAAAATGTAAAGATGAGAAAATTTTTAGAAATATCACGGATTGATGGTTAGTTTAAAGAGTGCTTGCAGTTATTAAAATCCATCCCTCATGGGACACATAAATAAATTCAAATACAGAAAGTCAACAATGAACATTATAAATGCATATGTATATCAAACATTCCCTAAATATACCTTAGAAAGCTAATGCTGACTGTTGCAACCGATCAGAAAACTGAAAATATCCTTTAAATGCTGAATGATGTTACTTAGATTATTAATTTCTGATATAAAATCATGGTTCTTCCCCTGATCTTTCATAAATTTAGAACACTTCAAACAAGCAAAGGAATTAGTTCTACTGCTATGTAGACGCCCTTGCTGTAACAGCAGGGAGGGGACCATCTGGAACAGCAAGCAAGTCTAGCGAAAGTGATGTCATTGAATATTCTCTCTCAAATTCTTGATCTACAGCCTAAAGTCTGCCCTTCTTCTGAAGCAGATTTAGATAAAAGCCTTTGCCTGAGTCAGTCAACGAGCTGGGTAAGCACAAATCACCTGACTGTACATCACTTCAGAAACATGATCTACTTATAAATTAGGCAAGTGGAAAAGAATGATTTTAGAATCATGTGGGACTTGGCACTATCTTCCTTTTTTCTTCCAATCCCAACCTCCTGGCTATTATCCTAAAACATGAGACTCTAGACTTAGGGGTCAGCTGAGCAAAGGAGTTAGAGTTAGGCTTTTTTTCCTCAGGGGGGAAAAAGAGATCAAAGAGATACACTTCTGGCATGAGAATGCAAGGAGGTCCCAGATCCTACTCCATGGGGAAATTGTTTTTTAAATGTCTTATGGTCTCTGAGAAAGCTTCTTAAGGCATATAGCAAATGTTCAAATGAACTTAACAATTTCAACAAATTCAGGTCCCAGGGACCTTGTCTCCAAACAGAAGGTGGATAGTTTCCAAGGAACAGCACCCACGGCTGAGACCCGATATTCATACTCAAATGCACACATGTGTGTACTCACACACATGCACACACACACACACACACACACACACAACAAAGCTAAAGTTATCACACTCCTTGACTTTAAAATATATTAAACATCTATAACATACAAAATAATATGATATTATCACCTACAGCCCCATCCATTTGTATACCCATAAACACGTTAACATTCATATGCATAACACAAATAACATGTATTCCACACACACTATCAATTTTTATAAAAACAGATACAAATAAAACCTGCAGTTAAACATCATACGGAATTGTAAATAAAATGTATTTTTAAGGTAAAATCTAGTATATTTAAAAAACACAAATACTTGATATCTCACAAGATCCATTCCTCGGTGTCCACCATAGGAATATACACTGTCATATGGGTCTGTATCACTGTAGTATGGTTCTTTGGAGACAAGGTATGAATCTCAACAGGGGACTGTTTCTCTCTACCATAGGCTGCTCTAAGCACAGAATAGTAAACAGATACAGTGAGCCAAAGCAAAGAAGTTTTCCTGGAATGGCTTCAGTGAAAGTTTCAGTGAAACCTTTTAAGAGATGTATTTATTTTTATTATGCTTGTGTGTCTATATGTGCACTCTGTGTGTTCAAGTGCCTGCAGACTCCAGAGTGCATCACCACCCACGAGTTTGAATTATAAGTGACTGAGAGCTGCCCAGTGTGGGTGCTGGGAACCAAACCTGGGTCATCTACAAGAACACCAGGTGCTTCTAACTACTAGATCAACTCTCCAGCCCTGGATTTTGTTTTCATATAAAAAAAAAAAAAACAGGATGCAAAGAATGCATTTTGTTTTCATATAAGAAATGCAAGATGCAAAAAAATGTGAGATTCTATAAAACCATGAGAAGCTCTATTTTACATATTCATCATATTTCTAGAATATGCATACTGGATTGATGAATATGTGTATACTTGTACCATGACATAAGCACATATGTGCCATAGGACCACAGAGGGAGAATATACACTCAGGTATATTGATTTGTATTCGTGGGAGTGAAGTGGTCAGTGGTTGAGGAAGCCAGGATAAAGCAGAAATAAAAATAAAAGCTCACCTTTTAGGTTTGGGGGAGTGGGTTTGCTCTTGTCAGTAACAATTGGGTAGTACATTATTTTTGGTGAAGTATCAGGGATACAGTTTATCGTCGCAGCCAAACTTATGAAGAAGTGTGACTTGACAAAATTAAATTTATTTAGGAGATGCTGGTAGCCAAGAGTAACCAGAATGTGGGGCAAGCCTTTGTTTATTAGATCTTCGAGCGCCTACAAGTAAGATGAGAAAAGGGATCAATTAGTTACATATCTGCTCACACATTAGTTTCACTCCTGTTTCATATTTCAGATTTGGTGTCAGACCAAGTATTAGACATGATAGTTCTGTAAGAGTGAGGACCGTCCCAGTCCCTCGATGCAGCATCCTGCCTGACGTGGAAACTTCTGCTTTCTTTGGAAGGTTAGTTATGTCAAATGATATTTTACTGGGGCACACAGGTGAAAGGACGTCTTGCTAAAGCAAACATGTGAGAGACTGTTTTCCTGAAGCAGACACAGGTAAAAGGATATAGCAAACACGTCGAAGGACCTGTGATGAAGGAGTATAAATATGACCCTGCAGACGGTAGGGGAAGAGCACTGAGCCTTGGTTTGGTTTGCTCTGCCTCACTATTCTTCACTAACACCATCCATGTATTGGTTCGCCTTACATAGCGGTGTTGAGCTCATCTTGTGGTACTGAGAGAAACTCACCTAAGAACTGCTCGTGAAGTTTCTACAGCAGTTTGCTGTTTGTGTGGCCTCACCTGGGGCCAGTTGGCAAGGCTAACGGTTCCTTCAGGATTGAACTACAGCTGCTGGTTCGTGCGTGGTGTCTGCCTGCTGAAAGGACTGGTCTGTAGCTGCCAGTTCATGTGTGCTGCCTGCCTGCCAAAAGGACTGGTCCACAGCTGCTGAGTCATATTCGGTGTTTGCTACAGGACTGAACTGCTGCCAAAGAAGATCGAGCTCGCCCCCAAAGAACTATTGCTGAACAGGTACACTTCCCCCATAATCCTGATAACTTTTCTCTTCCGCTACTTCTGCTGGGTGGTGGACTAGAGAAGAGGTTGAACACTTATTAAAAGTGGGTTACAAAAAACTTATGCCTTCACCTGCCCTGCCACACAATGAGACCAAACATGGAGTCAGAGTGAGGGAACAGATGCCTTATCAGCAAAGGGGGAGACTGCAGAGGCTCTTCAGTCACATCCATAGGTTGCTCTGAGTTACCATGCATGCCAACATTGGGACTCTAAAATTCATTTGATGGCCTGAAATGGAAGAAAGCAGATCAAAAGTGCATGGCGCTGCAAGTGGCCCCACATTAAGGTGTCACAGATATCTGATCACACTGTGAACCCCAAGATTGTATGACTTACTGGCAAAACCTGTTTCTTAGCTGTGCTGTGATTCATCCCTAGCACACAACTTTAATCCAAGAGTTTTCCATTTATTGTAAGCACGATTAAATAAAGTCAACTGTAAGTCAGGAGGTGGAACAAGCAGCCAGTTGGCAGGGAACGAACAGAGAACAAAAACAGAGTAAGAGGAAGTCAGGAGGACAGAAGGACAGAGAGATGCACAGGAAGTAGAAGGGAGGGACATTGAGTTTGAGGTGGTTTTTGAGATGATGTGAGAACTTCCTTTTAGAATGTCAGCTTAGGTGGAAGGTCAGCTGGGTTCTTTCTCTGCCTCTCAGAGCTAGTGCTCTTTCAGCCCAGCATCTGGCTCCAGAGTCTTTATAGGCAAAATCGATTTCTTGAAATTTTGTTAAAAACAACATTAAGGACTCCACCAAAGCCTTGGCAGCAATCGTCCTACAGGTTGCCTGTCTATTTATGATCCACCTAGTCATTTCACACATTTTTCTATTCTAAATCTTAACTACCCCTTCCCTCTTCCCAGCTACTGAGAGCTGAAAACTTCTCAGTATTGTTAATTGACTGATGCTTGATTGACAGACATCAGCATAATATCTGGCACACAGTAGACACAACAGATTAAAGAGGTCTCTTTAGAACTTGAGGCCAGTGAGATTGTTCTGTGAGTAAAAGTGCTAGCAAGAAACCCTGAGGAGTCCCAGATACTATACAGTAAAAGGAAACCAACTCCCCAAAGTTGTCATCTGACCTCTACAGACATGCTGTGAAACGTACCCCACCCACCCAAATTAATAACAAAATGGAAAACATTAAAAAAAATACTTAAGTGGATCAGATTGCACTTTTGTTCAAGGTTCTCCAATGGGTTTCCAGTGCGTGCTCAGATAAGCACCTGTGTTACAATGTCCCTAAAAGACACTTCTCAGTTTGACCTCTCTGCATGTAGGTACAGCTACTCCCCCACCATCCATAGAGCTCTTGCCGCACTAGTCAGGGTACCTATCACCAATCCAAGCAAGTCTGGTATAAGACCTATGCACTTATTCCCTGTTTCTAGATTATTCTTGTTTGAAGATGCATAAGCTCCATCTATATTTGAGTGAAGATGAGCTTGCTCAGCCCATTTGAAATTACAACCCTCACTTACTACAATGTTTTCAATCCTCTTTACACACCCATTGCTGAGACTTTCAACCTACCATGTGAGCCACTTCCCTGAGGTTATGACATTTCTTATCACTAGTCCTGCCCAGTAAAGTATAAGTTCCGTAAGGACTTGGTGTTGACCTATAAAACTGAGTGACTGTGGTCGCTGGCCACAGAACAGTGCCTTGGTTGCAGCAGACTCTTAATAACTTTTGAACTGATACAGGAAGAAGATGCTGGGTGCTGGAGCTATCTCTTCTAGAAAAGAGAGAAACCACTTGCTTTACATAAACAAACAAAAATTCGTCATTTGCGAAAGTTTGAAGCAATGGAGGCCGGGGTGGGCAGGTTAGCCTGTTTGATCCCCATTTCTTTTCTCTTAATCTATTCTATGAGATGAAAGGTATGCGTATGGAAGAGCAGATGTGGAACACCAGGTGGGCCAGAGGTGGAGAACAACCATGGCACCAGGAACATTATTAGTCCTCCCTATCCAGAGAAGAAGTTACAGACTGGCTGGGGGGGGGGGGGCGAGGCAAGAGAGGACATTTTTTCCTCTCTTCTCTCCTCAGCAAACCGATTTAATGAGCCTTGACAATTACACACAAACACTTGAGGATCAAAGGAAGATTAATTAGTAATGCTATTTAACGCTCCTTTCTCTCCCTCTATGCAGCAAATACAAAGTGTAATCTGAAGAGTCTTGAGCAGGGCAACACTACTGTTTTAATTAATTAGCTAATAGAAATCGGGCTCCCATTATGCTGTCAGCCTCTTTTCAAGTTAAGAGAAATGATCAGACAGACATTCTTTTCAGACTGAACACTGTTCCACAAGGAACGCATTTTTAGGATGGTCTGGCATTTGTGACTGGCAGGAGGGACATAGTCCTAAATTCCCCAGGGTTATAGAACACCTAAACGCGGATATGAATTCTGATCTTTCTAACACCAGTCCTCTCGTTTCAGGTAACTTGCTTATGAGTTAAGATAAAATTTTAGGGGAAAATATTCAATGATATGAAGCATAATTAAAAGTGGAGTTTATGAAATAAAATGCAAAGTAATCGAAAAGTAGTAAGATTACATTTAATAAAAAAGAGGATCTGTGCTTTATCAAAGTTAAGGAAAACAAAAATACACCATTTACAAGGGAAATGGCTTTCAAGTTACCATGTGTATATGTACATGTGTATGTGTATGTGTACATGTGTATATGTGTATATGCACATATACATAGGTATATAAATGTCTATATATTAGTTACTTTCAATGCTGTAGCAAAATGCCTGAAAAAGCAACTTCAGAAAGAAAGGTTTTATTTTACCCCACAACAGGGAAACCATACATCAGGGACATGCAGTGTCCAGTCATATCACACCCAGTCAGGAAGCAAAGAGTTGAATGTTATTATTCAGTTTGCTTCCCCATTGTTTATACAAAGCAAGTACTTTTGGGCATCAGTGAGCTTAGCTCAACGCCCCCAGCTGAGCTGTTCGCACAGGTTTCCTGAGAGCAGAGCATCCTGCGACTCAGCTCGATTTCTGTCTTCCCACCCGGTGTGGTAGGGACTTGCCAGGTGCCTGACCTATGGCTATGGTTGTTTTTTCCCTGTTGTTTTTCACCAGGCCTCTAGTATATATTGCTGGTCCCTCAGTAAAGCTTTGGCATTCTCCTCACCAGAATGACCCGAGTCTGTGTTTTCTGTTAATCCCCCAGGCCTACGCCCGATACTTGGTACCGTGGCGGCGTGGGTGCCGTCAAGTACTACATGGGCAATGCTGTCAAGTTCTAGTGCCTGTTCAGCATGTTGACTGCCCCCTTGGTCCCAGCTGCAGAGGACACTATGTGCCTTGTAGGCTCATCCTGAGTGGCTGGTGTGGATCTGGGAGCCCCCTTGGCAGCACTCTTACTTGGGCTCTCTCTCTGAGTGGACCTTGGCTTGATAGGGTCTTGCCCTTGAGCATCCCTTCGGTGTGCCAATCTCTTTAACTATGAAACTGCTTTCTCTATGGCAATCATGTGAACAACTTTAGATGCTCCCGTTCCATTCTGTGACAAACTTTACATTCTTCACATCTTTCTGCTCCATTTGCTGTCCCTGTCTCTCTGCAAATCTAAGTAAAAGTGGTCAGCATTGCCCATGGCATAGCACAAAGCCACTCCATTTTCAAATTTCCTCTCTCAAAGTCTTTCATTGAATCCGGCCTCAATCAAGTTGTTAGGGCATAACAGAACTCAACGAGATTCTTTGTCAGAATGTAACGTGAATGGCGTCTAATCGAACTTCCCACAGACTACGATCCTCTCTGAGATTTCATGAGCCAGACTTCCATTCTCCACAGTTTCTTGACATTCATATTTTCCAAACTCCCACTAGAATGAACCATTAAGCTCTGGATACGACATTCCGGGGCTTTTCTCGCCTGAAACTTCAACCTCTTCTACATTCACCCTGCAGAACAGCTTCCAATGGCTCCAGATCCACATGGTTGAGCTTATCTGCAGTGACCCCACTTCTGGAACCAATTTCTGTATTCGCTACTCTTCTCATGGCTATGACAAAATGCCTGGCAAAACCAAGTTGAGAAAGGAAGAGTCTGTTTGGGCCACAGTTTGAGGGTGCAGTCCATCATATCTAGGGAGAAACAGCAACAGGTGGAGGGCTAGTCACACCCCATCCACAGATGTAGAAGCAGAGTAATGAACATGGCCGACGGTTATCAGTATTCATACAAACACTTGCTCTTTTTCATTCTGCCCAAGACCATAGGCCATGGTCTGTTGTTCACATTCAGGGTGGGGTCTTCCCTCTTTAGTTCAGCCTTTCTGGAAATACCCTCTTAGACACACCTCAAAGTCTGTTTCTATGGATTCTAAATCCTGTTATGTTGACAAGGATCATTAATTACCACAGCTTAGTTAAAGACAGAATGCTGTTTGCTACCATCAAAAAATAAATAAGTAAATAAAACCTAAGTGTATCTGTCTGTTCACATCAACTGCTCCTAGATTACTGGGCTCAGGTGTTCTCTGTCCACAGCCCCTCTCCTGACCCTTGTGACAATGGTTGTTGGTGAACGCCTTCCATGTAAGTACTTTAAGGTGCTAATAATATCATTCAGTTTTTTTCCATGTAAGCACTTCAAGGTGCTAATAATATCATTAGGGTTTTTTTTTCTAAATATTTAAATGGAAACTAGGAAATCAAAAGCTTAAGTACCAATCATCTGATTCTTGACCGGCATTAATGCACAGTCTTATCCTCATTTTTTTCAAAAATCTTTTGGGGAAATTAGAGGAGAGTCATATAAAAATGTTAAATAAATGCAAGCCCTATAGTTGGAGGGCAGTCTGTTGTTGTTGGCCGACAGTCTGGGAACTGAGTTGAAGGGATACAAGTAGCAGCCATATTGAACAAGTGGGCTGCTCCAAAAGAAAGGAAGTCCTTTAGTTACAGTCAAAGTCAGTTGCTACCGTTTAGGTAACCAAGACATTTAAATAGAAAAGTCAGAGATGATGGCGTGGCTGGACAAGCTGAATGAACACATGTCTGGTTCTGGAAGCCAGAGCAGTCACTGCTAGTTTACTGGCTAAGACATCAAGTTAGTTTGATTCAGTTCTAATTTTAGTCTCAGAATTTTGTGATCAAACTGTAATATCAGATATTGGAAAAAAATGAGAGAAAGAAAGAAAAGGAAAAGAAAAGAAAAAAGAGGATTGGGAATCCAGGGTTATTCTTGGCAACTCAGTGAGTTTAGGGGCAGCCTGAGCTACATGAGACCTTGTCAACAATAGGAAGCAGGAAGGAGAGAGCAGAATGAGTACATATAGAACAGGCTTTCAAAATCAAGCATATCAAAATATATCCAGACAAGCTGAAATGACTCAGAATATTTCCACATTAAACATTGTTATTACCTGCATGTTGTCCTTACTGGTGAGAGGTTTTCCAGAATCAAATGATTGAGTTATCTGCCAAAAAAAAATACAAAATATTAATATTAGAGCCCATATTTATTTGAGCATTCTTTTAAATGGAATTATTAATGCATCCTAAAACCATTTAAGCACGATTTTGTTGTCAAAGTAATATACAATCTAGTCAGAAATATTAATATAAAAAACTAAAAAAATTGTATATGTCAACTTTTATGTAGTAAATGCTAGCATTCTGATGTCTTTCCTGTCCTTTTCTTGATGATTATTTTTTAAAAATTATGTACTCATTTATATTCCACTTTCACTAACAATTACCTAATTTTATTCCTACAAAATTAAGCTACTTGCAAACCTCAGTCTAGAAGGTACCAATGAAGGTAGTATAAGAGCTAAGTTTCTTTGCCATTTTGTGTTACCTTCTGAGGCCTTTCCCCATAGTTACAAAATCAGCCAACCTTAAGCAAAATAATATTGATGTATATTTTGTCTATATTTTGATCACTGCCATTGAATTGAACCTTAGAAGTTATTCTGGGTCAGAAGAGAAGAATGTCTTGAGGAAACAGAAAGGTTCGACTTCCACTCCCACCCATGTCATGTGACTGCACTGCCCACGGTGTCATGCAAGGTCCTCACTTTTTTTTTGAGGATATAATTGTTTTGCCAGTTTGTTATAATGGTCATTACAGAATTATATTTGTGTAAGAACTCAGTAAAATATACATAAAAGATTTAGCTGCATTCTAGGTGGTTCCATTTATATAGGCCAGACTTTAAAAAAAGGAAAAGAAGAAAAAAGTTAGTCAGAAACCCTGTCAGTTTGAGGTGAAATTGAATTGCTATTTAAAATGACTGTTTGCTGTTCGCTTCCGTTTTGCATGTGAATCACAGATTCATGCTCGGCTCCAATTGCACTGACTCAAGAGAAACATTCATTACCATGGGGAAATTGTAGTATCATAGAACAGAATGTGTGCTTTTCAGCCTGACAATCCTTTTGAAAATATACCTGAGCCAAAAACAGATGCTGTTCTCCTATCTCCTCAATCACCAGGAAGTATCCAACAGCTTCCAGAGACAGACAAGCCACTTATATGAGACAGTGTTCACTCAAGACCGTGTATCTCTTTGCCAGAATGTTCGTGAGATCCTAGCAATTCAGGGCACCAATGTCCTGCCCAGTCCCTCTGAAGGTGCTAGGGACCCAAAGGGAGTGTCATCCTCACTGATAGTCTTGGGCTGTTTTCTTCCTGCTGCTGGGAGCATTCCATCTTACTCAGCATCCATTCTGCAATCTCTTCTCCAATACACTGCTCACTCCCAAATCCTTCTCCCTAGATGCCCACGCCAAAATATCAGGTATAACTTCTACTGCAAGTCAGCACTGGTGCAGAAGAATTCCCCCTTTGAAGGAGTTCTTTATTATCTGTGAGACACTGAAAAACTAGTGACTCAGTAAAGGAAGTGAATTCACAGCAGGACTTCACATTTAGGGATAAGAGGGGAATATTGATACAAATACAATAGTAAAATATAGAATTTTTAAAAGCATTATGAAGAGCTAGACAGTAATCTGTAAGTTTTCTTCAGCTCCTTCCTTTGCAAGTGAAACCAAATTCATTAAACTCTTCTTTAAATAACTGGCCTGCAGCCTAATAACATTGGCACCTATTTTAATTATAAACCCTGAAAGCATTTCCTCTTTTAATTACACTTTTAAATTCCCAGTTGAAGGTAGAAAGCTGCAAATTAAGTCTGAGAATACAGAATTTGAAGTCAGAATCCACCGGGAGATGATTCACCTACACATTTATCTTATGAAAGTTACTGGATAAAATGAAGTTTGTGATTTTCATGTAAAAAAAAATGGTTTCTGAATTTTTTTGTTGTTGTTTGTTTTCTTAAAGGTAATAGCCATCGAAACCTCTTGTTTTTCAGTCCATTCATGTGGTCTTGCTATCTTCCTGGACTATATGTGCAGATGACCCTAAATTCATCTTTTTGACTTCTGTTTTTCTTTGTCTGCCTTGGTTCCCAGTTTATTTCAAGTCAATGACAACTAATCCTATGTCTTAGCTTCAGTTTTAGTTACTATTACTGTGATGAAACACCATGACCACAAGAAAGGAAAAAATTTATTTGGCTTACCATTCCATATCAGTATTCATCATCAAAGGAAGTCCGGACAGGAACTCAAACAGGGCAGAAACCTAAAGGCAGGAGCTGGTGCAGAGGCCATGCAACAGTACTGCCTACTGGCTTACTCATCGTGGCTCGACCAACCTGCTTTCTTATAGAACCCAGGACCACCAACCCAACTGGTCTGGACCCTCCCACATGAATTACCAAGAAAATGTTCTACAGGTTTGCCTGTAGCCCACTCATATGGATGTATTTTCCCAGTTGGAGCTTCCTCTTTTCGGACAACTCTAGCTTATATCAAGTTGACATAAAACTAGCCAGTCCATCCTAGTACTTTAAATTTCCCTCTTAAGACTCCAAATTTCATATATGCAACCCCAACTGGTTCTCTGAATTCCAGATGTTGCTACTCTACACTATGGACGCTACACCATCACATAGCTTTTCTATGGATCTCATGCGTAGCTGGTTCAACTCTTCCTTCATAGTATATGACAACCCTGCCAACTGCTCAGACTGAACATTCGTTAGTCGTCCTTGACTTCGACTCTTACATTCTACCTCCAAACACCATTGTCTAATGCTGCTAGCTCTTCCTTCACAATCTATCTAGAAGCAGACCACGGCTCACACCCCTCCACCACTATCACCCCAGTCATCACTGGGTCTCAGTCGGATTACCCCGACTTCCTAGATCTCCCCTCCTCCCTTCCTCCCCTTTTCCTGTCTTCCTCTCCTCCCTCCTGCAGCCTCACTGGTCTTCTCCAATAATAGCTCAGAAAAAATTTCCCCATTGTCTTTGTCTTACAGTGATTTGTGCATGGAAGGTCCTCTCCTCCCCCCACCACCCTGTTTCCGATTGGTTTGTGCCCTTCACAAGTTGCTAATGAGAAAAGCCTTGCAAAACCACCTGAATAACAACCATGGCAGCCTGCTGCCCAGAACTGCCGAAGCCCTTTTCACCTATGTTGGACTATGTTCACAGCATATCACCACCTGTTTCAGGGATATTGACGTTGATGTTCTGATGTTGATGATCTGCCCCCCTCACTAGAAAGCAAGCTCTGGGAGAACAGTAGCTCCAGACAGATTCTCACTGCTCCTTCGCCATGCATAGGACTATGTCTATATTCAGTGAGCACTCAAGATAAAGTCTGAATCTTTCAAACTATAATTTTGATAACAAAAGATAGAATGCTTGTAATAAGAAAATACCGTTGACTAGGAGGCAAGCAAGAAAAGAGCACTAACTTAATCCAGATAAGAAGATAAATTCATGGGGGCTGGGTAGATGGCTCAGTGGTTAAGAGCACCGACTGCTCTTCCAGAGGTCCTGAGTTCAAATCCCAGCAACCACATGATGGCTCTCAACCATCTGTAATGGGATCTGATGCCCTCTTCTGGTGTTCTGAAGACAGCTACAGTGTACTTATATATAATAAATAAATAAATCTTTAAAAAAACAAAAGATAAATTTCATTTATTACCACAGAAAGAAGAGAATATAATTCTCTCCTGATAGGTAGTGTGCTGGCTAGTTTTATGTCGACTTGACACAAGCTAGAGTCATCACAGAGAAGGGAGCCTCAGTTGAGAAAATACTTCCATAAGATTGGACTGTGGACAAACCTGTAGGGCATTTTATTAGTTATTGATTGATGGAGGAGAGCTCAGACCATTGGGGGTGATGCTGTCCCTGGGATGGTGAACCTGGGTTCTATAAGAAAGCAGGCTGACCAAGTCATGAGGAGCAAGCCAGTAGGAAGCACCCCTCCATGGCCTCGACATCAGCTCCTGCCTCCAGGTTCCTGCCCTGCTTGATTCCTGCTCTGATTTCCTTCAATGATGGACTACAATGTAAGTGTAAACCAAATGAACCCTCTCCCCCCAAGTCTTGGTAGGTTGGTTGGTTTGTTCTAGTGTTTTATCAGAGCAATAGTGACCCTAGCTGGGAGAAGCAGGCAAGGCAATGAACATGCGCATTTACATTACATATACTACGTAATGCATATGTAGATATACAGTTATATATGCATACATATACACACAAATATATTGATATTGTTTTTGGGTTTTTTAGATTTATTTATTATTATATGTAAGTACACTGTAACTGTCATTAGACACACCAGAAGAGGACGTCACATCTCATTAGGGATGGTTGTGAGTCATCATGTGGTTGCTGGGATTTGAACTCAGGACCTTTGGAAGAGCAGTCAGTGCTCTTAACCACTGAGCCACCTCACCAGCCCTATATTGATATTGTTTAATGAAAACATATTAGGATGTTTTATACATAATGCCACAGTCTCATAAGGTCCAGCTGGACTTAAGCTTGCCTAGAACAACCTTAATCCTGCTTCCAGTTGCTGAGGACTGGGATCATAGGCATGCATGACCACACTCAGTTTTTATTTTGTCATTTTGTAAAACTTCAATGTGGGAAGTTGGACGTAGGGGCTTGTGCATCCTGGGCGATCAATGGAACTATGTCTGCAACCCGTATGCACCTTTGTGTTTGCAGTGTTACAGATTTATCCCGGTCCTCACACAAGCTAAAACAACTATTCTGCTATAGCACTGCATCCCCAGCCTCCATTGCACTGAATAACAACACTGTCTCAGTCATATGGAATATGAGAAGATACCTTCTAGAGGATTACACTAAAGGAATAAACCATGTGTAAATATGATGCCTTCTTATATGGGTGACTGCCAAAACTTAAGTTCATTTTGTTGATTCTTCTAAGGCCTCTAAATTTCAATTCAACTTCCAACATGAGTCTGTAGGTCTCATGTTGACATAAACCATCTCCCCAGAGAGTGACTTGCTGTGTGTGTGTGTGTGTGTGTGTGTGTGAGTGAGAGAGAGAGAGAGAGAGAGAGAGAGAAAGAGAGAGAGACATGCATGCACATACAAGAGCATGTGTCTCTATGTGTACATGTGGGGGCCAGAGGAGAACACCAGGTGTCCTTCCTCTGTCATGTATTTTCCTTGAGACAGGGCCTCTTACCAAAACTGGAGGTTTCTGCTAAGTTGACTAACAAGCTCTTGGGGTTCAAGGCTGGGGATGCAAACATATGCAGCTTCTTATGTTTGAACTGATTTTTAAGTGCTTTTGCAGATACATTTTTTTAATATAATATACTCTGAACATGGTTTCCCCTCCCCCACGCCATCCCAGATGCTCCCACCTCCACTCCCATTCAACTCCATGTTTCCCTCTCTCTTTAGAAAACGAACTTGCTTCATTGCTAGTTTTCTATTCTAAGTATATATGCTGGGGTGATGAAATTACTACTCATAATGAAATCAAAATTCTAATCAGCATTTGCCTCAAGCAAGGTCACCCAGCAAGTCCCAGATCACCAGGAAAACCAAAGCAGAAGAAAATAATCACTCACTCCAATTTAATTTATGTTCTCACTGTAAACTCCAGCACTTGTTTTCAAGGATGCTTCAATTACCCAGTTTACAAATACAAATTAAGCAAGTCAGGTAAAACTATCTGCTAAAATCAAAATAGATTAGGCAAAATGAAGACTGTTCTTCCTTTGGAGAAATCATGAGAAATCTAAAAGGGGCAGGAGATATAACTCAGAGGCAGAGCCTGGCTCACACTCACGAAGCCCTGGATCCACAAGGAGAAGGAGGAGGAGGAGGAGGAGGAGGAGGAGGTATATAAACTAAAAACATTCAAATAAGGTATGCTGACAGGACACTTTGATGAATAACATTAACCAAAAGTAGTAAGACCCACAAATCTGGGCTGTGTTGGAGGATGTACCTAAAGAAACCACCATGATATCTATAATAAAAAGTGACATATGGTACACCTGAGCCGGAATTCCATCACAATAATCCTCTCCAAGACCACCCACCCTCCCTCCCTCTGAGCATATTTCCACTCCAGATAAATAAAAGTCTATTTCTCTGGAGCCAGCCTTAACAGCAAGATCCGGAGCACTAGAGACTTGGGAACACTTCTGTGGGAATGTTTCTTAGGTTTTTAAGAATGCAGCTTCCTTTAAAAAAAAAAAAAGTCATTGAATCAAATCAAGCGGTTACCTTAACTTTCATTGTTGCTTTATAGCCAGCAGGTATGGCGCATGGCATGTTTTTTCCATGGTAAATCTGGGATATCTCATAAAAGGCTTCAGAAAAGAAGCCTAAATCTATAAGGACTTCGATCTAAAAAAGGAGGAAAAATACTTTAAGTTAGTTCCTTTTACTTATAAAATACAAATTTTAGAGAGAACTCCTTGACTTCTAAGCTCCCAAACACCTGCTTAATGATGGTTTTGTGTAACTAATCAATATTCACTAGTTGGTAAGTGAACACAGACTCACGTGTTTGTGAAAATGCCTGTTTACGTGTGCAGAGGACCACAGAACAAACAACGGCAGGGTCGTTCAGAATAACAGGCTCTCCTCAGCTATCCCTTACTTCATCAGAGGCAGACAGAAAAATATAACAGCCACAGAGAAGTTTAAAATAATTAATTGAACTCATCTCTTTGTTCCCATGGTTCCCGTGGGAAACGGGGGGGGGGGGGAAGCAAAGTAAAAATATGCCTGATGTTCTTGAACCCTCTAAGGAAAGTCAGACAAAAAGCACAGTGTGTCAACATGGAGACAGCTATTAATTTTCTTATCTATAATTAACAGTGTCAGTTTTAAAGTCATATGCTTAACGATTTTAACCAGTTGGTAGCTATACATTCTGCAAGGTTTGTTTTCAATACAATTCAGTTGGACTAAATCAAGAAGTTAAAGGAAGGGAAGTTGGCCATCAGTATGTTTGTTGAACATTCCTTAGACAGCATGGCCACGTGAAGGTTGATAGTCCCTTGGGATTCATAGTTAGCCAAATGTAAGTGACACATAAAGCTCTCAAATAGACAAGAAGGCTTAGAGGTGTTGACAAAATTCTGCTTTCAACAGTGGGGTCTCAGAAGAAGAGAAAGAACACTTCAGAAGAAGGATTGGGAATCATATAAAGGAAAGAGAAAATATGCCAAGAGGCCCCTGAGCACAGAGGTCATAGGTCTTGTGTTGCTGGAAAAAGAGAGCTCTTTTTGCAGTGTGAAAAAGAGTGCTGTGTGTGATATTCGTGATGGTTGTAATGTGTGTGATAAGTGTGATGGGTGTGATGGGTGTGATGGGTATGATGGGTATTAGTGGGTTATGAAGATTTTGAGGGGTACATATGAATGGATACAGAGAATAAAGCACAAAATTGGATGCACACACATACACACAAACACACACACATACACACACCACATAAAAAAGACAAATCAATTTATCTTCAGTCAATACACCTTATTCTCTGTTTTCCTTTCTGTACTTGGTTTAGGAACTTCAACAGTGGAAAAAAACAAAAAACACTTTAAGGGGATATTAAAGGCAAGTTAGGGGAAATAGTGGTAAACTAACATGAAAATAAAACACAAAAGGCCACAAGGCTGTTCTTAATTGGAAAGAGAGTCATTTGTCTATTGAGCCGCGCACTGCAGCTGTTGCTGAAGAGATGGCGGTTTCTGCCAACCCCCACCCTCACCCCCACCCCACGCCATCCCCACAATAATCAAATACCAAAGTCAGCAGTTGGGGAGATAAATGGACTCTTCTGGACACCAGGTCACCATTACTTTCATTGACCACTATAAGGAAATATTCCTGCAGACCTTTGTGTGGTCAGACCACTGTACCAAAACAACATCAGCCAAGGCTAACTCTGACTTATTTCTTCATATCCATTTAAGCAGTTGGAGTAACGGTGACCTGCTCTGTGGAAACTAGCCAGAGGACACTGAGAACTGGACATCAATCAAACCTTGATACACCTTCTGAAGCAATCATACCCTTCCTGGGAACGTTTGAAATGTTGAGAATAAATCTTTGATGGGGTTAGCAGGTCTACGGGGAAGCAGAGCTGTAGACCATAAAGAGGCCTTATGACGTTCCCTGGAAGACTCTACTGCACCCCAGAAACTGAACTACAAGATCTATCTATCACAGCCTGGCCAGTCAAAGAACAGCATTACTCTCTGTTCCCCAAGTCTGATGCTTCTCTTTCACTTACTGACGCCCCAGTTGCTTCAGGAAGGTCACACAGGTTCCATTCACACAGTCACTTCTTCCTCTGTGGGATTTATCTTTTGCCTTGCATTTGTTTTCAATCTTACTGTGCCCATAAGCTCTCGTGTCTGTTTCACATTGCTCTCAGCAGTGCTAGCGGACACTATCCCTGGTGGTATCATTCTCCTGACTTGCATTCTGTAGTGAAAACTCATCCTAGCCAAAGCTCCAAACAGAGGGCATAGTTTTTCACTGGCTTCATAGCCACTGCATGACAAAATCATGACCAAAGTCCAAAGACAGAATTTTGCCTTAGTCTAATGTGGTGAAGTATGAATTTTTTGAGGTTATTTATAGACTCATGGAAGACTCAAAAGGAGACTCAAAGGTAACACCAGAAAGTACTCTGGGCAACCCATGGGCAGTTATACCGCTAAAGAATCCACCTACAGTATGGACAACTCACAAAAAGCTACTCTACCAAAAAGTTCCAACCCAGGTAACTCTTTCTATCTCCAGGAGGGGATGGTATTAAGAGGCTCTGAGCCCCAAGAACCTCTCCCTTCCTCCAATAAGAGAATGTTAATAGGCCCATTCTTGGTTCTTGGGGGTCTTCTACTGTGATCCAAGACAGCAATGATCATGTACAACCTGGAGAGGAAACAGCTACCCAGCATAGCTCTCTTACACTTCTCCTGTTATTGTCTACAATCTCCCTGCTCAGAACTTCCATTCTGATAGCACAAAAACACTCTGTCCCTGAAACAACTCAAAATGGTCTCTCACTTCTGTATCTTCCACGATCGCTCTCTTTCCTACCGACTAAGCTGTCTTGTTTGCAAGTCTAAATTCTGCCTATTAAGTGAAACCCTTGGACCAGAGCCATTTGCTTCTTGTTCAAACTTTTGGAACAAGTCTCATCACATTTACCTGCAGATAACCAAGTGACAGGGACATATGTTAGCAGCGTATGGTGTGCCCTATCCCTCTGCCGAGTTTTCATGTACTTATGATCAAAAACTGTGGGTTATACATCTTCGACTCAAGTTTCTAACATGCTGCTTTTAAATAAGAGGTATTCAGTAAGTCTTTTCAAAATATGATTTATTTATTAGGGGGGATACCACTGAACATGTGTGAAAGTCAGGACAAGTTGTGGGTGTCAGTTTCTCTACTACGTGGGTTCTAGGGCTCAAACTCATGTCAGGCTTGACAGCAAGTGCCTTTACCCTGATGAGCCATCTCAAACAGCCCCAAATCTTACTTTGAAATGAATATTTGTTGATTATTTTAATGTGAATGGCAGTGAATACACACATAGACAGTTAGCACTTGGCAAATATCTACAACTTTGAAGTTCAATCTCACGATCAACTAATGAACACCAAATATGTGAACTTATTACCCAAGACAGTTCAGGGAAATTTTAAAAAATGAACAAGATACAGATCCTAGCCTCAAGAATATTGCAGTCTTAGAGAGAGAGGGAGGTTGAGTTTTTAAAAATATGCTGTTGAAGTGCAAAAGCAAGATAATCCATGAGTCAGCAACTCACCGATAGAAAACCAGAAACTTTCAGCATCCACATGAATATTTATGAAGTCCTTAAAGATTTCTCTATTCAGAAATAGAAAGCAATGGACTGTTTACCAAGGACCAAAACTTCTAGAAGGAGATGCAGGTTACAGAGAAGTACAATTTCTCCTCGTTGAAAAGCAGGAGAGAAAAGTAGGTAGACTCCAAAGGAGAAGGAAATTGGTATGCCAGCGCATTGTCCCAGAGTGCTGTGTGGAAGTGAGCTGAGGTCAGGGCCCACAGTGTTGTTCTAGAACCTGATCTTTTCCAACCACAAGAGCTGGCATACATCTCTTGTCCCATCTGCCTCTCTAGTGATGCTTGAGGACAACTGCATTGGGAGTGTTTACAACACGGATGAAAATTGCAAAAGTATAGAGCTGCTTCTTGAAAAGATTCATTTTATTATTATATGTGTATGAGTGGTATGTGTGTGAGTGTGTGTGCATGTGTGAGTGTGTATATGTGAGTGTGTGAGTATGTGGGTGTGAATGTGAGTGTATGTGTGTGAGTATGTGTATGAGTGTATGTTTGTGTGATCATGGGTGTATGGAAGTGTTTGAGCGTAAGTGCATTTATATGTGTACAAATCTGTGTGTGAGTATGTATGAGTGTATGAGAGTGTGTTTGAGTGTGTATGAGAGTGTGAGTGTGAGTGAGTACGTGTGTGTGTGTGTGTGTGTGTGTGTGTGTGTGTATACTACATGCATGCCTGGTGCCTGAGGCAGCCAGAAGAGAAGGACATTAGATCCCCTGGAACTGGAGTTACTGACCCAGGTCCTCTGGAAGAGCAGTGAGAGCTCTCACTCACTGAGCCAACTCTCCAGCCCCTAAATCAGCTCTTTTTTAAATGATTTCTTTATGAAACATTTGTTGGGATAAAGCTGATTGTGTCACAGCATTTGAGTGGAAACATGTGACATGATGGCCAAGATATAGTTTAAGCTCAAGAATGCTAAATATTTTATTTTAATTGTTTTTCTTCTTTAAATTTCTCTGCTTTCCACAGTGTTCATTAAAGGAAACTATAGTTCTGGGGGAGGATGGGAAGGCCTGGGTTAATGTGATTATGTGTAAGTGTGGGGTGGGGCACAGCTAGGGTTGAATTACACATTAGCACTCAGAAGGTACAGAGCAGGGGACAAAACTAGAGGGCATTGAAATAATTGAAATGGTCCATGTACAGAAATAAACTAAACCCAGGGGCAAACACCCAGCATGGGTAACTAGGGAAGAAGGCAGGCACTCCCGAGATCCTTAGGGCTCCTGTTCTACATGGAAGTCAGGCCAAGAGCTCATGAATCTCTAAAGCAGACTGGGTTACAGAAGTGACAGTCTGCTCTTGTTAAATCAATTACCAGAACAAAGAAACATCACTTATACCATGAAGTAAGTAGAAGTCCTTAAGAGTAGAGTTTCAGAAACCAAAATACTGTTCAACACCAGGAAGCCAGTCTCTCAATAGGAACTTCCAGATTGTCTTGTGCTGGGTAAATCTTGTTCCTAAGTGGAGATGTTCCTTATTTTAGCATGGCCCAAGCACAACACTGTCTAAAACAGAGGTTCTCAACATGTGGGTCACGACACCCCTGGGCAGGCGAAACAACATTGTCACAGATGCCTAAAGCCATCAAAAAGCCCAAATGTTTAAGTCATGATTCATAATGGTAGCAAAATACAGGTGTGAAGAAGCAACAAGAATATGTATATATTGTGCCCATGGAAGCCAGGAGAGGACATTGTTGAGCTTCTGACTGGAATTACAGGTGGCTGTGAGCTACCCAAAGTGGGTCCTGGGATCTGAACTCAGGTTCTCTGGAAGACTGGTAAGTACTTTTAACTGCTGGGCCATCTTCCCAGTTGCCCGAACTGCATTATTTTTATATCAATATGATGCCATGTTCTTAACATTTTATTAATAAGTATTAGAATCAAATGAAGGCATACAGTACTCTTAAAAGATAAAGAATATAAAAAATATGAAAATTCTGTCACATACATACCTTGAGGATTCTTGCTTCTAGATTTCTGACTATGTCTTGGCAAATGACAGACACAAAATATTGGTACAGTGCAAGAAGAGGCAGAACCTACCAGGAGAAAAACATTCTTTGTTTTAAGATATAACTGTTTGTTCAAGATAAAACTGGTCTGCCTAGCTGTATTAGTTACCTTTCTTATTAGTGCAGTAAACTACCTGACATGAGCAACTGAGGTTTACTGTAGCTCTAGTCTGGGGGTTCTAGGCCATCCTGGTACAGAGGGGTGTGGCTATAGAAGCCTGAGGCAGCTGATCCACATTGCAGCCTCAGTCAGGAAGCAGAGAGATAAATGTTGATGCTCAGCCTGCTTTCTTGAAGTATGAACATTTTAATAAATCCCGGGGCGGGGTTCTTTCCCATCTTTGACCATTTATGTTCCAGATGAAAGACACGCACAGCCTTTATATCTTAATATGCCTTAAGCAGCTCAATAGCTGGGCAACTGCCTAACCTCCACGTTGTTAGAATCCACTTCCCATCGATAACTCTGAGTTACTATTTACTAATTTCTATGATCCAGCTTGAGTGCTCTTAATGCCAATTAGTCAATGCTCTGGGTTCTCTTGGCACAGAGCCCAGGGCGCTCTCCTTGCTTCCCTCCTCCATGGTGCCTTTTGTCTCCTCCTGTACACTCTTCTAAGGCTTGGAGGCTCTCTCCTTTCCTCCTCTTTCCTAGTAGTCCCAAGCTCAGGACACCTAAACCCCACCTGTCTCTTCTCTCCAGCTATTGGCTGCAGGCATCTTTATTTGCCAATCAGAATTAACTGGGGGCAGGGTCCCTCAGTGTCTTACATTTAAATAGTTTTGGAGGACCCAAATTAACATTAAAATACAAGCAGTATTAGGCCAAACTCCACTTTCTCCTTTTCTTTTAGTTCGGGACCCCAGTCTGTGGAATGGCACCACCCAAATTTAAGGAGAATATCTCAATTAACCTCATTGTTTCCATGGTGGGTCTTAACCCCATCAAGTTGACAATCAACCTCACCCTCCGCATTAGCATATGCTTCCTAATTTTACTAGAGCTTGAAGACCGCTATTAGAGTTCCAAGGCCAAGTCATTGGTGACCCCAGAGTGAGGGGCACATCTCTAAGTACAGAATAATTCAAGTACAATTAATTCTCTTCTCTTAAAAGTAGTATCAATGTAAATGTGTGAGGACTAGAAAACATGCTATTAAAAATCATAGAACTTAAGGCAAAGGATCTCATTCATGCCCCCTCAATAGCTCTTACTTATCTACGAAGTGATACCTGCAGTGTCTTCAATCAGCATCTTTCCATGGCAAAAGTGGAATGTGCCTCATATTTTAGATGGGCACTGTTGAATGAGAACAAAAACTCTGCCTGGTCTGGTCCCAGCCTCTACAGAGCAAAGATTCTACTGACTAAAGCCAAGCTCTCCCTTCGCTTAGCATTTCATTGTCCTGAAGTTAAACCCACAGCCCAGTTATTCCTGAAGCCTTGTGGATATGTGAATGACCACAGACTGACCCGTCAGAGCAGGGGGTGGTTTGACCTGGATGTTGGAACAGCTCCTGATCTCAACTCAGACCAGAAGCTTCCTTCCTGCAGCTGCACCTGGCAAGCCAAAAGGTGGGAGTCCGTATTTATTTTACCTTCTCTAGACTGTGGGGTGAGCCAAGGGCCTTGTCCATGTTAGGAAAGAACTCTATCACTGTACTATGTCTCCTGACATCTTTGGCTTATATTTTATTTTGAGATGTTTCTTACTAAGCAGGCCAGGCTAGTGTTTAAGTTACCTAAAATCCGAGGCAGGCCTTGAATTTATGACCCTATAGTCTCAGCCTTGTGAGTAGCTGGGATTACAGGCCTAAACCAGCAGACCTGGATGAATCAGATTATTGTCTCAGAGCAAAGTCTGAATTTTACAGAAGTCTCATTTACCAAGAGGCTTTTCTCACGGTCAGTGTAACACAGAACAGAAACCGCTTACTGCTTCTGTCTGGTTGGGGGACACCTAACGGTGGGTCAGTTAGAAACTACAGCCAGTAATCACTTTTGTAAAAGATTGGAATTAGTTTTAAATGACTTTGAACATAATACACTTTTCGACAATTATGCGCTGCAAATGTGAAACAAAACCTTTTCTACAATTAATGCAGCACAAGACACCAAGAGCAATTACCTTTGAGATTTAGTTTCTCTTCTTTAATGAGAAATAAAAACACACTATTTTATTGCTGCCTATTTCTTAATTATTCAGGAAAAACATTCTCAATTTCTGAAGCTGTAGAGGGAAAAAGTCTCATTTCATTTCTAGCACAGTGACATGTGTGGCATATGAATATGGGGAGGCAGCTGGGGGTTCCCAGGGGATGGAAACATATCCCAATCCAGATGTGAACTGCACTGCAGGAAATAGAGTATTGTTAGGTTTTTTTTCCTTAAGTAAACAAATCCTTGCCAAATCTTCCCAGTGTTAAAACCCTCTTCACTGTTCACAGGGTTTTATAATTTAACAATTTATATCAATGGCAATAAGTATTTTTAATATAAGAAAGGAGTTGAATTCAAAAGAACAAGTATACTCTCTCTTTGTGTGTGTGTATATATATATATATATATACATATACATATACACATAGATGTGTATCTCTGTGTGTGTGTGTATATGTATACACACACAGACAGATGACATATAGGCATAGATATGAAAGTTGTGTGAAAAACCAGAAAAAGAGGAAGAATTGTTACCTGAAGCAAAAGTGAGAGGGGGTAGATATTTTTAAAAATGGACAGAAGTAATACAATCAAGGAGAGATGAGAGAGAGAAAATAAAACCTGGCCAGTATCTAGAGCATATTAATTTATTTTTAAGTACAGTCAACCCCAGGTTTATGATAATATACTTTGATTTCTCTCCCCCAAAGGGAAAACTTGAGCTATATTTGGATATTGGGGATTCTGGAGACACTGAAACATATCTGCCTTTTATTTCACAGTTAGGATTTGTTGTTCTTGGATGAATCTTTGACAGAGAAGACATAGGGCACGGTAAAGATAAACTTAACTCAAAGTTTGGTTATTGACAAGATCTACATATAAACCCTGTGAGATTTAAATGCCTTCAATTTCTGTTTGGCATCAATGGTGCATTCAAGTCGCTTGCACCAAATGTCCTGAGGGAAAGAAGAGTGAAGAGAGCATAAAAGAACACAAAAATCCAACAGACACGTGACACAAACAGGAGCAGCTGAGACCATGGAAATACAGTCTTAGAAGTTCAGGTAAGAATCCAAATAAGTATGATTTTACAAGTTGTAGCCAGATGCACATTAGCCAAACCTGCAAAGTAGAAGGTAAGTTATGAAATGTATCACAGTAAACTAAGAGGCTTTATAAGTGGGGTGGAAGTAGCAAAAAGTCACAGTGGGAATGTGCAGGATGAACAGGCTTAAAGCAGGAAGGAGAACAGGGACACTGGGGATGTGAGGAGGAAGCTCAAATAAAACTTGAGATTGTGTGAAAAAAAAACATAAGACAACAGGACACTTGGTCAACTAATTTAAAAAAATAATAAAGAGTTGTAATGGAGGTAGCCTACATGGGCAGACAAAGCTGTCCCAGATGTCAGAGATTCTCAATGGAAATCCTAGTGCTGGGGGAAGGCTAGCTCCCTGCAAGTCTACAGAGGACACCCCCAAAACAAAACAGGCAATTTCCACTGCAGTGGGGGGCTCAGCAACTAGATGGTGAGGCTCAGTGATTGAAATACCATTTGCTGTGGTCATAGCACATAGAGAAAACAAGCTGGAAATCAAACAGAAGCTTCCTCCCTGCTAGTTAGCCCTTACAGTACCAATTGCTAGGCCAATGTCTGGGGTCGAACCGTGAGCAACAGCTTTACTCAGCTACAGACGGCATGCAACCCTACTGACCTACCATAAACGAGGTGTCTGGTGGTGCGATCACGGCAACTCTGTTACAGGGGTGACCAACCATTTCCTCATCGGAATTGAGACCTGTTATACCAGGAGGAATTCACATCCGGTACTCAAAAGCTGGTAAAGAGCCTGTGGTGGTAGAGTCATAGGCCTGAGTGGGGAAGCTACTGTTGCTTTGTTAAATGGACATGGCGCACGCACTTAGTTGCCCTCTAAACAATTACATTTATCCTTCTACATGAGTGCTGCTGTCGAGATTGCTCAGAGAATCTTCTTTTTGCAGGGGGTAGAGACATAACTGGTCAAAGTCTTGAGAATAAATGACAGTTTAATGCTTAGGCGTAGATGGGATGTCTGTATCAGCTGCAGAGTTCAGAGAATGCTACAGAGGAGAGACAGAAGGAATGTAAAAGTCAGAGGACAGGGAGAGTGTTATGGAATGCTGTCTGCGCATGAGGTGGCCATGACACCCCTGACACACAGCAGCAGTGATTACTTGGACAAAACCTGCCTGTGACTGAACCCAGCAACATCCCCTCACGGGAGGGAAGAGAGTCCCAAGGCCCCACTTCTCCCTGAGGATTCATAGGCAGTTAGGGGTAGGTAGGACAAGAGAGTCTCACAAGCTCTAAGGATCAAATGGTGGTTGGAATAGGGTGGGGACATTTTCTTCAGTGGTGTAGACACTGCTAAGGTTCCCACGGTCCCGTAAGCAACCTCTCACCGCTGCTCCTGTTGCTAAGCAACCCTAATGAAACGCACTGAGTCATTAAAAAAAAAAACATGAAAACAGAAAAATATGATCAGAAGACATTATGAAAAGTTTATAATAAAAACATTACCTCATCATTACACATAGGTAATTTATGATCGTAAGATCATAAGAAAGAGCTGTCGGTCTTACACGTCACTTACTATGAGATTGTACTCAGCATAGTGCAGCTCGCGGATGACATAGTACAGGCTTGCGATAACACTGCAGATGTCCGCCCTGAATTTGTCCGAGAAGAGCTCTATGCCGGGGAGGAGCTGAGTGATTTCGTACTGAGCATAGCTCCGTTCAGCTTTGGGATGTGGGAGTGTAGTACGAAGCAGACTCTGAGAAATGAAATAAAGAGGCACAGTATCTCACCTGCATCAATGGGCAAGCAAAGACAGGCGCATGTGCCACTTCCTGGAGGGCACTGTGTGCGCTCTGTGTAGTGCACGGCACAGTAAACAGTGCTTATTAACATTATCATCTCCATAGGTTCCTAATGCTGTTCTCACTCCATTATAATAGTACACTTACTGTTTTCAAACCAACTATCATTGTGTTATCATTTGGTGGGGCCTGTGTTGTGTGCTGCTGGTAAATTCGGTGTGAATAATATCTCATTTAATCCTCACCTAATGTACTCTTAGAACAAAGGTTTGTTATTTCACAAATGAAGGATTAAGCAATTAATCTATTTGAGTTTACACAGTTAATGATGGAATAAAAAGATTCCAAGCCATGTTTATTTAACTCAAAATACTATGGTATTTGTCTATAGGGGAGATGGTAATTGAAGACTAAACCAGTCAGAGGAGATTCTAAACCAATGTCTCTTATATAACTTATATATGAACAGTGTGCAACATGTTAGGTAAGAAAATATATTGATAAAACCAAATTTTATATTTGGAAGTATTTCTTTGATTATTTTAATGGTTAACTATTAGCTGAAGACAAAACATTATGAAATCATTTTAATGCATATTATCAAGGAAATTTTCCAATTTGATTATTATTAACATTATAAGGTATCCAGTTTTCAAAGATGAAAGAAGCTGTTGAGAGTTTGAATATCTCTAATTTGCTTTGTAAACCCACTTTTAAAATTAACAGACTTCTCTTCCTCCCTGAGAACTAGCTGCAATTGTACTGGAAGGTGATATGCAAGCTTCCAAGGGAGAATTACAACTAATATTCCTTGTGAATATGACATTCACAAGCTACAACAATTACCAACGTGGCACAATATACTTAAGGGCGGAATAGTGACGTTTTTAGCTTGTCAGTAAACAACAGCTCTGTTGGACTTAAGGCTTGCCCAACAAGAGGAAAATCAAAATCATGTCTGATAGTGGAAACCTGGTCAAATCCCCAATGCTGGTAAGTCATGGACCTTAGGGGAACACCTGCTATGGTCACTTTACTGAGTCAGCATAATTTCCAACTGTGTTCTGCTCATACCCAGGAGAAGTACAGCTCCCGTCCCTCATCAAAAGATAGAGACCATTACATAAAACCACATGTACTGGCTAGTTTTGTGTGTCAACTTGACACAGGCTGGAGTTATCACAGAGAAAGGAGCTTCAGTTGGGGAAGTGCCTCCATGAGATCCAACTGTGGGGCATTTTCTCAATTAGTGATCAAGGGGGGAGGGCCCCTTGTGGGTGGTACCATCCCTGGGCTGGTGGTCTTGGGTTCTATAAGAGAGCAGGCTGAGCAAGCCAGAGCAAGCCAGTAAGGAACATCCCTCCAATGGCCTCTGCATCAGCTTCTGCTTCCTGACCTGCTTGAGTTCCAGTCCTGATTTCCTTTTGTGATGAACAGCAACACAGAAGTGTAAGCTGAATAAACCCTTTCCTCCCCAACTTGCTTCTTGGTCATGATGTTTGTGCAGGAATAGAAACCCTGACTAAGACACCACAATTTTTCAAAATTCTGAGAACGGCTGATTGTGAGGGGGCCCGGTCTGAATGGATACATCTACAACACAACCCCTGCACCCAAGGGACTCAAGAACACTGAGGAAGAGAGGGGCAGAGAGGTGGTACAAAGAACCAGGAAGTCTGTAGTGAGACTGTAACCCTAGAAATGACAGGGAATTAACACCTATGATACCAGAACAGGCTGCCTGACAGGACCAGAGCAAGAACAAAACCAACAGACATGCTAACATAGAAGAGGGAAATCCCACAGACTCCCACTCATAGACAAAGAACGACAGGTAAGTGAGAAATACTGAGAGTGAAAGAAAAAGTCTTCCTGGGGAAGAGTCCCCTAATTTGTTATCCAATACTGAGAGGTCAGTCTTGAGACCACATACATCAAATAACAGTAAAGAGATTTAGTAGGATATGTATGGGGGGGTGTATTTTGGGAGAGGATGAAATTAAGAAAGGGATGAAAGAAAATGATACATTTTATTTTCATTTTAAATTTTTAATTTAAAAAAAAATAACCAGCTTCTAAGATAAACCTCACAGGCTCATGCTCATTTTAGGTACGGCATTACTAATGTAGTAATATTTAATATTACATTAACCAAAAAGGTAACCCTTTTTGGTCGTACACTCTGGAGAACATAAACAGTACAGATGAGGGGCTGAACAGCAAGCTAAGGTGTGCCGTGAGGGTCAGAGCCAGGCCACGGCTCCCTTTGCTCTTTGAGCCTCGAGCTTCTCTTGCAAACACACATATTGGAATGTGTAAAAAAAAAAAAAAAAAAAAAAAAACCTGTAAAGTCTGACCTTAAATTTGAAGAAGCCTTTCCCAAAGAATTTATCTATCCAGATTTTAGAAGTCATCAGCCAACTATAACACACACAGCAAGGGCATCTGTCAGTCCATCAAAGCAAACAGGACCCTTGGCAAAGGCCCCCTGGTTACATCCTGACTCTCTGATGTTGTGATTCAGATAAAAGCTCCTTTCTTCTTCTTCAGAGAGAAATCTTGAGAAACACCAACACTCCTATGGCTTTAAACAGTTTATCTCTGGCCTTCACTTTACGATGCTCTCTCAGGCGGCCGAGCACAACTTTATTT
Organism: Tokudaia tokunoshimensis; assembly: GCA_036184795.1. Taxonomy (NCBI): domain Eukaryota; kingdom Metazoa; phylum Chordata; class Mammalia; order Rodentia; family Muridae; genus Tokudaia; species Tokudaia tokunoshimensis. The sequence continues at coordinate 15,651,979 of BTHU01000007.1, forward strand.
ATAGAGATGAGGTAACCCTGGCAACTGTGTGGAGTCAAACAGACTGGCTCTATATTGATAACTAACAGAGCGCCTACTGAGCATAGGAAACTCAGTTTCCCTGTGTGTAAAACTCCATGCATTAGAGGAGGAAAGGGACTGAAAAGGGACCATTCTATGCTAATGAGGAGGGACCACACCAGTCAAATGCAGCCCACACAGGGAAGATGAGAGTATGGGGTTTCAGTTTTTAGGCACATTACTAATATCACTCCAAAAAAAAAAAAAAAGGGAAACTATTACCTGAAAAAGCAACGCAGACAATATACAACAGTTGATTCTTTTCTTAACATTCGAGGTCTTAATAAACCTAAACAATAGTAAGAAAAACCAATTAGAGTAGACAACATTCCAAAGTTTCTATATGAATGTATTTGGAGCTATGTCTCAGACTCAGAAAATATTAGCGAGGGGAAATGTATGCAATAAAACTTAAGAAAAAGTATAGAAGAAAATGAAAATTACCCCACATCCTACCACTGCAATGCTTTGATTTTTTTCTTTTATAGTTGCACACAAAGAGACAAAGGCTTGTTCATATTAAGATTGAAATTATACCACAGATACTCTACATATGAATATACTACATAAGCCACTTTTCTATTTGTGGGTTTAATAACCTCTATGATTATTTAAAGAACTCTAGTAATTTATTGTGTAGATGTATCATACATAAAAAAATCTCAGTCTCAGATTATTTTTTCTTTAAAGGCTAAAGTAAATGTTGTAAGTTAAACTTTGAGTGTGTATCTTATGAATTCTACTAGGCAAATCCCTAGAAGTGCAAATTTTTGGTCAAAAAAAAAAAAACCAGAGGAATGAGAAGAAGGTTTTCCATGAATATAGTTGAATAATTGCCCCCAAAGGCTGTGGCCATATGGTATGTTGCCGCTGATAACATTAAGGCTTTCCAACCAAAATGAAAATCACATCTTTCCACTCTGATTGTCTCCTGTTAGGTCCCTTGGACCAGTTTGCATTTCCTTTATGTGACTCCTGCAACCTGCCTTAGCAGCTATAAACCAAATTATCTTCTCTTAAATCTTACTTAGATAAATAAAACCAGGCAGCTGGCTCAGCTCTACCGAGTTCTTCTGTGTGGGTGTCAGAGTGGGGACTCAAGCATGTCCTCTGCCCCGAGAGTATGAGAACAGTAAAGTCCCCGTGGACCCATGTCTCCCCTGGAAGTCGTACTTGCAGTTGAGAACAGCTTTCTTGCTTGAAATCACTGGGAGATAATTTCCAAGAATCCAGGCTGAGGTGCCCTCAGCAATGACTGTCCCTTCCTGTGTGCCGATCCTCCATTCTCGATCTGTAGGTCTCACACTGAACTCTACCAAGTCACAGGTCGGCTCTCCGTGTTCACATGTAGCCTGTGCGTTTGAATGTGTGTATGTATCTCTTTGGCTTTCAGTCTGAGGACAAGTTCCTTCCCAGGGATACAAAGTCAAAATTGATAGATGGGCACACTTAATATTGTTTCCCTACTTCCAAAAGTAGCAATTTTGTGAAAGCCAGAAGAAGTTTTGCCAATAAATATGCTATATAGCTCAGAATACAGTGTGGAGTTTTCTTCATCACATCCTGAAGGTGGATGAAAGAAGTGACTGCAGAAAAGATACCTCTCCTACTCTGGACTTTTGGAATTTCCTAATAATGTTATGTGAGTTGTTAACAGTGCACGAAGCATTGTGATGAACATGTGTAGAAGGCTGAATCATGGCCAGAGAGACATGTGTACCATAACCCCAAGAACTTGGGAAAATATCACCATTTGTGGCAAAAGAGACTATGCAGATGCAGTTGTATTAAAGACCTTGAGGTGGGGTAAATATCTGCAACTGTCTTGACAGGTCCAGTGTAAACAGGATGGTACTTGTAATAGAAGGACTGGAAGGGCCGAGGAGCAGAAGGAAAATACAAGGATGGAAGTAAAGGTCAGAGAGGGCTGGAGTGAAAAAAAAGAGAGAAAGGGTGAAAAGAGAGCAAGATATTAGTATGCTGTTGATCTTAAAGCTTAAGGTAGGTCTGTAAACCACAGGACGAAAGTAGATCCTAAAGCAGGAACGGTCCAGGAAATAGATTCTGCCCTGAGTTTTCAGAGGAGCCGTTACCCCGCAATGCCTTGACTTTTGGATTTCTGAACTTCCGAAGTGTAAGATAATACAAGCGAGCTTAGGCTGGGGCTGTAGCTCAGTGGTCAGCACTCACCTAGCTGGTGAGGAACACTGGGTTAATCCTTCGCACCAGGAAGCAACAGAAATGTGTTTTGTTATAGCAGCAGCAGGGAACAGATGTTTCTGTGTCATAGGAGGGGAAGCTCGCTGTGTTGTGACTCCCCGTGGCCTCAGGAATGTGAGCACACTGAGTCTTTAGGGAGGCGCTCAAATGGAAATGATTTAACAGGTCAGGGGTGGGCCTTCATTCCACGTGATTTGTAGGTTTTTGTAAGAAGAAGAGATTTAAAATACGGACAGATCCAGAGAGAAAGCCATGTAGGGAGCAGAGGAAAGTGACCGCCTACAAGCCACAGGCGAGGTCTCAGGAAGGCATCAGCCCTGTGTCACTCTTCCGCATCCGGTCTCTAACGCTGTAATGCTGTAACGTGGCAAATGTCTGTAGCTTGAGGGTGCCCACCTATGTTGCTGTTAAGGCAAACCAAGCGAGCTTGCACCCCGAGTGGCTCATGAGTCTCAACACCACAGTCTACAGATGAGAGCACTGAAGCCACACACTGAGGACATGAGGTTCCTGGGATGCTCGTAAACCCAGCCTGAGAAGCCAGTCTGAATGCCCCCATACCAATGATTCCAGCACTCATTGCTCAGTTACTCAAGTACTACTGAAAGCCAATGTCATACTTGCACCTAGGATGCTTCAATAAATCAAGGTCTGTGCCGAGGAGGGACTCATCTCCTGGGACCAGAGAAATGTCACAGGAGGAGAGTCATACATAAAAATATCACAAGATAAAATTGCATCGCCCTGAAGATGAATATAACCGTGGAGGAAGCTAAGGCAGCCAGGGGCTGGGGCGAGGCTCGCCCCTGGCTCACACTCACTGCGCTATCTTCGCTGAGATCACTGCCCCTTGAAAACAGCCCCAGATGCCAAATTTCGATAGAAATTCTTCACTGTAGTCTTTGAAACCAGGAGGTGAGGAACTGCTGGTGGCACTGGGAAGGGAGGTGCCAAATTCTTTCCAGTTGTGCAGCACGTCTGGTTTTCTAAAGATGTCGTCAAGAGCTTGGCTCCAACATTTAAAAGCAGCCCTAAGACAGAGACGAGAGCACTGAGTGGTATGTCCTCTGGGGCCAGGAATCAAGCCAGCCTTCCAAGAGGAAAAGCCAGAAGATGAAGGAGGTTCCCAGTGCAAATGTCAGAGGATGGAACTACGTGACTGTTCCTTGTGACGGCCCGTCTCAGGCGAGAAGTAGAGCGGCGCTGCGCTATGGTAGAACTCACATTATGATTAAAAAAATGGGTTTTCCTATTTTTTTTTAATCGAACAAACAAAAGTATGTGCCTTTGCAAACTTCTGGGACAGTACCTTTTCTTATCTGCAAAGATGAGGAGACTTCCGAGGGAATGCAGCATCTGAACTTTAAGGCTCCTTTGATTGCTGGCGTGGAGAACATCTGTATTTTTAATCAAGTTAAAGAACAAATGTCAGTTCGAAGGAAAATATTCCCTTTATGCTTACAAGAATATTCTTCAACTGCATTATTTCTTAACTGTGGAGATTGCACTGGGGAAAAAAAAAACCCTCAAGCTAATAGTGTTTTCAAATGCCATACCCAATATATACCCAGAGAGACAGCAAACGGGGCTCTGTTTGAACACTGAGGGATTTGAGATTGAGTTTCATGCCCCCAGAATGACAGAGGCTCCATGGAAAATCAGAGTGACACCAGCCAGGCAGAGGTGGTTAGCGAGACTTGTGGGGAAGTGGGGGGAAGGCCAGAGATGTAAGAATGAGGCTAGAGTTTGGTTTTCTAAAGAGGACTAGGAGCCTGGAGAAAAAGTAGTGCCTAAATTCTAGAGGGCCCTGATTGCCACTTGGAGAGGCAGAGATTGCACTATAATGAGCAGAAAGGTCCAAAGAAAGGTTGTTTTTAGCAGAGGTCTGACAAGATCCCAATAGATCGGATTTTTCCTTTTACCTAAATGGGGTTGGGAGAGTATTGAATCAGCTCTAATAAATGCATAGGTAATTAGGATTGTCTAGCCAGAAGAAATCAACAGCTGTGGCAGGGCTTTCCTATGATCACAGCACTAGATCCTAGAGGGCATTTCTGAGACCTCCGGCAGGGGTTCCCTGCTCTGTCACAAAGGAGCATCCACTGGAACATGGAGAGATCCCTGTTTGTGAAGTCTGATATTTAAAGGTATTTAAAGGTATTCTTGTTTAATTTCTAGCTGCCCAGAATTTCACAGAAATATAACCATTGCGGTGCTTGGCTTTGTTGAGAACCAAACTCACAGTGCTTGTAGAACTTAATTCCCCCAATACAGCACACCTGTGTCGATCTATACCTGTCACCACGGAGACCCCTCAGGCGGGATGGGAGCACATGCACTCTCACAGTTACATATTAAACCATGGGATCTAGCTAGAGAGCCGGTCTGTGTTCACCCTCATTTTATCCTTAAAGCTCCATAATGAACTTTCAGAAATCACCTATCACAAAGAATATAGAGATTGCTGGTTTTACTTTAAGAAGTAAAGAGAGTATTATACAATGTCTGTAGCAGTGGCGAGGGGGTGTCACTAGAGGTCATCATACAATAGGGGTGAAGGACGCACTGTCATCATCCTCAGAAGAACCTCTCAGTTCCAGCAAGACAAGAAGAGGGCCAGAGGGGTGGCCTAAAACCTTGCAGTGGTCAAGGATAATAGCCAGGCGAGTCAGCAGGAGGCGGGGGCAGCTTCTGCCTCTAGAATGTTCTAGCATAGCCTAAATGGCTGAGATACATTCAAGTTCTTTTATCATTATTAAGGTTTTAATTCATTTATTATTAGTGTTTGTGTGTGTGTGTGAGAGAGAGAGAGAGAGGGAGGGAGAGGGATGGAGGAAAGGAGATGGAGAGAAAGAGAGAGGAGAGAGAGAGAGAGAAGAAGGAAAGGAGATGGAGAGAAAGAGGGGGGGGAGAGATGTGTGGTTGCAGGTGAGCACATTCCATGGCACTACATACATGTTAAGGGTAGAAGATAACTCTGTGGAGTCAGTTCTCTCCTTCCACGTTTATACAGCCTTTATACAGTCCTCGGGGTACATTTCAGGACTAGATGCAATCTCCCGTTAACATTGAAGGTCCGACTGATAACTTGTAAAGGGTTATAGTCTTACCAATAGTTTGGTAGTAGGAAGAAATGACCAGCCCCAGCTGTGAGGAGGGAAGTTTGCTTTTCTCCACTGAGCTAAAAACTCTGAAGTTTTCTTGAGAAAGGTCGGGGGGTGTTGGCATGTGCATCTCTTCCGTTCCCAGGCAAAACTCCACCTTCCCTGGCTTAAGTTTTGAGCTGTTTATCCCTCCTCTTTCATCTAAAAGTATAGGAGAAAAAAAGGAAAATGTTAAAGGGGGAAGAAAGGGAGGACAAAAAGGTAGAGGAAATGTCAGGGAAGGATGGGCGTTTCGGATGGACATTTCTCTTTTTTTTTAAAGATTTATTTATTATCATATGTAAGTACACTGTAGCTGTCTTCAGACACTCCAGAAGAGGGCGTCAGATCTCATTACGGATGGTTGTGAGTCACCATGTGGTTGCTGGGAATTGAACTCAGGACCTTTAGGAGAGCAGTCAGTGCTCTTAACATCGCTGAGCCATCTCTCCAGCCCTGGATAGACACTTTTATCGGTGAAAGATGCAATTTCCTTAGCCCTGGGGTCCATCACAAAGTCTGAAGTCTACAGCTGCTCTGTACCTTCGTGTTTCAGGAATAGCACTACAGAGGGGCTGCCAGGCAGGCTAAGGCTGAGCTAACATTCTGCTTTCTTCTGCAAGCTGTGAAAAGTTTGAGTTTGCATTCATTAAAAAAAAAATAGTTTCTAATAGTTCTGGGACAGAAGTCTCTTGGAGAGAACCAACATGTATGGAGCTCTGACCTGAAACAGGAAGAAAGGAATGGAGGAAATCCATCTCCTTAGGAGGTCAGAGAACACAAGGAGAAAATGGGCCAGGAAAGCAGCACAAAGGAGCCTAGGGAGAAGCCATGATGGACGCTGATGTCAACAGCCTGAGCACTAGGTATGAACACTATGAATGCCTTGGTATTCAGTGAGCAGCAGGTGAGCTGGAAGAATGGTTCTAACGAGTTGTCCTGGAATTTGTAACTCATGTTTAGGTATCAATAACACGTTTAGCAATTGGAGGCTGTAAACATGGAGAATTAATTTAGCATACCAGTCGAGCTAGGCTGGCTGGCCTCTGAGCACCAGGAGACACTTGCTCAACTTTGGTGTTAACAGCATGCTCAGTTTGACATGGGTTCGCTCCTCACACTTGTATGACAAACACTACCTGCTGGACTGTGTCCCCAGCACCCGCTTGTCCTTAGTCACCTGAACTCCCTTGTTCCATTTGCTGAGCTCCTTTCTCCCCTCCAAAGCCTCCCTCTTGCCTCCATGCCACATACATTCCACCATTCTTTCTTTCTTCCTCCCCAGTCCCTGTAAAAGACATTTTATGGATTCTTATTCTAAAATGAATCTATTTCTTTGAAACTGACAACAGGCATCTGGTAAAAGGCTCTGTGTAATCATCTTTTACTACTTTGTTGGCTCTTCTCTTTTCCACCTTTCTCCACCCCTTTACTTCCACACTTTCAACCTCCTAACACTGGATAGGAGAGAAAGGTGGTCAGAGGGGACAGGGAGCAATTTTCCTCACACTACTTCCTGCTGGTTGGGTGCATCAAGTCCTTTGGGGAACATTTGATCTTCACTGTCAGGATATCTAATTTCCTCTTCTTTTAAACAACTACTTAACAAACCACCACCTGCCAGGCAGTGGTGGCACATGCCTTTAATCCTAGCACTTGGAAGGCAGAGGCAGGAGGATTTCTGAGTTCAAGGACAGCCAGGGCTATACAAAGAAACCCTTTCTCAAAAAAGTAAAAACAAACAAACAAAAAAAACAACAAAACAAAAACAAAAAGAAACAGAAAAACAAGCCATCACCAACAGCAACCTACAAACCAACAACAACCCCACCCTGCCTCTTGGGACCCTAGCATTTTTATATCCTCTGAAGAGCCCCAGAGCCCTAAACATCACACAATCACAGAAAGTAGTTGCAGCTGGCAACATCATGCCTCTGCTAGAGCAGGAGGCAAATCATAGTCAACTACAGTGAAGCGGCCCCATATCCTACACCTGGGATTAAAACAAAAACATATTCCCTTTTCTGTGTTTTAAAAGAAACCAAAATTCTCATTACAGTTCGTCTTAACTTGGTAATGATTCAATCATCTCCTAAAGGAAAATAATCATAGCTCTACACCTGCAAAGAAAGCTCCAAGAACTCTGAGGCATGGAATCAAAGCTTTATTAGACACTATTTCCCTTCCTACTCTACTCCAGAAAGTTGGCTAGTTGAGCAGAAAGTTTAAAAAGCAGGTCAGGCCTCTGGTTAGAATAAAGTGTGTGTGTGTGTGTGTGTGAGAGAGAGAGAGAGAGAGAGAGAGATGAAATCTGCTAGACAAGAGAGAAAATGGCTACCAGGAGAGAAGCATGTTGGGAAGAGAGGATTGTCCAATGTAAGTACAGATCAAGGGACGGAGAATGAACCTTTACCTTGTGTCTGTGCAAGAAATAAAGAAAGCAGCTTTCTGCTGTGTCGGACTGATCTGTTGTGATATTTGGACTTTTCCAGGGTCTCTCTGAAGCATCTCAAAGTGTCGTTCACATCCAGGGGCACAGAGATAAGCTGTTTGGCTAGTTTATGCTCTGAAATAGAGAACATTACCAAGGGATGAGAGCAATACCAAGTCAACAAGTCACCAGACAATTCTAACTCATAGTCCTTGGCCCAGACTTGCAGTTGCTGAATTCAAAAGCCTCAATCTCTAGCAGGCATTTGACACATAGATGAATTTTTTCTTAGCATATTTCAAAGTTTTAAAATTTTGTATTCTTATGAAATGTAAATAACTTTAGATCTTGCCAATTTTCCTTATGAAGCCTCCTACTTTTTCATAAAAAATGAAATAATCTACTTTTTTTCAACAGCCTCTTCAAAGCCCAGGTGCCTTGGGAAACAGACGAAAGGAGGAATAAAAAGAAAATCCTGGAGATTGGCAGCTGATTTCAGAAGGGAAGAAAAAGGCAGGCCATAAGAGAGGAAAGGCAGCTGAAGCTGTGTGTGGGTCTGGAGTTAATCAGATGCTCTGACATGAGACAGGGAGGGGAGCCCATGGGAAAGTTGCTGCTAGGTCTCTGGGCAGTGAGAATGGACTGGGCTGCAGATGGGCTGCACACAGATGAAAGCTAGTCGAGAGTGGACTTACAGGATTCTGAATTGAATGCCTAAGGATTTATTTCTTCAGGAAGCCAAACAAGTAAAATGTCCATTAAAATGTTAATATTTTCGTAATGTAGACACTTCCTAGTTAACAGAATACTAAGAAGTTAAAGGATGGGACCTCATCCTTAAAAACTACCTCTCCTAGCTGACTAGGTAAGTCTTTCCAACACAGGAGAATTAGTGTCTCATTTGCAAAGAGAATCTGATTAGATGATAAACTCAAAGAAGTAAAGAAGACAGAAATAAACAGAGACAGGAAAGGGTATGTTGATATCTCTCCAGCCCAAAGTCTAATAAATTACTATGATTGGTTGAATCCTAAAAACAAGCACAAGAGATATTGGCCATTATTACCCTTATTTTACAATAAGGCATGGAGGGGCCTGGCAGATCAGCATCATACTCTGGAATTCAAGGAGGTGGTCCTGAAGACACAGAAAGATTTTGAGCAGCCGGGCGGTGGTGGCGCATGCCTTTAATCCCAGCACTTGGGAGGCAGAGGCAGGTGGATTTCTGAGTTCAAGACCAGCCTGGTCTACAAAGTGAGTTCCAGGACAGCCAGGGCTACACAGAGAAACCCTGTCTCCCAAAAAAAGAAAAGAAAAGAAAAGAAAGATAGATTTTGAGCCAGTGTAAGGACAGACAGACAGTAGGGATGGTGTGAAGTTCAAGACACAGTGAACAGATCCAGCTATCCTGTTGACCAAAAGGGTCCGCCCCAGTGCTGAAGCCTTCATTAAAGGAGTTATCTTTATTTTCTGCATTGGAGAGTCAGAAATGTGCTTCTCGGCAGGACTCACACATGCGATGGGTATCTTAGAAAGGTTAGGTACCAGTTGCATTCATGCAGGCATAGCACAGAGAGGTGTAGTGGGTGAGAGACTTTCTCTTACATCATGAGCACTGTGTTATTTCACTTGATGGAGGTTTGTGACATGGCTACCAGGGAGAACTGCTGGGAGTAAAGGCAGATGACTCATTGCCCATTCCATGGAAAATGAGGAATCAAAGGAAGCTGGGGAAATCTGGAAAAAACTCATCCAGTCCCTGCAACCCATGCCTATCAGCCCAGGGAGGCCCTTGCTCTAGAGAGTCTCAGTTACCTCTTCTTTCAAGCATATATTCTCCCCCTCTGTGAAATCATTCCCAACAGCATTCTTGCCGCTATTTCTCCCATCTTCAGAAATGAAAATTCTATCTCTGTTGACTCATTTCCCATCAGGCTATCATCCTATTTCTCTGTTCAATTTTATATGAAAATCCCAACCCAAAAGACAGTTGTTTACACTCATTGCTTCCCATTCCCTCATGAACTCACCTCAATCACTTACATGTCTCTTCTTTAGAACAAAGTCCATCCCCAGCCTAAAGCCACTCATAATGGTTCTTTTCACTCTCTCAACCCAACCTCTTGGCCTTGGGACTCCCATCATTCTTACATGCCTTTTTCCCTTCTTAATTTATACTCGCCCCCCCCCCCCAGAAAGATCACCCTTAGTCTTGGGTTTAAATAGCAATGCTCTGGTGGATCCCAAATTTTTATATCTGGCCCTAACCCCTCCTAAAACCCTCACTTATCTATCTAAAGGCCCACATTGCTGTGAGATCAAGAGACAAACTCAACCCCAACATGTCCCCAGCTGACACAATCTCAGCTTGACTTATGCACACAAACACGGGCACACACACACACACACAAAGCATCTACTCCTTCCAGTCTTTCCCATCTCAGTAGAGAATGGCTTCATCTTAATAGATGTTCAACCTATAGCTAGAACCATCTTTAACTCTTCTCCTTTTGGGTCACAAATCAACTACACAACAAGTGATAGACTCACCTCCCTTCAAAAATTACCTCAAGTCTCGCCTGCTCTCAATGACTCCTTTCCACTTCTACTATGATGAAGGCCTACTACTTCCTTTGGAATTAAAACAATTGCCTTACAAATTGCCTTCCCACCCCCAACCCCGTACCCCAGCTATGACTACTATATGCCTCCAACACAGTTTCTAGATGATTCCTTTTAAAATGTGAACTCTCTTGTGTCACTCATTGATCCAAACCTGCTCTATCACCTTCAGAAAACACTATAATTCTTAGAACACCCATATGGGAACTGACTCCGCAGACTGCTCTGCCTGCCCTCTACTATTTCTACCCTTTACTATCTCATCCATCATTCATGCTTCTAATACACAAGCTTAACAAAACTGCCTCACTTTGGTCTAAAATAGTGGTTCTCAACCTATGGGTCAGGACCCTTTTCACAGGGGATGCATATCAGATATATTACATATCAGGTATTTACGTTACAATGCATAGCACTAGCAAACATTGCAGTTATAAGCTAGCAATAAAAATAATTTTATGCTTGGGAGGGTCACTATAACATGAGGAACTATATCAAAAGATTACAGCAATAGGAAGGTTAAGAACCAGTGGTCTCACCTTCCGGCCGCCATCTGCAGCAGGGAACCAGGCAGCTCCAAAGCCTTCTATGCTTAGCCCACCAGGAGAGAGTGATCTCCTAGCAGCGATTTCACTTCTGAGTGCAGAAGTGAGATCTCCACCTTCTCTCGGGAGAGGTGCAGCTAGGAGCACCCAGGGCATACGATCAGTGGAGCAGCTGGGACAGGAGTCTTCCCTTCCGGCCGCCATTTGCAGCAGAGAAGCAGACTGTTCCACAAGCATCTGTGCACAGACCCTGCCAGAAGAGAGTTGGTCTCCCAGGAGTACAGACACAGGCTTACAGGCCCATAAGAGGGACAAGCTCCAGCCAGAGACAACAAGACCAACTAACACCAGAGATAACCAGATAGCGAAAGGCTATCACAAGAACCCTACCAACAGAAATCAAGGCTACTTGGCAACATCAAAACTCAGTTGTCCCACCACAGCAAGTCCCAGATACCCCAACACACCGGAAAAGCAAGAGTTGGATTTAAAGTCTCATCTCAGGATGCTGTTAGAGAACATCAAGAAGGACATAAATAACTCCCTTAAAGAAATACAGGAGAACATGGGTCAACAGGTAGAAGCCCTTAAAGAGGAAACACAAGAATCCATTAAAGAATTACAGGAAAACACAAACAAGTGAAGGAACTGAACAAAACCATCCAGGATCTAAAAATGGAAGTAGAAACAACAAAGAAATAACAAAATGAGACATCTCTGAAGATAGAAAATCTTGGAAAGAATTCAGGAGTCATAGATGCAAGCATCAACAACAGAATACAAGAGATAGAAGAAAGAATCTCAAGTGCTAAAGATACCATAGAAAACATTGACTCAACAGTTAAAGAAAACGCAAAAAGCTCCTGAGCCAAAACATCCAGGAAATTCAAAACACAATGAGAAGAACAAAACCTAAGGATTATAGGTATAGAAGAGAGCGAAGATTTCCAACTTAAAGGGCCAGTAAATATCTTCAACAAAATTAGAGAAGAAAACTTCCCTAACCTAAAGAAAGAAAAGTCCATGAACATACAAGAAGCCTACAGAACTCCAAACAGACTGGACCAGACCAGAAAATCCTCCCAGCACATAATAATCAAGACACCAAATGCACAAAACAAAGAAAGAATATTAAAAGCAGTAAGGGAAAAACTTCAAGTAACTTATAAAAGCAGACCTATCAGAATTACACCAGACTTCTCACTATAAACTATGAAAGCTAGAATATCCTGGGCAGATCACATATAGACCCTAAAAGAACACAAATGCCAGCCCAAACTACTATATCCAGCAAAACTCTCAATTACCATAAATGGAGAAACCAAGATATTCCATGATAAAACCAAATTTACACAATATCTTTCCACAAATCCAGCCCTACAAAAGATAATAGACGGAAAATGCCAACACAAGGAGGGAAACTACACCCTAGAAAAAGCAAGAAAGTAATCTTTTTCCAACAAACCCAAAAGAAAGTAACCACACAAACCTAAAAAAAACATCAAAAATAACAGGAAGCAACAATCACTATTAATTAATATCTTATAACATCAATGGACTCAATTCCCCCAACCAAAAACATAGTCTAACAGAAATATTTTTCATGTAAATCTTCAATTTTAATCAGAAAATGTTTGTGGTTCCTCTTTTAATCAATTTAGTAATGTTTTGTATGTCTACCATTTTAACTGTATTATTTTCCATGATAATCTTTAACATTTTTTTCTATATATTTCTTCAATTTTATCAGAAATATTTTGCATGTAAATCTTCAATTTTGTCAGAAAATGTTTATAATTCCACTTTCAATCAACTTAGGAATATTTTTATGCCTACCATCTTATCTGTATAATTTTTCCATGAAATAGTCCGTCTTAACGTGTTTTCCTATATATTTCTTCAACATATCAGAGATATTTTCCTTGTAGATCTTCAATTTTATCAGAAAATGTTTTTAATTCCACTTTCAATCAACTTAGGAATATTTTTATGCCTACCATCTTATCTGTATAATTTTTCCATGAAATAGTCTGTCTTAACATGTTTTCTTATATATTTCTTCAACTTTTCAGAGATATTTTCTTCAATTTTATCAGAAAATGTTTTTAATTCTACTTTCAATCAACTTAGGAATATTTTTATTCCTACCACTTTATCTGTATAATTTTCCATGAAATAGTCAATTTTAGCGTGTTTTTCTATACATTTCTTGAACTTTATCAGAAATATTTTCCTTGTAGATCTTCAATTTTATCAGAAAATGTTTATAAATTCCACTTTCAATCGACTTAGAAATATTTTTATGCCTATCATTTTATCTGTAATTTTCCATGATAATCTTCAATTTTAATGTTATTTTATATTTTTCTACAATTTTATTAGAAATATTTCCCATGTAAATCTTCAATTCTATCATAAAATGTTTCTACTTCCCTTTTCAAAAAAGAAAAAAAAGAAAGAAAGAAAGAACCAGTAATCTTGAATATTCTTCTCTCTAGTATCATATGTCTTGAGTTTTAAACTCCTTGAAGTTATTGCTTAGCTAATACCTTCTCAGTAATGCCTTCCTCCATCCCCCTGATTACAAAGCATTTCTCCTCCCAGACTATCTCCAAATTACTGTTGTGTTCTGACATACTGTGCCTTACTTGCTCACTGGATGTCTGCACTTGGGTGAGGTTCATCGACAAAGTCTTTGACCATTTTGTCACTACTGTACCCCTAGTAACTGCTATCTGTTACATGATATGTGCTCAAAGAATTCTGTTAACAAGTTAATGACAGCAAGTCTTCAAAGCTGTATAGCTTGGGCATATTTTATTAGGAATCTCTTCTGTGGGTTATTCTCAGTGATCCTGCCTCAGTTTCCCACTTCTGTATTCTCAGCAAAGCATACTCTGTATTCCTCACACCCAATCTCTCACATTCCTATCCTTAGCTACAACACCATCAAGTCTATAGATTGCTAGTGTTTTGCTCTTTATCTTTCAAGAATTCATTAGCTTCTAGTTTTTATCTTCTGCTGAGATCAGAGAAAAAAAGAAAAGCAACTACTTCAATCAGTTCTGGCTGCTATAACAAATTATCATAAACTCTATGACTTATAAGCAAAAAGAAACTCGTCTTTCACAGATGTGAAGGCTGAAAGTCTTAGACCAGGCTGCCAACATGCGCAGGTCCTGGTGAGGGAACCCTTTCCTGATTGCTGGCAGCTACCTGCAAAGGGTGTCCCTATCATGTCACAAAAGAGACCTAGCATGCTCTCCTGTGCTTCCTTCAAAGGACACAATCCCACCCACGAGGACTCTACCTTCATGACCTCATGACCTACTCACCTCCTAAATGACCTGCCTCTAATATCATATTAGGACTAGAATTTCAGCACATGAATGTTGAAGAGACAGAAACATTTGGCCCATAACAACAAGCCAAGAGAAGTCTGAAAGCTTTCACATATTAATGAAAAACACATCCATGAAATATCAACAGTAGGACTGCCTAAACAAGACCCGGAAAATTCTAACACCAGTTAGCATCCCAAATGCATGGGTCCCATCCTTAGATGAAGAGCTACAGAGAATTAACAACTTTTGAGACAGGGTGTCTCAGTCTTCTCCAGGGCTAACCACTCCCCAGTTGGTTACTCAATACAAGTTGTCAGTCCTAAGAATTTATAATACATACAAGAAACACTAAATGATTCACTAGGTTGTATTTATATATTTATTCATTTATATGTATGTGTGTATGTGTGTGTGTGCAATAATAATTTAAAAAAGAGGTCATAAGCTTAAGGGAGGAGGGACAGAGAAGGGGCTGGATGGAGGGGAAAGAATGTAATGTTTTAATTTTTAAAATAATATGCGAGAGTTACTCTCTCCAAGCTTAACTTTTAAATATCCATTACATTTTGTTTATAACGTTTACCTCAGAGGGTTACTGTTTTAAGTTTTGTGTGAAGAATCTGGGAAGTATCTGTTTTTGAGTAAGCATTTGATGTAGGGAGACTCGCATCACTATGGCTACACATTTTTAAAACCCAGGCTTGTAGCACATGGTAACTCTGTTCAGCAAGATGGAAGTCCTACCCGTCTGTATCGCCTAATGATATTAGGAGTCTTTATGGAAGTCCTACCCGTCTGTATCGCCTAATGATATTAGGAGTCTTTATGGAAGTCCTACCCGTCTGTATCGCCTAATGATATTAGGAGTCTTTATGGAAGTCCTACCCGTCTGTATCGCCTAATGATATTAGGAGTCTGTATGGAAGTCCTACCCGTCTGTATCGCCTAATGATATTAGGAGTCTTTATGGAAGTCCTACCCGTCTGTATCGCCTAATGATATTAGGAGTCTGTATGGACGTCCTACCCGTCTGTATCGCCTAATGATATTAGGAGTCTGTATGGACGTCCTACCCGTCTGTATCGCCTAATGATATTAGGAGTCTGTATGGACGTCCTACCCGTCTGTATCGCCTAATGATATTAGGAGTCTTTATGGAAGTCCTACCCGTCTGTATCGCCTAATGATATTAGGAGTCTTTGTTTATTGTTGGCACACCAATGAGACTACCCAGTGATGCCCTTCCCATAGTGTGTTCCCGTTGTGAAGTGTCACATGACTGTACATATGGAACACATATGTGTACTGGGCATCATGTCAGGCACTGAAGAAATACAACCAACAGAATGTGGAACTGGCTCTCATACAACTGACAGGCTAAACCCTCAAAGTATAATTAAAATAGCAGTCTGAATGAGCTTGTCCTGCTGATCATTTGTCCTTATCCAATCTCTGTTGAAAACTGACTATTCTTTGTATCTTTCCTAAACTGTTTCACTTTCTTTTTTCATTTCCTTCTCCTTTTTTTAAAAAAAAAAAGAGCTTTAGCACACCTTTTCCCTTGTAACCTAATTAGGGTTCTGGAGGTGGTAGGAGTGTGGTGGTGTGGTTATCTCCGTTTCCATGAGATACAACAATCAAAGCAGAAAGAAAACATCATGAGTTCCAGACTCGTCCCCATGGGTCTCTCTCAAGGGGACTGCCCTCTGAAATTTTCCACAGATCATTCCAGAAAGTATTTGAAAGTCCTTGATTGTATTTCAATAGCTTGGCATGGAAAGGGCAGAAGAGGAGGGTAGGTGGTGGGCTATTATGCATTTCACTGTATCCATGTAGAAGGGAAACACTAATCATACCTGAGTGTTGGGTCTACCAAGGAAGGAACCTCGAGAGGAAGGTGAAATCAGCCTTCTACACACTTGATCATATCCATTCCAGTGCCCGGAGACATTAATAAAACATAGCTGCCCAAGGCTGAAACTTACAACACACCTAAGGATTCACTAGCCCTATCAGAGAACTTAAAATGTCAAATCAGATCAAGACTCAAGATACAGGCCATGGACAGAATGTTAAAAAGAAGTTTCAATAAAAGCCACATCTAAGGTTATCTCCCAGATGGAACTTAATGAGCAAGCAAGCTACTCTTCCACCCAAGAATAACCTATAAAACAAGTTAGTCTCACTTCTTCAAATCCTGCTGAGATTATACCAAATTACACATGCATTATTAAACAGTTGAAGGGAGAATAGGACGCTGTTAAATAATGAGAACACCAAATGTTTTTAGGCTCTGGGGCATCACAATATTTGTTGTGAAGAATTAAAAGTATTACCACCAAATGTTTATATGCCACAAAAAATTCTGAGGTCCTAAAAGCGGTGATCGGATGTGGAACCTATCACGAGTGGACTGTGCCTTATAAAAGAAAATTATAAGCATTTTATATGGATATACCCAAGACCCAGCATAGTTATAACCATGTTAATGAGCTGAGTTCAGGATACTTAGAAAATTTCAGCATCTCAAACCCAAAAGCATGGGCCAAAGATGCTTCTAGCTACATGGGCCTCAGATTCTTTTAAAGAGACTTTAGTCAGAAGCCAAGTTTGAAATAGCTCAATATAAAACCTGTGAGTGTGTTGGTTGTGGTGGAATTACCGTACCACCTCAATAATTTAGAATAGAGTGCTTACCTCATATGATCACTGAAAAATACCAACTTATTTCTTGAGTGCTGTGTATTTAGAGATGACCATAGCCTAGAGCACACAGTGCAAAACAGGCTTGATAGCTCAGCAGAACAATCATGGATGGAACACTTAGCCAGACTAGGGCCTGAATAAAAAGGTGCCTCTGATTACTGGTAACATTTCATTTTGTCTGTAATGTGAATACAACATTACCTACCTCCTCAGGCCATAAATATTAAAGAATCTATATATAGTTCCAGCTCAGTGTTACTGTTGCCATATAATACTTTCAAATGTTTACTTCCTCAGCCGTTCCTATTCTAATCACAGCCTGCACAGTGCATACTTTCAACACAGTTACAAATCAAAGGGACACTGTATGCTGACTTCACCTCCCTTCCCTTTGCCCCCATTTACCTACCCCACCCCCAACTGCCTACATAAGTACAGTTTAATACCAGGCAACAAGCGTTCTTTCAGACAGACCACATCCATCACCAATTAGCATCTGCTGGTGCACAGGGCTGATTTTCCCAGTATGCTGTTCTTCCCTGCTTTGATCAGAGTCATCATTTGATTATAAGCATGGTTGGCACATTTTCTCATGACTTCAGACATTCCATTCTTTATAGAATGGAGAGCATGATAGTAGTTGCATTTGAGTAAGAATCCTACAACAGGGGACATACTCCATCCCCCAAGGTTTGTATACACGTCTAAGAAAGGAAGACTCGTAGTCCTCGATGGGAGCATCATATGGGACTAGACGATAATGCTCCCGGCGAGCCCGGACTCTGAGATGATCACAGCAGAAAACCCATAGAGGCACAGTCACCAGCAGCACCCTCTCGCCTCGACAATGCTTTGCAAACACTTCCTTCCTCTCCTGCTTTCCTCTTTCCTGTGTCTACTTTTGTGTTTCTCCTGATATCTCCGAACTTAGCAACCTTGGCTCTGCTCTAATCCGGAATCCCTGAGAGAGTCCCTCCTACCCAATAAGAATGCCTTTATTTTCCAGCCTTACAATCCTTCCTGCATGGAGTCTAACTTTTCACCCTTCCTTTCCACCTTAGCAGAAGGAGCAGGAGCACCCCTCTGTCCAGTCTGCACCCCAGTCTCTGCCTCAAGGTCCTTGCTCCATCAAAAGCCATTCTCTTCTGTTGCAAGACTTTTCCTCTTTGGTGGTTCTTTCCATTTAATGTGTGAACACAGTTCTCCCAATGTAAAGTCACATATAAAATGAGATGGAAGGCCAGAAGGTGGTAAAACATTTTCAAGGTGTGAGCAAGCCCCATCCCCAGCCCCATGCTTTCTGAAGGGCAATTGCTCCAGACTGAATCCCTGCAGATGCAACTCAGCACCGCTACCGCCAACACCACAAAGATTCCCACTGTCCTCCTCATCATTTCCACAGTCACAAGGTCATCCATTCAACAAACAGATACTGAATCCCCGCTACACACTGGGTACTGCTGATGACATCCTGGTTATGTTAGTGACCACTTGCATTTACTATCAGGGCCAAGCAACCAGTAAATGGAACACAAATCCTAAAGCATGAGCTCTGATTGACGGTGAGACGGGCTCCATGAGACATTTGCTGGGTAAGGAATTGGGAGGAGCAGTTTTTGATGGCACGGTCAGGGCAAGCCTCCTTTAAGAAATGAGATCTGGGACTTGAAGGGAGGAGCAGTTTCCAGGAAGATACCTGGTATGGGATGCTGGAAACAATCAGAACAAGGCAAAGCTATGACAGGTAAAAAAAAAAAAAAAAAAAAAAAAAAACCAAAAACAAAAAACCAGCCAGTAACAATGGCCACCAGATTGCCAAATGAAAGTCACAGACCATGCTAATCTTGTAACCTGACTATTTGACTATTGATGCTTCCTCTTCCTTAAAGCACACTCTCTCCCTCCTCCTCCTCTTCCTCCTCCTCCTCTCCTCCTCTCTCTGTCTCTGTCTGTCTGTCTCTCTCTCTCTCTCTCTCTCTCTCTCTCTCTCTCTCACACACACACACACACACACACACCCCTTGACCTTGTGTGCCCTCCTCCTCCTCTCTCTGTAGGAAAAATTATACACATAAAACAAACAAATCTTTAAAAAAATAAAAATAAATTAGTGAGCCTAAGCAGTGCCCTTAGCCCAAAGTATATGGTACATGCACATGTAGTCTGTCAAAACTGTGCTCACTCCACACCTATCAGACAAACTTCCCAGACTGCAGCTTTAGAGTTGTCTTCGTTAGGGTTTTACTGCTGTGAACAGACACCATGACCAATACAAGTCCTATAAAAGACAACATTTACTTGGGGCTGGCTTATAGGTTCAGAGGTTCAGTCCATTGTCATCAAGGCAGAAGCATGGCAGCATCCAGGCAGGCATGGTGCAGGAGGAGCTGAGGGTTCTACATCTTTATCCAAAGGAAGCCAGGAACAGACTGGGCATCCTCAGGCATATAGGAGGAAGATCTCTAAAGCCCAACCCCACAGTGACATACTTCCTCCAACAAGGCCACACCTTCTAATAATGCCACTCCCTGGACGAGCATATACAAACCATTATAGGAGTCCTGTTTCCTAGATGTCTTAGTTAGGGTTTTATTGCTGTAAAGAGGCATCATGGCCAAGGCAACTCTTATAAAGAACAACATCTAATTGGGGCTGGCTTACAGGTTCAGAAGTTCAGTCTATTATCATCAAGGCAGAAACATAGCAGCATCCAGGCAGGTATGGTAATGGAGGAGCTAAGAGTTCCTCATCTTGTCTTAAAGCCCACCTCCACAGTGACACACTTCCTCCAACAAGGCCACACCTCCTGCAATAAGGCCACACCTCCTCCAACAAGGCCACACCTCCTCCAAGGCCACACCTCCTAATAGTGCCAATTTCTAGGCCAAGCATATTCAAACCACCACAAATGTCATAGAAGCTGTGTCAAGATGCTTATTCCACCATGATGTCAGCAGCTCAGTATTCAACCTTACTGAACACAGACACAGAGGCAATAAGCAGACCTTTCTCACTGTAAGCTCATGAGATGTGGGGGTCATCTGTCACTGTTAGAGATCCAGCCACGCTATGCTTTGACTGACATTGCTTCCTAAATGGGATATCCTTGGGTCTATATTCACCAGAACTCTCCCCGACTTCAACCACTACCAATGTACTGGCTGGTTTTGTGTGTCAACTTGACACAGGCTGGAGTTATCACAGAGAAAGGAGCTTCAGTTGGGGAAGTGCCTCCATGAGATCCAACTGTGGGGCATTTTTCTCAATTAGTGATCAAGGGGGGAGGGATCCTTGTGGGTGGTACCATCCCTGGGCTGGTAGTCTTGGGTTCTATAAGAGAGCAGGCTGAGCAAGCCAGGGGAAGCAAGCCAGTAAGAAACATCCCTCCATGGCCTCTGCATCAGCTCCTGCTTCCTGACCTGCTTGAGTTCCAGTCCTGACTTCCTTTGGTGATGAACAGCAGTGTGGAAGTGTAAGCTCAATAAACCCTTTGCTCCCTAACTTGCTTCTTGGTCATGATGTTTGTGCAGGAATAGAAACCCTGACTAAGACAACCAATATACAGATGACTCAACAGTTCTCTAAACCAGGTCACTCAGAATGCCACATTTGTACATCCAACCACCTACCTAATATCTCTCCTCAGGTATCTGTCAGCCATCTATGCAATACCTCTCTTCTGGTATTCATCAGACATCTATATACCATGCCTCTCCTTGGGTATCCACCAGCCATTCACCCTCGGCCTCTCCTCAAGTATCCAGATAAAATTGGAGATGCCATGGCACCCCTTGCCTCGACCTGTGCTTCTTCAGGTTGGTCTCCGATCTAGGTGAAGACACCATTATCCTCCCAGGTACCTGCTGCAGGCTCCGTGACAATGTAAACTCCCACACTCCTCCTCTGCCCTTCATGCCTAGTCAGGACAGAAAGAAGTCCTGTGGCCTTCCTCCCCCTTTCTTTCCTGTCTGTTCCCTCTACTCTAAACTGCTCAGCTGCAAGCCTCCATTCATATCCAAGCCAGGAGCAGCAGCTCTCTGGCTCCCAAGTGGGCTCCTTTGAACCTATTTCTACATTGCTGCAGAAAATTCTTTGAGGAGACTTTTGACCCTTTCCTCCTTGCATCCTCTTGCCTGGCTCCCTCTGTTCCACAGATAAGGCTAAGCCCCTTTCATCCTGCTCCCTGAAGCACCTCACTGCCTACTTCCTGCTGACCTCATTGACCTTTTGCTTTTCTGCAGTCTTTAGTGGTGAACACCAGATATTTGCAGTTTATAGCAGCAGAGATAGTAATGATATTACCAATTACAATCCAGGGGCTTATTGATCTCCCTCAACAGACCATGAATTCCTCTCCAAGGAATCTGTAATCTCATTCATCTTAGAATTCTCAGTACCTTATGACAGAACTTAAAACTTAACAGATGCTCAGGAAGAGTTTGCTGAGTGATTGGATCACTAGAGGACCAACTCAACAAATAGTTGAATGACCAAGGATGCATCTGCACATACAGAAAATTAGTAGTGAAAGAATTGTAACTTCCCAAAGGAAAGATTATGAACCTTTTCTGTCCAAGAAACATAGACACTTTGTTGAGGTTTAGTCTTTTGATGTGTGTTGAAATGCTAAGTGCAGGTCCCCAAGAACTAGTTGCCCCAGAGATGAGAGAGTCAGCACAGGAGAGGCCCCATGAGACAGTCTGCATGTAAACCCAAGTGATTTGTCCCAAAGCTATTTCTGATTGGTAAATAAAGATGCTGACAGCCAATAGGAGGGCTGGGTTTAGGGTTCCTGGGATTGGGGATGGGGTGTGAGAGGAGGAGAATCACAAGAGAGAAAAGAGACAAAGAGGAAGAGAATGTCACCATGGTTAGGTAAGTCATGAGAACATGGCCCTGAGGGCTGAAAAATTTGAGTTAAGAGCAGCCCAGATGGAACATACTAAGTTATAACTCAGGGTTATCAATAGGAAAGTAGATTCAAATAGCACAGAGGGTAGATATCTGCCCAGCTCTTGTGCGCTTTAAGCCTTATTGTAAATAATGAAAGTTGTGTGTCTTGTATTCAGAAACTGACCAAAGGTAGGGTAGAAACCCTGGATTAGGATTACAAATTTCTACACTATAGAAGCACAATACAGTGCAGATTGCATTTTTACTCTCCTGGTTTTCTTCAAAGAACTATTTGTGTAATAGTGACAATACAATTAGATTGGTTTGGGTTTAGATTTATTTTACTGTTATCTGCATACATGCATATATATAGATATAGATATATATCTACATAAGTGCATGCCACATGTGTGTGGGTACCTCCAGAGGCCAGACAGAAGAGAGTGTTGAATTGCCTAGAGTTGGAGTCACAGACAGTTATGAGTGACACAATGTGGGTGCTGGGAACTGAACTCATAGCCTCTGGAACCACAGCAAGCTCTCGTAACTGATGAACCATCTCATCAGCCCCTTTGTATTCAATTTATTCTGTTGCCTCAATTCTACAAATTGCACTGGTAAAAACATTCTGGAAGTTTCATCATCTAAAAGCAAGTGTTTTAGTTAGGGTTTTATTGCTGTGAAGAGACACCATGACCACAGCAAACCCCTCTTATAAAGGAAATCATTTCACTGGGGCCGGCTTACAGTTCAGAGGCTAAGTCCATTGTCATCATGGCAGGAAATATGGTGGCATGCAAGTAGAAATGGTGCTGGAGA
Organism: Tokudaia tokunoshimensis; assembly: GCA_036184795.1. NCBI lineage: Eukaryota > Metazoa > Chordata > Mammalia > Rodentia > Muridae > Tokudaia > Tokudaia tokunoshimensis. The sequence continues at coordinate 15,674,762 of BTHU01000007.1, forward strand.
GGAAGCTGAGAGGTCTGCATCCAGATCAGCAGGCAGCAGGAAGAGAGAGTGACACTGGGCCTGGCTTGAGCATCTGAGACCCCCGAAGCCACCCCCAGTGACACACTTCTCCCACAACTACTCCAACTCCTAATGGTGCCACTCCCTATTAGCCAAGCATTCAAACACTTGAGACTATATGGACCATTTTCATTCAAACCATCAGAGCAAGTAAATCAAAGTATTGCAAAGCTTTTTCTAGCTTGCTGATTATAAGATAATAATGCCAACAACTTACCATGGTGTAGTCAGTGGGACCCTTGTACACTGAAGAACGAAATGGAAGTTGTATATATACACACATGCACACACACACACACACACACACACTCCCAAGAAGAGCAGAAAAAATGTACAATGTCGACTTTTCTCATCACTTCTCTTTTTCTTTTCCTTCAGCTTATGAAAAAAAGAATTTTAAACATATATAAGTGTTCAATAATCCATGTAGGATTTTTGCAACAACATAAAATGATAAATATCAAATGGTTTATTTTCAAGTGAACATGAAAAATAGATTTTACTACTGTAAAATTCCATTGTGGAAGAGCTGACATGCAGAACATGAGAGTGAACCTTAAAGAAGACGGGGTTCATGTTAGAACTGGGTCTGACCTGAAGTGATGAGTGACTTCAGGGGGTCAGAACTGCCTTCTAGCTCAGGCAGGGTCTTGGGTGTGGAAGGATCAATCTTGAGCTGCTTCCCAATGAAGTTTCGACAGGTAATCTTAAAAAGACAAGCACAGACAGTTTAGGGATGTGCAATTCAAAGTCTGGCTCCCTTGAAATGTCTATCTCAGTCTCTGTCCAGATGTGAAACAGTTCTACAAATAAAAGCTGGTGAAGTACTACTCAGTCCCGAGGAGTTTGGGGAAAACACGGCTACATAATTTCCATATTTCTCTTGTCCACAGCACAGCTGGGAGAGCATTGAAGGGATTATGTGCAGCAATCACAGTATGATGTCCTGATATTCTATAAGTTCACGGATCTAAATATATATTCCATTATGTGAGTTGAAGCACATCTCAAATACAGACTTTTCTTCCAAAGGCAGATTTGGTTGCAGCCTACTCATAATTAATGCAATTTTAACTTCCTTGATGAAGATTTCAAAACTAATTGCTTCTACAGTATCATGACAATTTCTTGAACAGATATTTGAGTCCTCAAATTGTAAAACATATGAAAACAGAAAAGTGTTTAGATGAAAAGAAATTCCTTTAAAGAGCCCAAGACCCTGTTCCCTCCAGGTCTCAACTCCCATCCCTTGGTCTAACCAAAACCAATCGCTCAAGATACAGCTGCCTCTCAGTCCAGTCTTCATTGTCCCTTGGGCATTTCTATAATGAGAGGGAAACAGTCTGATAAGATGCAAACTCCTTCCTACAGTTTAATAAGCACACTTGGATGACCCATCCTCTCCGGGTTCTTAAAGCAAATCTTTATTGAACACCAGTGTGTCATGCATGCACTGCTATACACTGAGAGGATGATGTAGCATCAGAGAGCAAAACAAGCAAAAATGTCTGTTCTTAGGGAACATATTCTAGTGGGTTGCAAGAACAAACAACATACTCAAACATAAAACAAGCCCTCTGAAAATTATTGTGGGAAATAGAAACCATCCCTGTTGTTTCTAAGGAGTATATCAGCCCTGACTTGGACAAACATTTTTTGTGTGTGCAAAAGGCCTTCATCTCAGGATTTGCTACACCTGGAAAGCATTGACCGAGGGCAGGCTGTCAGTAACATCTGTGGATCTGAGTGGAGGATGCCCCAGTGAAGATACCGCTTATCTGGCTCCTGAATCCTTCCCTTTCATGTGTGGCAACTGGCAGCCATGGCTGAGTGGGAATCAGCCCAGCTTACCTTCTCCCCATTTTCAGCCTGGTATCTGGCACAAGCCTGACGGGAGAGATCAGGGCCATCCAGCTGTTTTATCCTTAGGACCAGCTGGCGCTGCGCACACACCAACAGCGGTGTCACTTGCTCTGTATACCGCTCACTGGACCGGGGTAGAGAATACACATAAAAGTTAGCTTGAGCTAAAAGACCATCCCCTAAAGAACTCTATCATTTTTTGTTGCCTTTGTGGACCGGACATACTGTGAAATGATGTTGAACTGAATGGCAAGAGACACCAGCGTTTCCCACTTCTCCACTTGGTATAAAACCTCCAAAGACTTCAACACAAAGTCATGGATCCATCTCAAATCTACCACGTTGACATCATCCAAAGGATGTTCAAAAGTCAGGCTGGAACCTCCATTATCGGATTTGATGTTCCCGTAACAGCTAGGAGTGCTGAACTCGCCTTTCTCTTCGAATGGCTGCAAGAAGCACATGGAGATAAGGTACCCAAATTTCAGGTCTCACTACGTATTTTTCCAGTCAGTGTGATAATGGAACAGGAGAAGAGAAAATTAATGTTTGGGTGACTCACAGCTTTGTAATGGGAGATGGTGGGTGCCGTGTGATGTGGTCGTCTGTGGTGAGAGAGATGTGCTAGATTTCTGCTCGCTGTAATTAACTACAGCCAGCAGATGCATGTGGCTGCTGGTGACATGGGACGTGATGGTGCCACTGAATTTTTTATTTTGCTGGGTTTTAACTATTTTAAATTTTAATGAAGATAAATGACAGTTGATATTAATTAGGCAGCAGAGACTGAGGTATGTATTCATTGCTGACATTAAACCAACATGATAAAGCTTTTAGGAAAAGCATGTCATTTGTACAATAGATAATCATTCCTGGTATGTTTGGCACATTTACCAATTCCTTAATATAAAAATCAATGTTGTGGAGGTATCTTAGTTAGAGTTACTATTGTTGTGATGAAACACCAAAACCAATCAAAAACAAGTTGGGGAAGAAAGGGTTTATTTGGCTTACATTTTCACATCACTGTTCATCACTGAAGGAAGTCAGGACAGGAACTCAAACATGGCAGGAATCTGGAGGTAGCAGCTGATGCAGAGGTCATGGACGGTGCTGCTTCCAGACTTTCTCTCCATGGCTTGCTCAGCCTGCTTTCTTAGAGAACCCAGAACCACCAGCCCAGGGATAGCACCACCCACCATGGACTTGGCCCTCTTCCATCAATCACTAAGAAAATGTCCTATGGCTTATGAAAGCATTTTCTCAATTGAGGTTCCTTCTTCTCAGATGACTTTAGCTTGTGTCAGTTGACATAAAACTGGCCAGCATAACTGACTCCTTGTCAACTTGACACACAAACACATTATTATTAAGCCACAACCTTTTCTTTCTTATTCATCCCCAAGATAACGTATTAATTTTAATATCCAAGTTTAAAATAATTTCCAATTGTAAAAAGCCCCACAAGTCTTACAAACATTTTAAACATTCAGTCTCTTAAAATCTAAACTTTTAAAAAAATTAGAAAATATAAAGCAATGGGCTCCTAGAAAATAAAAAAATAAATTAATTAAATGTTTTTTGTTTTTTTTTTTTTTTACTTCAGAGAAAAGAACCAGGACACAGTCACAATCTGAACAACACAAAACCAAACTCCAACTCTATAAATAACTCGACGTTCAATATCTGGGATTTACTCACAACCTTCTGGGCTCCTCCAAAGGGCTTGGGTAGCAATTAAAAGCACATGAAACTTATCTTCTAGGCTTAGGCTACCTCCCGATAGTGGTCATCCCATGATACTGGTATCTTCAAAATGCTGGGGACTCTTGTCACAAGAGGATGGCACTCTCACCAACAGCTTCTCCTAGACTCTCTCCAAGATGCGAAGCCTCAACTTCTCTGCATGACCCCTTTAATCCTGAGCCTTCAACTGCTAATGAACCTTCCACCTTCACCAATAGCCTCTCTTTTTCTTTCCCAGTCCCAAGTCTCCTTTGCTCTTAATGCCTTCAAACTCAGTACTACCTAAGAGACACTGGCTCATCTATTACCAAGTTTAGCTTCCAGCATGGAGTACAACCTTGGCCTCTGGAACACAGCTTCTGTGTGCTGACTCTGAGAAAACACTCCTCAGCTTTCACCCTGCTGATGCAGGTCTCTTCTTAATCACTGCTAATTTCTCAGCTCCAGCTGACCAGCATTAATTGTCCCAGTAAAGAAAAGGTTTCATTTTCGTTGTTCTGGTGTCATATTAATCACAGCCAAGTCTTCAGCCCCAGCTTACCAGAATCACAGACTCCTGACTCAAAATATGCAATGGCCCCAATTGAAATCTTTAAGTGACTCTCAAACTTCCCTCTGGAACTTCACAAGCCAGGCCTCCATCTTTCGCATTCCTCTCAATATTCTTATCTTCTAACCTTCCACAGAACTGCTCACCAAGCTTTGAACACTCTATAACACTGGTTCTTCTATACCAAAGTTCCAAGTCTTTCCACAATCGTCCCCAAAACAACATGGGCATGTCTGTCACAACAATACCCCACTATCCTGGTACTAATTTCTGTCTAATTAGGGTTACATTCGTGTGATCAGAGATCCACATCACCATTCATCATTACAGGAAGTATGGACAGGAACTCAAAAAGAGCAGGAACCTGGAGGCAGGAGCTGAATCAGAGGCCATGGAGGGATGCTACTTACTGGCTTGCACCATTCAACTTGATGAGCCTGCTTTATAGAACCCAGGACCATCAGCCCATGTATGGCACCACCCTCAACAGAATGAGCCCTTGCCCATCAATCACTAATTAAGAGAATGTCTTATGAGAGTGCTGGAAACCCAATCTTATAGAGGGGTTTTCTCAATTGAGTTTCCCTCCTTTTAAACGACTATAGTTTGTGTTGAGTTAACATAAAAACTAGGCAGCCCAGGAGATTTTTATCTAGAGGCCTGATTTTTATCCAGATTAAAAAGTTACTATTTTAACTACAACTGTGCATTTTTTCCCAAGAGACCCGATGCATATGCATATTCCTCTGAAAATTTCTACAGCAAAGCAAAGTGCATAAGGTCTATCTAAGGGCCAGGCTGTAGCTCAAAACAGCTGACTGGGCTCTGCTTCTTCTGTCCTGGTGCCTCATTAGGAGACTGAAGGCATTAATGGAGGTGGGGGCTCAGCAAGATTCACTCCTTCAAACTAGGTGATGTTTGCCACGTGGCTATGGAGGATCAGAGATGGGAGGTGCTGGAGCTGGGACCGTCCACCCCCCTTGAGGTTTATTCCTTACACAGTGCCAGGCCAGCACGTGGAGCATGCTCAAAGGAAACCTTGTCGTGAGTTGTGAGCCCAGTTCCCAATCCACTGACTGGGTCTGAAGTGTCACATGTGTGTGTAAGGGGCTAGCTCCGGCTCCTTTCTCTCAGATGTCCAAGGGAAGGCCTCAGCACTTGGCCGCCTCTGGTCAACCTGACCCGCTTAGCCCTTTTGTGGCTTTCCGTGCTTGCTTACTACGTCAGGCATCAGGGTCATTTCTAGGATGAGGGTAAGGAAGTCCACAGCAGTGACATCACTTTCCAAGGCAGAGTTCACTACCAACAATGCTGGGATTCTACCTCAAAGTATCTTATTTAGCATCCCCCCCAACCTGACAGGCAATGGCAGGGGGAGCATGTGATCAGATAATACCAAGAAGCAAGCAGGACTGACACATCAGGACTGAAATGGCATTTGAAGAGTAGGGGTTTGGGTGTGGTCACGGTCCAAAACTTTAAAGATTTAGTATGTGCCATGTGAAGTTCTTTAAGATGTTTTATTGAAGACAACTTAAAGCACTCAAAACAGGAGAGACAATAATAAGACCCCTGAACCTTCTACAGGCTTCGATAGTTTTCAAGCTTTAGGGTATAACTCATTATTTTTAATTACATCCATAAAATTACACTAATCAATCTATAAATATCGCAATATAACCTCTAAAGAGTGAAGCATTCATTTTATGAAAACGTAACCATAATATTATAATCCTGCTTTTAGAACAGACAAAATAAGGGCTGAGCGGATGGTGCAGTGGGCAAAAGTGTGCATCACCCAAGAGGGAGGACATGAGCCTAAATCCTCAGAACGCTTATCAACACCAGGGAGAGTAGCATCGGTGCTCCCGAGGAAAAGTGGGAGGTGAACACAGAAGCTTGAGGAGCAGTTACCCCTGGCAAACACAGCCCAGCGCTGAACAACAAAGAGACCTTGGCTCAACCAGGGCAGGGATCAAGGATCAGCACGTGAGGCAGGGATCAAGGATCAGCACGTGAGGCAGGGATCAAGGATCAGCACGTGAGGCAGGGATCAAGGATCAGCACGTGAGGCAGGGATCAAGGATCAGCACGTGAGGCAGGGATCAAGGATCAGCATGTGAGGCAGGGATCAAGGATCAGCATGTGAGGGAGTCTGTCCTCTGACCTCCACATGCGCGCTATGGTGCTCACACACCTGCAAACATACATACATTTATGCATGTCACTCGCATGTGCACACATGCGTGCACTTGCACACATGCCAGCACGCCAACACACACACACACACACACACACACACACACACGCACGCACGCACGCACGCACGCACGCGCACACACACACACACACAGCAAAATCCTTTAAAATAGTTCTTCAATAGCCACACTGACAGTTTTCCCACGTCTTGAAATGAGATTTACCCAAGGCCCAAGCACTGAAGTTTGGGTATGTCTCAAGTCCTTTTTAATCTATGATTTCATCTCCCTTTTGAAAATTTCATTTTGTTGTTGAAGAAATCATGTTGCTTCCTGGAGAGTTCCCGGGGGCTTGAATCTATTGATTGCATTCCCAAGGCATTCTTTGGACTGACTGCTTGAGCTGATCACTGTGGGATTTCATTTCTCTGACTGTCATGCTCCAAGCTGCTCTTCCTCTGCTCAGTCCACTCACTAATGACTGACAAATCTTGATACTGTGACTCCAACAGCCTTTCTTCATTTACTACCGCAATACTTGCATTTAAAAAGTTTCCCCCATAGTTTATTTTTTTTAAAGATTTGTTCATTTATTATATGTAAGTACACTGTAGCTGTCTTCAGACACTCCAGAAGAGGCATCAGATCTCGTTACAGATGGTTGTGAGCCACCATGTGGTTGCTGGAATTTGAACTCAGGACCTTCAGAAGAACAGCCGGTGCTCTTAACCTCTGAGCCATCTCTCCAGCCCTCTCCCATAGTTAATAGAGGCAGGATAACCCCAAGGGGCCCTGATGCTCTTTATTGAAAAATGGACTTGAAGCATATTCAACATGCTAGCTGTTGTCACTTCCTCTGGGGACCTTTTAACTTCATTGCCTCCCTTGTCATTTTTTAAAAATGTGTACATGGTCTGCCTTCAGATTCTCCATTTGTACCATTCACACGCTGCCTCCTTTGTGTCGATACCATAGTTTCCCAGGTATTACAACTTTAATACGCCTTCAATTGGGTGGTGGGTCCTGAAAGTTCAGTTTGCTCTAAAGACCTTCTAGAGTCCCAGAGGGTTGGAGCCAAGAAGATTCCCTCTCATTTGCATTTATTTGCCTATAAATTTCAGAACCGTCAACATTTTGTAAAAGTGCCTTTGGATTTCCATGGACCAACAGACCAAGCAGAGGATAAGCAAGTCTTCCTGATCATGAACAGACAACAATCTCTCTTCATTTCCTTGGGTGTCTTTAACTTCATCTCTAGTATAGGAGAGTTTTCCATGTAGGAATTGTGCTCTGGTTGACAGACAATGGGTGGCTTCCACTGTTTTCGCTTCTTGGCTGTTATGATTGGTGTTCCAGTAAACATGGGTGTGCAGGCATCCCATTGACAGAAATATTTCTTCAAGACCAAACTGAGGTTAATTGCTGAGGAACCGCTGTCCTGTTTCCACAATGACTTTACCAACAGTAAGTGCCCCACCCTTCTACACCATCATTAGGACCTGTCATCTTATGTCATTTTTATGTAACTATCAGAACAACTGGGAGATCCTGCTGTAATTCTGACTTGCATCTCTCTGCTGATGCTGAGCATTTTTAAATTACCTTTGGAATATTTGTATGCCCTTTTCCATTTGTTTATGTATTTATTAATGAATATGCCTGTGTAGGCAAAATGTGTGGGAGGCAGACCTGTGTGCCATGGCATGCATGTGGGGGTCACAGGGCCATTTTGTGGAATTGGTTCTCTCCTTCCACCTTTGCATGACTTCTAGGGATTAAATTCAGGTCACCAGGCTTACAAGTGACAAAACCTTTATGCACTGAGCCATTTCACCAGCATGTGAATGTCTTATTTTAATAGAAGTCTATTTAGATCTAGTTCTTATTTTCAATCAGTGCATTGAGATTTCTTCTTTTGCTCTTTAGCGGAGTTCCAAATGTACTTTAATACTGATTCTTTATCTTGTCTGTAGTTGGTGGATGTTTTCTCTGAACAGTTTTCTCTCTCTCAAGAATGGTATAACACGTATGTGTATATTCACATGTATGAGAGAGCATGTGTGTGCATGTATACACAAAGGTTGAGCACCCTCCTCAGTCTCTGCCTTATATACTGAGTCAAGGCTTGTCATTTCAGCTAGCCCAGCCTTCTGGATTGCACTAGAGATTCCTTTTTCCACATTTTATGCAATAGGATTATAGGAAGCCTGCTTCAAACTCCAGTCTTCACACTTCTATGACAATTTCTTTATGCCCTGAGCCATCTTTATGGCCCTAAGTTATCTCTTCATTCTGCTAATTGCTTTATTTGCTGTTTAGATCCTTTTGAGTTTGATGCAATCCTATAGACTAAAGTTTTACTAAGCCTTGAAATGTTGTAAACACAGTTTTATTTTCCTTTCCCATTTCAAAGCCATGATGTCGCCAATGTGGTTCATTCCACCTTCCACATTTGTTATTTTCATTTTTTTAATTAATTTATTTTTTTATTGAAAAAGGAAGCTAAAAACATTTTATGAAAAAAATGAAGGTTTACATGGAAAATATTTCTGATAAAATTGAAGAAATATATAGAAAAACATGTTAAAATTGACAATTTTCATGGAAAATTAAAGAGTAGAATGGTAGACATAAAAACATTGCTAAATTAATTGAAAAAGGAAGTAGAAACATTTTATGATAGAACTGAAGATTTACATGGAAAATATTTTTGATAAAATTGTAGAAAATGGCTCCAGTGACCAGGTAGTTGGGACCGCCAGGCTCAGAGACAGACAGGCATAATATCGCTTCGGTTTCAGGCAGCTTGTGTGTAACCTGCTCCCAGGTGCTGGGCTGATCTGCAGTAACCAGCGCGCCAGTGCCGTGGGACCTTCTGCCTGGTGGAGGGACCCCGCGCAGGGAGGGAGCCTGCCAGCTTCCCTTCCGCGACCTCTGTTCCCGCGGACTGCGCTGGAGAGACCGGTACCCAGGCTCTCCCCCCCGATATAACATCACTTGGGACACGGCCTGTTGGGGCTTCCTTCTGTGCCCGAGGGCGGGTTGGCGCTGTGGTCGTCTGGGTGCCAGATCGGCGGGCCATCGTGACCACAGGGTGAGCAGCGCCACGGAGAGTGCCCTCCGCCATCTTTGCTCCAGTGACCAGGTAGTTGGGACCACCAGGCTCAGAGACAGACAGGCATAATATCGCTTCGGGTTCAGGCAGCTTGTGTGTAACCTGCTCCCAGGTGCTGGGCTGATCTGCAGTGACCAGCGCGCCAGATCTGCTGTGGGACTTCTGCCTGGCAGAGGGACGCCCCCTCCCCCCCCCAGGAGAGATCACACACCCCTGCACAGGGCAGGAGCCTGCCAGCCTCCCTTTGGCGACCTCTGCTCCAGGAATCCACTAGGCTGAGCCTTTAGATGTGCAAGGCCTCCCCAATATAAGATCACTTGGGGCAAAGCACATTAGGGCTCCAAAGTCACTCAGGAGCAGGCAGGCCCCAGAAATCGGTGCCAGGGGAATCCTGGTAATCCAGGGGGGGCAGAAATAGCTTTGCAGGCTCACAGGAGGTCCAACCAACAGCCAGTGGCAGCAGGACCAACTAACACCAGAGGTATCCAGATGGCAAAAGGCAAACGTAGGAATGTTACTAACAGTAATCAAAGTAATGTGGGACCATCCGAACCCAACTCTCCAACAGCAGCAAGTCCTGGATACCCCACCACACCCGAAAGACAAGATCTGGATTTAAAATCACTTCTCATGATGCTATTAGAGGATCACAAGAAGGACACAAATAAATCTCATAAAGAGTTACAGGAGACCATGAATCAACGGTTAGAAGCCCTTACAAAGGAAACACAAAAATCGCTTAGAGAAATGCGGGAGAACATGGATCAAAAGATGGAGGCGCACAAGGAGACAACACAAAAATCGCTTAACGAGATGAATCAACGGGTAGATGCACTCACAAAGGAATCACAAAATTTGCATAAAGAAATGCAGAAGAATATGAGTCAACAGACGGATGCCCATAAGGAGGCAACACAAAAATTGCTTAAAGAAATGAATCAACGGTTAGATGCCCTTACAAAGGAAACACGAGAACTGCTTAAAGAAATGCAGGAGACGATGGATCAACAGATGGAATCCCATGAGGAGGAAACACAAAAATCGCTCAGAGAAATGCAGGAGAACGTGGGTCATCAGGAAGAAATCCTGAAAGAGGTAATGCAAAAATACCTTAAAGAAACACAGGAAAATACAAACAAACAAGTGAAGGATCTCAGCAAATCCATCCAGGAACTAAAAAAGGAAGTAGAAACAACTAAGAAATCACAAAGGGAGACAACTTTGGAGATAGAAAACCTTGGGAAGAAATCAGGAGTCATAGATGCAAACATCAACAATAGAATACAAGAGATGGAAGAAAGAATCTCAGGTGCTGAAGATTCCATAGAAAGCATCGACTCAACAGTCAAAGAAAATGCAAAATGCAAAAAACGCGTAACCCAAAACATCCAGGAAATCCAGGACACAATGAGAAGACCAAACCTAAGGATTATAGGTATAGATGAGAGTGAAGATTTGCAACTTAAAGGGCCAGTAAACATCTTCAACAAAATTATGGAGGAAAACTTCCCTAACTTAAAGAGAGAGATGCCGATGAACATACAAGAAGCCTACAGAACTCCAAACAGACTCGACCAGAACAGAAATACCTCCCGTCACATAATAATCAAAACACCGAATGTTCTAAACAAAGAAAGAATACTAAATGCAGTAAGAGAAAAGGGCCAAGTAACATACAAAGGAAGACCTATCCGAATCACATCAGACTTCTCACCAGAGACTATGAAAGCCAGAAGATCCTGGGCAGATCTCATGCAGACACTAAGACAGCACAAATGCCAGCCTAGACTACTATACCCAGCAAAACTCTCAATCACCATAGATGGAGAGACCAAGATATTCCATGATAAAACCAAATTTTCACAATATCTTTCCACAAATCCAGCCCTGCAACGGATAATAGGTGGAAACCTCCAATACAGGGAGAGAAACAACACCCTGGAAAAAATGAGATAATAACCTTCTTGAATCAAACCCAAAAGTAGATAACCACTCAAACATAAAGATAGCGTCAAGAATGGCAGATGGCAATAATCACTATGCCTTAATCTCTCTTAATATCAATGGTCTCAATTCCCCAATTAAAAGACATAGACTAGCAGACTGGATACGTAAACAGGACCCAGCATTTTGCTGCATGCAGGAAACGCACCTCAGTGTCAAAGACAAACACTACCTCAGAGTAAAAGGCTGGAAAACAATTTTACAAGCAAATGGCCCCAAGAAACGAGGTGGAGTAGCCATCCTAATATCGGATAAAATTGATTTTCAACCCAAAGTCATCAAAAAAGACACAGAAGGACACTACATACTGATCAAGGGAAAAATCCACCATCAAGAACTCTCAATCCTGAATATCTATGCTCCAAATGCAAGGGCACCCTCATTCGTAAAAGAAACTTTACTAAAACTCAAAGCACACATCGCACCGCACACAATAATAGTGGGTGACTTCAACACCCCGCTCTCTGAAATGGATCGTTCAGGAAAGCAGAAACTAAACAGGGACACAGTGAATCTAATTGAAGCCTTGGACCAAATGGAACTAACTGATATATATAGAACATTTCATCCTAGAGCTAAAGAATACACCTTCTTCTCAGCTCCTCATGGTACCTTCTCCAAAATTGACCATATAATTGGTCACAAATCAGACCTCAACAGATACAAGAAGATAGAAATAATCCCATGCCTCTTATCAGATCACTATGGAATAAGGGTGGTCTTCAATGGCAACAAAAACAAAAGAAAACCCACGTACACATGGAGGCTGAACAATGCTCTACTCAATGATAACTTGGTCAAGGTGGAAATAAAGAAAGAAATCAAAGACTTTTTGAAAGTTAATGAAAATGAAGGCACAACATACCCTAACTTATGGGACACAATGAAAGCAGTGCTAAGAGGAAAATTCATAGCCCTGAGTGCCGCCAAAAAGAAACGGGAGACAGCATACACTAACAGCTTAATGGCACACCTGAAAGCCCTGGAACAAAAAGAAGCAAATACACCAAAGAGGAGTAGAAGGCAGGAAATCATCAAACTCAGGGCTGAAATCAATCAAGTAGAAACAAATAAAACCATACAAAGAATCAACAAAACGAGGAGTTGGTTCTTTGAGAAAATCAACAAGATAGATAAGCCCTTAGCCAGACTAACCAGAGGGCACAGAGATAGTATCCAAATTAATAAAATCAGAAACGAAAAGGGAGAGATAACAACAGAAACTGAGGAAATTCAAAAAATCATCAGATCCTACTACAAAAACCTGTATTCAACACAACTAGAAAATCTTGAGGAAATGGACAATTTCCTTGACAGATACCAAGTACCAAAATTAAATCAGGATCAAATAGACCATCTAAACCGTCCTATAACCCCTGAAGAAATAGAAGTTGTCATTGGAAGTCTTCCAACCAAAAAAAGCACAGGTCCAGATGGTTTTAGTGCAGAATTCTATCAGACCTTCAAAGAAGACCTAACACCAATACTCTTCAAACTGTTCCACAAAATAGAAACAGAAGGAACACTACCCAACTCGTTCTATGAAGCCACAATTACACTAATACCAAAAGCACACAAAGATCCGACAAAGAAAGAGAATCTCAGGCCAATCTCTCTTATGAATATCGATGCAAAAATACTCAATAAAATTCTTGCCAACCGAATCCAAGAACACATCAAAACGATCATTCACCACGATCAAGTAGGCTTCATCCCAGGGATGCAGGGATGGTTCAATATAAGGAAATCCATCAATGTAATCCACTACATAAACAATCTCAAAGAAAAAAACCACATGGTCATCTCATTAGATGCTGAGAAAGCATTTGACAAAATTCAGCATCCTTTCATGCTAAAGGTCTTGGAAAGATCAGGAATTCAAGGCCCATATCTAAACATAGTAAAAGCAATTTACAGCAAACCAGTAGCCAGCATCAATCTAAACGGAGAGAAACTTGAAGCAATCCCACTAAAATCAGGGACTAGACAAGGCTGCCCTCTCTCTCCATATCTTTTCAATATAGTACTTGAAGTTCTAGCTAGAGCAATTAGACAAGAAAAAGAGGTCAAAGGGATACAAATTGGAAAGGAAGAAGTCAAACTATCACTATTTGCAGACGATATGATAGTATACATAAGCGACCCAAAGAACTCCACCAGAGAACTCCTACAGCTGATAAACGACTTCAGCAAAGTGGCCGGATATAAAATCAACTCAAGCAAGTCAGAAGCCTTCCTATACTCAAAGGATAAGCAGGCTGAGAAAGAAGTAAGAGAAATAATACCCTTTACGATAGCCACAAACCATATTAAGTATCTTGGCGTGACGCTAACCAAACAAGTGAAAGATCTGTATGACAAGAACTTCAAGTCTCTGAAGAAAGAAATTGAAGAAGACCTCGGAAGATGGAAAAATCTGCCATGCTCATGGATTGGCAGGATTAATATAGTAAAAATGAGCATCTTACCAAAAGTAATACACAGATTCAATGCAATCCCCATCAAAATCCCAACTCAATTCTTCATAGAGTTAGAAAGAGCAATTCAAAAATTCATCTGGAATAACAGAAAACCCAGAATAGCTAAAACTATTCTCAAGAGTAAAAGAACCTCTGGGGGAATCAGTATCCCGGACCTCAAGCTGTACTACAGAGCAATAGTGTTAAAAACTGCATGGTATTGGTACAGTAACAGACATGTAGATCAATGGAACAGAATTGAAGACCCAGAAATGAATCCACACTCCTATGGTCACTTGATCTTTGACAAAGGAGCTAAAACCATCCAGTGGAAAAAAGATAGCCTTTTCAACAAATGGTGCTGGCTCAGCTGGAGGTCAACATGCAGAAGAATGCAAATTGACCCATCCTTATCTCCTTGCACTAAGCTCAATTCTAAGTGGATCAAAGATCTCCACATAAAACCAGACACACTGAAACTAATAGAAGGGAAACTAGGGAAGAACCTTGAACATATGGGCACAGGGGAGAATTTCCTGAACAGAACTCCAATAGCTTATGCTCTAAGATCAAGAATAGACAAATGGGACCTCATTAAATTACAAAGTTTTTGCAAGGCAAAAGACACCGTCAAAAAGACAAAGCGGCAACCAACTAACTGGGAAATGATCTTTACCAACCTTACATCCGACAGAGGGCTAATATCCAAGATATACAAAGAACTCAAGAAGTTAAACTCCAGAGAGGCAAGTAACCCTATTAAAAAATGGGGTACAGAGCTACACAAAGAGTTCTCACCTGAAGAATATCTAATGGCTGAGAAGCACCTAAAGAGATGTTCATCATCCTTAGTCATTAGGGAAATGCAAATCAAAACAACCCTGAGATTCCATCTCACACCAGTCAGGATGGCTAAGATCAAAAACACAGGAGACAGCAGTTGTTGGCGAGGATGTGGAGAAAGAGGAACACTCCTCCACTGCTGGTGGAATTGCAGGTTGGTACAACCACTCTGGAAAGCAGTCTGGCGGCTCCTCAGAAAACTGGGCATGACACTTCCGGAGGATCCGGCTATACCACTCCTGGGCATATACCCAGAGACTTTACCTGCATGCAATAAGGACACATGCTCCACTATATTCATAGCAGCCTTATTTATAATAGCCAGAAGCTGGAAAGAACCCAGATGTCCCTCAACGGAGGAATGGATTCAGAAGATGTGGTATATTTACACAATGGAATACTACTCTGCAATTAAAAACAATGAATTCACGAAATTCCTAGGCAAATGGTCAGAACTTGAAAATATCATCCTTAGTGAGGTAACCCAATCACAAAAGATCACACATGGTATGAAGTCACTGATAAGGGGATATTGACCCAGAATCTCAGAATACCCTAGACACAATCAGCATATCAATAGATTTCTAAAAAGATGGAAGGAGAGACCCCTGGTCCTGGAAAGACTGGATGTAGGGGAACGCCAGGACAGAGTAATGAGAGGGGGTTGAACGGAGAAAAGAGGGAGGGAAGGGGGCTTATGGGACTTTCGGGGAGGGAGGAAACGGGAAAGGGGAAGTGATTTGGAATGTAAATTAAAAAAATAAAATAAAATTAAATTAAAAAAAAAAAAAAAAAAAAAAAAAAAAAATTGTAGAAAATATAGAATAACATGTTAAAATTGAAGATTATCATGGAAAATAATACAGATAAAATGGTAGGCATAAAAATATTTCTAAGTTGATTGAAAGTGGAATTATAAACATTTTCTGATAAATTAAAGATTTACATGGAAAGTATTTCTGATAAAATTGAAGAAATATATAGAAAAACATGTTAAAATTGAAGATTATCATGGAAAATAATACAGATAAAAAGGTAGACATAAAAAACATTACTAAATTAATTAAGAGGAATTATAAATGTTTTCTGATAAAATTGAAGATTTGCATGAAAAATATTTCTGTTAGTCTATGTCTTTTTATTGGGGAATTGAGTCCATTGATATTAAGAGATATTAAGGAATAGTGATTGCTGCTTCCTGTTAATTTTGATGTTATTTTTATGTTTGTGTGGTTATCTTCTTTCGGGTTTGTTGAAAGAAGATTACTTTCTTGCTTTTTCTGGGGTGTAGTTTTCCTCCTTGTGTTGGCATTTTCCATCTATTATCCTTTGTAGGGCTGGATTTGTATAAAGATATTGTATAAATTTGATTTTATCATGGAATATCTTGGTTTTTCCATCTATGGTGATTTAGAGTGTTGCTGGATATAGTAGTCTGGGCTGTCATTTGTGTTCTCTTAGGGTCTGCATGAGATCTGCCCAGCATCTTCTAGCTTTCATAGTTTATAGTGAGAAGTCTGGTGTAATTCTCATAGGTCTGCCTTTATAGGTTACTTGACCTTTTTCCCTTGCTGCTTTTAATATTCTTTCTTTGTTTAGTGCATTTGGTGTCTTGATTATTATGTGCCAGGAGGACTTTCTGTTGTGGTCCAGTCTGTTTGGAGTTCTGTAGGCTTCTTGTATGTTCATAGGCATCTCTTTCTTTAGGTTAGGAACGTTTTCTTCTATAATTTTGTTGAAGATATTTACTAGCCCTTTAAGTTGGAAATCTTCACTCTCTTCTTTACCTATAATCCTTAGGTTTTGTTCTTCTCATTGTGTTTTGTATTTCCTGGATATTTTGGCTCTGGAGATTTTTGCATTTTGCATTTTCTTTGATTGTTGAGTCAATGTTTTCTATGGTATCTTTAGCACCTGAGATTCTGTCTTCTATCTCTTGTATTCTGTTGTTGATGCTTGCATCTATGACTCTTGATTTCTTTCCAAGGTTTTCTATCTCCAGAGTTGTCTCCCTTTGTGATTTCTTCATTGTTTCTACTTCCATTTTTAGATCCTGGATGGTTTTGTTCAGTTCCTTCACTTGTTTGTTTGTTTTCCTGTAATTCTTTAAGGGATTTTTGTGTTTCCTCTTTAAGGGCTTCTACCTATTGACCCATGTTCTCCTGAGTTTCTTTAAGGGAGTTATTTATGTCCTTCTTGAAGTCCCTATCAGCATCATGAGATGTGATTTTAAATCCACATCTTGATTTTCCAGTGTGTTGGGGTATCCTGAACTTGCTATGGTGGGAGAACTAGGCTCTGATGTTGCCAAGCAGCCTTGATTTCTGTTGGTAGGGTTCTTGTGATAGCCTTTCGCCATCTGGTTATCTCTGGTGTTAGTTGGTCTTGCTTTCTCAGGCTGGAGCTTGTCCCTCCTGTGGGCCTGTAAACCTATGTCTGTACTCCTGGAAGACCAACTCTCTTCTGGTAAGGTCTGTGCACAGAAGGCTGTGGAGCTGCCTAGCTCCCTGGTGCAAATGCCACCTGGAAGGCTCCTATCCCAGCTGCTCCACTGATCGTATGTCCTGTGTGCTCCTAGCTATTCCCCTCCAGAGAGATATTGGAGAGAAGGTGGAGATCTCACCTCCATGCTCAGAAGTGGAGGTACTGCTAGGAGATCACTCTCTCCTGGCAGGCCATGCACAGAAGGCTATGAAGTCACCTGGCTCCCCGGCACAAATGGCAGCCAGAAGACTCCTGTCCCAGCTGCTCCATTGATCATATGCCCTGTGTGCTCCTAGCTGTTCCCTTCCAGAGAGAAGGTGGAGATCTCACCTCTGCGCTCAGAAGTGAAAGTGCTGCTGGGAGAACACTCTCTCCTGGCAGGGCACATGTTTGTTATTTTCAATGATATAGCTCTTCCCACATTTTTATTTTCTTTTTCCCCATCATTAGTAATGTCATAAAGCACCTGAATTGTTATTGGATAATTTCTTTTTATTTCTTTTATTGAAAATACTTTTCTCACATAGCATATTCTGATTAGTTTCCCCTCCTCCTCACCTCCCCTCCCATCCAAATCTCTCATTTAAAAATAAACAGGTTTCTAAAGGACAACAGCAGAGTAACATATAATAAGATGAGATGAAATGAACACATGGAATTGGACAAAAACAAACAGAAGGAAAAGAGCCCAAGAGAAGGCACAAGAAAGAGAGACCCACTGGTTTGCACACTCAGGAATCCCATAAAAATGCTAAACTGCAAGTCATAGTATATGCTCCAAGGATCTGTAGTGTAAAATAGTAGAGATATGTATGTATTGTTATGTATAATACATATAATATGTATGTATTAAGTATATGTAAATATGTATGTATGTTATTAAAATGTAAAATAATAAGATATAATAAAGCCTAAAGGAAAAGCCCTGCTATGATCTTATGACACAAGGAGCCTCCAAAGATGGTGACGAATTTGTTCTCTGTTGACCATCTACTGTTGGGCATTCAGCCTACCCCTCACAGTAGTTTGTTTTCCCATTAAGACTTCCTTGGAGGAAACTAAATTTTTTTGTGCAAGTGGTTATCAACTGGAGATTGCTTCTGGGTTAGGGATAGGGGCTTGTATCTAATTCTCACTTCAGCTTTAGTACCCCCACCTAGTACAGATCCTGTACATGCTGCCTCAATCTCTGTGTGTTATGTTTCTTAATATTCAGAATATTCTCTTACAAAGAAGTCTATATATCCTCTTCTGCCCAAACAGTCTGTGCCTTTTAATTAGGTTATTTAGCCAACTTACATCTAATATAGTTATGCCTCTGACTGAGTTAATTTTAATATTTGTCTTAATATGAAGTGTCTTAGTGCTGTGAAGAGACAGAATGACCACAGCAACTATTATAAAAGAAAGCACTTAGCACAGTTTCAGAGACTTAGCCCACTAACAGCATGATGGGAAGCATGGCAGCACACAGGCAGACATGGTGCTGGAGAAGGAGCTCCAGCAGCTAAATCTAGATCCTCGGGCAGCAAGAAAAGTGAAACTCTGGGCTTGGAATGAGCTTTTTGAACCCTCAAAGCCCACCCCAGTGGCATAACTCTTCCAATAAGACCACACCCACTCCAACACAACCATACCTCCTAATCCTTTAAATAATACATCTCTCTGTGCACCTCTGAGGTCTGTCTTCATTCAAACCACAATACTTGATACATTATGCTTTCAATTTGTTCTGTGTATGTTTGACCATTTTCTATTTCTTTCCTTCTCTGAAGTTAACTGAGTATTATTTAGTCTTACGTTGTGGGGTCTTCAGCTATCGCTTTTTGGTGCTGTCATTACTCCATGGATTATGGCAAATACATCCTTAAATCATCACATCCCACTTAAAGTTATATTGTAACACTCAGTATAAATATCTTAATTTACATGGTTTGTCTTTCATGATATTGTTATTAGATACTTTCCTTCAGAAATGTTATGTTATATCTCAATGTGTTTGTGTGTTTGTTAAATTTCAATATATTTTCTATTGCATATTATATTGTTTCTATTTTATTTCCATAACCTAGGTCATGGTGTGATAGATTTTTTAATAGCTACAAGTCTTAGCACCTGGAGCAATTGAGCAGGGATAGCAGACTACTAGGAGAAAGGTCACAATGAGCATCTCTGCTTCCTCATAGAATTCATACAGGAGACAGTAAGGGTTTCTCTTTCCTTCAAACAAACTGGATTTTTCAGGCTAAGATTTTTTAATTAACATTAATTCAAGTTATGCGCTGTGAACAAATTTATAATGAGAAGCAAATGAAAAACAGACAAACCAAATGGGAACACAAGAAAAATATCAATGTCTACTTATCCCAAGTTTCATGGTAAAAGACATTTTTTAATTGCATGCAATAAAAATAATTGCCAAAATGCCCTTACCTTGATGGAATTGGTGCTCTGCAGTTTTACCAACATGTCAATAAGTAGCTCTGCACCCAGGTAAAAAGGTAACACACAGATACAGAGGAAGTTATCCTGGCTAAGAGGAAAAGTTTTGCAACTATCCACAGTCTGCTTCAGTAGTATTTGCAGCTCCTGGGAAAAGTTCCAGAAGACCCTGCAACAATTCTGCAGTAGAGTCCAGTAGCCACCACGGTAAGCAAGAACCTAAGACAAACATCACATTTGGTACCACAAAGGTCCAGAAGTTATAGAGGTCTAGAAAACTTTACTTATTTTTTTAATCTGCAAACACATATGTCAATGATAAATAAAAACTACTAAAAACATTTGTTATGTACCATTCACAGGCTTGCCACTGTGACATGATAGTTATATCATTAGCTTGTCTGATTTCACCAATCCTAAGAAGCTTACATATTCTAGCACTCTAGCAATAAGGAATTGATGCCTAGGCTAATTTTCCCATGGTCCTCAACCCACTGAGTGAAAAAGATTTATATCATATTCATAGCCAGAATCCCAAATCCCACTTTTATAGGTGTTGGGGATACAACAAGGAGCAAGGGCAGCTGTTCCACCTTCCAGCTGCTTAACTTTCCAAAAGAAGACCAAGAGTAGAAAGGTACACAAAAATGGGCTTTCAGCAGAGAATACATTTTATTTTAAATGAAGCAAGAGCTGGAGAAATGACTCAGCAGGTTAGGTCACACAGTGCTCTTCTGGAGGACCTGGATCTGATTCCTAGCACCCACCTCAGACGGCTCACAACCACCTGCAACTCCAGTAGGGAATCCCATGCCTCTGGTTGTCGTGGGCACCTGCACTCACACGCACATACACACAGAGAGATGCGCACAACACATGCACACACACATACACAGAGAGAGAGAGAGAGAGAGAGAGAGAGAGAGAGAGAGAGAGAGAGAGAGAGAGAGAGAGAGAGAATTAATTTAAAAATTAAAATAATGAAGCAGAAGTAAGTCAGAACTGGCAAGGAATGAGAGTTAGCTGAGGGTCAGGAAAGAGTCCTTCCTGAGGAGGAATGATATGAACAGGGACCTAAAGTAAGCAGTTTTTGTGAAGACTGGGAGGAAGAGAGTGCTAGAGACTCAGAACAAGAACAGAAAGGACAAAGGGCTAGACTGAGAGCCCGGGTAGATGGGAGTGGGAGCAAGATGAGCTGAGCTCCCTGCTGAGAGCAGAGCTTGGCTCCTCATATGCTCTGAAGCTAGTAGGAATGGGTATAAAATTGGATGCTCGGGGTCAAGGAGATGATTGGGGTTTAGCTGTCTTTTTGTGAATTTATTTTAGCTGCATGAAAGATGGCTGCAGAAATGGGTCCTTGGGTAGGGATGCCTTCTGCATAAGCATAAGGATCTGTGTTTAAATCTCTAGCATCCACATAAAAAGCCAAGCATGGCCACTGTAACACATACACTGTACCTGTGACTATTGCACTGGGGTCAGGAGCGGTGTTGGCAGAGACAGAAGGATCACTGTGGCTTGCAGGTTGCCAGCCTAGTTCAAGGTCCAGTGAGAGACTCTGGGACAGAGAAAAAGCAGTGAATGATAGTGCAGGATACTCAATGTCCTGACCTGGACTACACAGACAAACATCTGCACCCATATGTACAACACACACACACACACACACACACACACACACACACACACACACACACAAGAGAGAGAGAGAGAGAGAGAGAGAGAAGCATTAGCATAAATGGATACAAGTAACTGATAGAATCAGGAAGTTGAAACAAATGTAGGGTTTTCAAAGCAGAGAAAGAGTTGTGATACCATAGGAGTCTTAGCAACATTGGGGACACATCTAGTGCTATCACAAAGGATTCCCATTTCCTACTCATTGTAGAAAAGCAGTCAAGACACAAGCACCAGCATAGGCTCTTCATGACAACCAGGTCACCAAGGAGGCTCTGGGTACAAAGATGACAGCTAAGTAAATGAACTTATGTCCTCCACCTCACAACCAGACAACATGTAAATCTTTAGTATCACATCAGGCAAACCTGAAAAGTGGTTGAGGCAAAACCTAGCAAGATGATGCCTGTATGTATTAAATGTGAATATCCCACACACCCGAGTTTATGGGTGAGTCTAGTCTAGTGCATGAGCAAAGAGAAAGAAACGCATTACCATTGCTCTCCTGCAACACGAGAAGATTTTCATAAAATGATCCAGGCCCCAAATCTGCATTCGGTCCTTCTCTCTGACATTAACACCAACGCCTAATTGAGAGTCTGATTCATAAATTGTCTGTGTTTTCATCTTGGGAATGTTATCATCACTTTTGGAATTGAAAAGCACAGATAAATCTTCTATATCTATATTCCAAAAATAAAGCAAAACACTATCAAAAATGTAACTCAAAAATAAAACATAAAGCATAAAACTATCAAAAACATACATTTACATTCCCATAAAGGTGACATATGTCGTGTAATGATAACACATGTTACATAAACTTGTAGAAGGAATGGGTCAACTAAAGACACTGCAAAACCAGGGGAGGTTTCCATTAAAAATAGCAACAATAAATAAAAGTCCCTTAAAAGTTGGAGGACAGAAGACATGGCTAACCCATGGGGGAGATATGGAGAAGAACATTCTAGGCTAAGGGAGGGGCAAAAATGAGCAATGGAATGAAATAAATGGGCAGATATTGCGGAAATGGTGACAAAATACACTTGTGGAAGTTTGGTCTGTTGCTATGTACTGTAATGCAACACTCTATACCAGAAGGTCTAGACCAATGAGTGATGTCTCATGTTCACAAGCTTTTATTATGCAAACCTTGTTCCTTGATTTAAAACTATTGGTTGAATAAAATTGGCTATAGCCAATTACTGGAGGAATTAGAGGTAGATAGGTTTGGAGTGACCTGGTTGGAGGAGAGAGGAGAGACCAGGTAGAGAAAAAGGAAGAATGGGAGGAGAGGTAGAAGCCACCATGAGGGGAAAAGACCTATGAGCACATGGCCAAGAGAAACAGTAAGTATCTGGGATATACAGCTGGGGAGGTTGCTAGGCCAGCAGTTTGAAGAGAAGATTAGGGGTAACCCCACCCCAGTAATTGTCATGGCCAAATAAAATAACCATAGACTGAGTCTCATTTATTTGTAAGCTAGTCAAGCATAAGCTTAAATTGGTTGTACTACAGGCACTGTTTTTTTTTTATTGAATATAATCTTCATTTACATTTCAAATGCTAAAACCTTTCCCAGTTTCTCCCCTCCCCGAAAACCCCCAACCCCTCCTCCCACTCTCTGCCTCCAAGTATATGCGCCTCCACCAGATTCACTCCCCCTCCCCCTCCCCCACTTTCCCTTTGTTGGGGCATCTATTGAGCCTTCACCGGACCAAGGACCTCTCCTCCCACTGATGCCTGACAAGGCATTCCTCTGCCACATTTTTGGCTGGAACCATGTGTACCCCTTGGTTGATGGTTTAGTCCCTGGGAGTCCTGGGGCATCTGGGTGGCCTACATCGTCATTCTTCCCATGGGGCTGTAAACCCCTTCAGCTCCTACTGGACTGCCCTCCAACTCCTCCACTGGGGACCCCACGCCCAGTCCAATGGTTGGCTGGTAGCATCTGCCTCTGTATCTGTAAGGCTCTGGCAGGGCCCCTCCAGAGACAACCATAACAGGCTCCTTTTGATGCACTTCTTGTTGTCCATAATAGTGTTGGGGTTTGGTGACTGTTTATAGGATGAATCCCCAGGTAGGGCAGTCTTTGGGTGGCCTTTTCTTCAGTCTCTGCTCCACACTTTGTCTCCTTTATTGCTCCTGTGAGTATTTGGTTCTCAGAGGAACCAAAGCACCCCTATTTCAGTCTTCCTTCTTCTTGAGCTTCATGTGGTCTGTGAATTATGACTTGTTTATTTTGAGCTTTTGGGCTAACATCAACTTATCAGTGAGTTCATACCATATGTGTTCTTTTGTGATTGGATTACCTCACTCAGGATGACACTTTCTAGTTCGATCCATTTGCCTAAGAATTTCATGAATTTGTTGTTTTTAATAGCTGAATAGTATTCCACTGTGTATATATACACAATTACTGTATCCATTCCTCTGTTGAAGGACACAATTAGACATAGTACTGCCTGAGGACCCAGCTATACCACTCCTGGGCATATACCCAGAAGATGCTCCAGCATGTAATAAGGACACATGCTCCACTATGTTCATAGCAGCCTTATTTATAATAGGCACTGTTCTTTAATCTTCCCAAACAACCATTCCCAGGACTTGCACACTCTTGTAAGTAGCTTGGCCACTCATTGCTCAGCTAAGGGGGCATCAGCCCAGAAATGTTTCACCTGCCACATATCTCCTCTCCCATAGGTGTCTCGAGTCTAATGACCTGTCTCCAATATTACCTAGGCCAAGCTTCATATGTCAATAAATTTACCAAAAAAAAAGAAAAACAAAAACAAAAAAGAAAAAAAGGAAGGAAAAAGGACAGAAGGAAAGAAGGAAGGAAGGAAAGAAAGAAACAGATTTTATATCTATGGAATTTTTCTTCAGTTATGTGGATAGCCATAATATGATATATAAGGCCCAATCTACACCTAGAAGAATCAAAGGCGTGTCAAATACCTTACTATGTACCAATGCCATCAAGGCAGTTAACTAGCTGCTGAGAATCCTGATCAGCAAGAAAGTCCATAGCACTTAAATGTCAGCAATAAGGATGTAAGAGAAGACTCAGTAGACAAGAGAACTGACTGCACTTCCATATGACCTGGGCTCGCTTCTCACTACCCACATGGCAGTTTACAATCACCTATAATTCCAGTCCCAGGGGACTCAGCTTCCTGTTTGGATCTCTACTACCATTAGATATACACATGTTACATATACATAGAAGCAATCAAAATACACATAAAATAAATATTTTAATGACAATATAAAAATCTATATCAATGGATTTTTAACAGCATAAGGACACTAGAAACAAATTTTTATTTGTGAAATGGGTAGTAGTCAAGGTAGAAAAACCTGTTGGTTAAAAATAGTATTTCACATTCTTTCATCTTTATAGGAAAGGGTTAAAAATCAACCAAATTTGACAGGTAAAAATGCAGCACAGCATCCCAATGTGAGAATTTCTATGTCTATATGTCTCCACTACCCAGAGACTATAGAAACCAGACTATAAAACGGCACTTCTTGTCCTGTAAGCAGAATATTATTTCACTCCCCTTAAAGTGCACGTTCATAGAAGATGCAAATTCCAGACTGTAGGACAACGGTGGACTGTCCCAAGTTCAAAATCAGCTATCCTGACGGTATTTGTGCCTAGCAATATCAGTACATTGGTGGAATCTACTTGAAAAAGGACTACCATTAAGATATCACACCTGCTAGCAAAGTTTACCAAGGGAGCTTGAACATGAAGGGGTTCTAGCAGGGCATGTTCAAACATGGCTCCGCCAGGCC
Organism: Tokudaia tokunoshimensis; assembly: GCA_036184795.1. Taxonomy (NCBI): domain Eukaryota; kingdom Metazoa; phylum Chordata; class Mammalia; order Rodentia; family Muridae; genus Tokudaia; species Tokudaia tokunoshimensis. Next base: position 15,700,007 of record BTHU01000007.1, read on the forward strand.
TTGACCTTTACCTATTCCCTCTTCCTTGCTAAAAACTCTAAGATTATATTCCTAAAATTAGTCACCAAGGTCTATTCCCATATCTGGTCCCTTCCTTCTCCTAAGGCTGACTACCAACGGCCGTCCATCTATCACAGTCTTCAAGTCCAGTTATCGAAAGCCTCCTAAGGCTCGCCTGATTAACAGGCCGAATCAAAACAAACTCACCCTAACACAAGGTTTCCCTTTCTGCCTTTATAAACTATCATTTTCCTGTGGGCTGAGTCTGTCTCTGGCCAAGTCTGTCTCCTCCAAACCCAGAAGCAATTTTTGGTCCCTCAAGGGCAAATGTCCCTTCCCCACACCCACTCCTTGTTTCCTTCCCCTTCTCATCCTCTATCTCCTGTCTTTCTCTCTTATTTCCTGCCCTTTGTCCCTCTAGGACAAATAAAACTCCTCTGTGCTGAGAGCTTAGTCTTGGGGTGTGTTGTGCTGACTCTTCAGTCCTTACAGAACAGTCAGAAGATGCTAACACTTACATTTGCAGAGGAATTAAGATATTTTTGGTGGGCCGTGGAATCCTTAATTGTTACAGTTAAGAAAAGCAATTACCAAAACATACTAACACAACTAAATTGCTGGGCTTTTAAAACTGGTACATATATCTATCAGTGTGTGTGTGTGTGTGTGTGTGTGTGTGTGTGTGTGTGTGTGTGTGATATGCTGTTTGAGATAGTGAATAAAAATTTAGAGGCAGCCTTCCTCCGCCTGTTCTTTCTGCTGAGGCAGACTCTTGCCAACTCTGCCACAGTGAAGACACCATTTCCTGATACATCCTAGAGAACCAGCTGCACTCGGGGCATTTGGCAAGAACACCCTCCTACCTCTGGAGTTCCAGAGCTGCTGCTGGGGGTCCGGCAGGACTCGCTACCCAGCAACCACCAAAACCCCTGCCTTCCCAAATACCACTCCCCTTCCATTACTTCTGCCCCTTCCTCCACCTGTCCTTTCTGCTGGAGCAGACTCTTGCCAGCTCTGCCACAGTGAAGACACCATTTCCTGATACATCCTAGAGAACCAGCTGCACTCAGGGCATTTGGAGCATGGAGAGGCCCGGGAGCACAGTGCGTCATATCCAAGTGGAACAAGGAGATAGCTAACCTTCCAGGACTGTGGAGAGACCTGAGAGCACAGAGCTGATCCTGGGCCATAAACACCACCACAGAAGAGCTGGTCTACCAGGAGTGCCTACATACCTGTATGCAGAGAGAGAACGGGAATCCCAGAAGCATAGATACACAGGATTTCAGGACAGATAAGCCACAGTCCAAGACAGCAAGACCAGCTAACACCACAGATAACCAGATGGCAAAAGGCAAGCGCAAGAACATTACCAAAAAAAACAAGGCAACATGGCACCATCCAAACCCAGTTCTTCCACAACAGCAAAGCCTGGATACCCCAACACACCAGAAAAGCAAGAGCTGGATTTAAAATCACATCTCATGATGCTAATAGAGGACTCCCTTAAAGAAATACAGGAGAACATGGGTCAACAAGTAAAAGCCCTTAAAAAGGAAACACAAAAGTACCTTAAAGAATTACAGGAAAACACAATCAAGTGTAGGAACTGAACAAAACCATCCAGGATCTAAAAATGGAAGTAGAAAAAATGAAGAAATCACAAAGTGAGACTTCTCTGGAGATAGAAAACCTTGGAAAGAAATCAGGAATCACAGATGCAAGCATCAAAAACAGAATAAAAGAGAGAGAAGAAAGAATCTCAGGGGCTGAAGATACCATAGAAAGCATTGACTCAACAATCAAAGAAAATGCAAAATGCAAAAAGCTTGTAACCCAAAACATCCAGGAAATCCAGGACACAATGAGAAGACTAAACCTAAGGATTAAAGGTATAGAGGACAACGAAGATTTACAACTTAACAGACCAGTAAATATCTTCAACAAAATCATAGAAGAAAACTTCCCTAACCTAAAGGAGATGCCGGTGAACATACAAGAAGCCTACAGAACTCCGAACAGATTAGACCAGACCAGAAAGTCCTCCCAGCACATAATAATCAAAACACCAAATGCACTAAACAAAGAAAGAATATTAAAAGCAGCAAGGGAAAAAGGTCAAGTAACATATAAAGGCAGACCTATCAGAATTACACCAGACTTCTCACCATAAACTATGAAAGCTAGAAGATGTTGAGCAGATCTCAGATATACCCTAAGAGAACACAAATGTCAGCTCAGACTACTATACCCAGCAAAACTCTCAATTACTGTAGATGGAAAAACCAAGACATTCCATGATTAAACCATATTTACACAATATCTTTCCACAAACCCACTCTACAAAAGATAATGGGTGGGAAATACCAACACAAGGAGGGAAACTACACCCTAGAAAAATCAATAAAGTAATCTTCTTTCAACAAACCCAAAAGAAGATAACCACATAAACAGAATTCCACCTTTAACAATGAAATTAACAGGAAGTAACAATCACTTTTCCTTAATATCTCTTAACATCAATGAACTCAATTCCCCAATAAAAAGACATAGACTAACAGACCAGATAGGGAAACAGGATCCAACATTTTGCTGCATGTAAGAAACCCACCTAAGTGACAAAGACAGTCACTACCTCAGAGTCAAAAGTTGGAAAACAATTTTCCAAGCAAACGGCCCCAAGAAACAAGCTGGACTGGCTATTCTTCTATCGGATAAAATTGACTTTCAACTAAAAGTTGTCAAAAAAGATGAGGGACACTTCATACTGGTCAAAGGAAAAATCTACCAAGATGAACTCTCAATTCTGAACATCCATACTCCAAATGCAAGGGCACCCACATTCAAAAAAGAAATTTTACTAAATCTCAAAGCACACATTGCACCCCACACAATAATAGTTGGAGACTTCAACACCCTACTCTCAGCAACGTACAAATCATGGAAACACAAACTAAACAGAGACACAGTGAAACTAACAGAAGTTATGAACTAAATGGATCTAACAGATATTTATAGAACATTCCATCCTAAAGCAAAAGAATATACCTCCTTCTCAGCACCTCATGGTACCTTCTCCAAAATTGACCATTTAATTGGTCAAAAAACAGGCCTCAACAGATACAGGAATATTGAAATAATTCCATGCACCCTATCGGATCACTATGGTAAAAGGCTGGTCTTAAGTGCAAACAAAAACAACGAAAAACACACATACACATGAACGTTGAACAATGCTCTACTCAATAATAGCTTGGTCAAGGAAGAAAGAAAGAAAGAAATTAAAGAATTTTTAGAATTTAATGAAAATGAGGACACATCATACCAAAATGTATAGGAAACAATGAAAGCAGTGCTAAGAGGAAAACTCATAGTTCTAAGTGCCTCCAAAAAGAAAATGGAGAGAGCTTACACTAGTAGCTTGACAACACACTTGAAAGCTCTAGAACAAAAAGAAGCAAATGCACCCAAAAGGAGTAGGCAACAGGAAATAAACTCAGGGTCAAAATCAACCAAAGAGAAACAAAAAGAACTATACAAAGAATCAACAAAACCAGGAGCTGGTTCTTTGAGAAAATCAACAAGACAGATAAACCCTTAGTCAGACTAACCAGAGGGCACAGAGGCACTACCCAAATTAATAAAATCAGAAATGAAAAGGAAGACATAACAACAGAAACTGTGGAAATTCAAAAAATCATCAGATCCTACTACAAGAGCTTATACTAACAAAATTGGAAAATCTGGATGAAATGGACAATTTTCTAGACACATACCAGGTGCCAGCATTAAAACAGGATCAGATAAACCATCTAAATAGTTCCATAAGTCTGAGGAAATAGAAGCAGTCGTTAATAGCCTCCCAACCAAAATAGCCCAGGACCAGGTGGGTGTAGTGGGGAATTCTATCAGATCTTCAAAGAAAACCTAATACTGATACTCACTCTTCAAACTCTTCCACAAAATAGAAATACAAGGAACACTACCCAATTCATTCTATGAAGCCACAATAACACTTATACTTAAACCAAACAAAGACCAAACAAGGAAAGAGAATTTCAGACCAATTTTCTTTATGAACATTGATGCAAAAATAATCAATAAAATTCTGGCCAACCAAATCGAAGGATGCATCAAAACAATAATTCACCATAATCAAGTAGGCTTCATCCCAGGGATGCAGGAATGGTTCAATATACAGAAATCTATCAATGTAATTCACTACATAAACAAACTCAAAGAAAAATACCACTTGGTCATTTCAGTAGATGCTGAAAAAGCTTTTGACAAAATTCAGCATCCCTTAATGATAAAGGTGTTGGAGAGATCAGGAATTCAAGGCCCATACCTAAACATAGTGAAAGCAATATACAGCAAACCAGTAACCAACATCAAACTAAATGGAGAGAAACTTGAAACAAAGTGAGACAAGGCTGCCCACTCTCTCCCTATCTATTCAATATAGTAGTTGAAGTCCTAGCAAGGGCAATTAGACAACAAAAGAAGGTCAAAGGGATACAAATTGGAAAGAAGAAGCCAAAATATCACTGTTTGCAGATGATATGATCGTATACTTAAGTGACCCCAAAAATTCCACCAGAAAACTCCTAAAGCTGATAAACAACTTCAGCAAAGTGGCTGGATATAAAATTAACTCAAATAAATCAGTAGTCTTCCTCTACTGAAAGGATAAACAAACTGAGAAAGAAATTAGGGAAATGACACCCTTCACAATAGTCACAAATAATATTACATACCTTGGTGTGACTCTAACCAAGCAAGTTCTGTATGACAAGAACTTCAAGCCTCTGAAGAAAGAAATCGAAGATCTCAGAAGATGGAAAGATCTCCCATGCTCATGGATTGGCAGGATTAATATAGTAAAAATGGCCATCTTGCCGAAAGCAAGGGGAATCACCATCCATGACCTCAAGCACTACTACAGAGCGATAGTGATAAAAATTGTATGGTATTGGTACAGAAACAGGCAGGAAGATCAAGGAAATAGAATTGAAGACCAAGAAATGAACCCACACACCTATGGTCACTTGATATTTGACAAAGGAGCTAAAAACATCCAGTGGAAAAAAGACAGCATTTTTAACAAATGGTGCTGGATCAATGGTGGAGGTCAACATGTAGAAAAATGCAAACTGACCCATTCTTATCTCCTTGTACAAAGCTCAAGTCCAACTTGATCAAGGACCTTCACATAAAACCAGATACACTGAAGCTCATAGAGGTGAAAGTGGGGAAGAGCCTTGAACACATGGGCACAGGGGAAACTTTCATGAATAGAACACCAATGGCTTATGCTCTAAGAAAAGAATCGACAAATGGGACCTCATAAAACTGCAAAGTTTCCATAAGGCAAAGGACACTGTCAATAGGACAAAATGGCAACCAACAGATTGGGAAAAGATCTTTGCGAATCCTACATCTAATAGAGGGCTAATATCCAATATATACAAAGAACTCAAGAAGTTAGACTCCAGAGAGTCAAATAACCCTATTAAAAAATGGGGTACAGAGCTAAACAGGGAATACTCAACTGAGGAAACTCAAATGGCTGTGAAGCACCTAAAGAAATGTTCAGTATCCTTAGTTATCAGGGAAATGCAAATCAAAACAACCCTGAGATTCTACCTCACATCAGTCAGAATGGCTAAATGAAAAACTCAGGGGAAAGCAGATGCTGGCGAGAATGTGGAGAAAGAGGAACACTTCACCATTGCTAGTGAGATTGCAAACTGGTAAAGCCACTCTGGAAATCAGTTTGGCAGTTCCTCAGAAAATTAGAGTACTTGAGGACCCAGTTATACCACTCCTGGGCATATACCCAGAAGATGCTCCAACATGTAATAAGGACACATGCTCCACTATGTTCATAGCAGCCTTATTTATAATATCCAGAAGCTAGAAAGAACCCAGATGTCCTTCAACAGAGGAATGGATACAGAAAATGTGATACATACACAGACACACACACACACACACACACACACACACACACACACACACACACAATGGAGTACTATTCAGCTATTAAAAACAATGAATTCATGAAATTCTTAGGCAAATCGATCGAACTAGAAAGTGTCATCCTGAGTGAGGTAACCCAATCACAAAAGAACACACATGGTATGCACTCACTGATAAGTGGATACTAGCCCAAAAGCTCAAAATAAAACAGTTTCAATTCACAGACCACATGAAGCTCAAGAAGGAAGACCAAAGTGTGGATGTTTTGGTTTTTCTGAAAAAGGGAAAAAATACTCACAGGAGCAATTATGGAGACAAAGTGTGGAGCAGAAACTGAAGGAAAGGCCACCCAGAGACTGTCCTACCTGGGGATTCATCCTATAAACAGTCACCAAACCCCGATACTATTACGGATGACAAGAAGTGCATGCCGAAAGGAGCCTGTTATGGTTGTCTCCAGAGGAGCCCTGCCAGAGCCTTACAGATACAGACGCAGATGCTAGCAGCCAGCCGTTGGACTGAGTGCAGGGTCCCCAATGGAGGAGTTGGAGGGAGGACTGGAGGAGCTGAAGGTCTTTGTAGAACATGGAAGAACGACGATGTAGGCCACCCAGATGCCCCAGGACTCCCAGGGACTAAACCATCAACCAAGCAGCACACATGGTTCCAGCCAAAAGTATGGCAGAGGAAAGCCTTGTCGGGCATCAGTGGGAGGAGAGATCCTTGGTCCTGTGAAGGATCAATAGATACCCAAGCGTGGGGGAAATCGAGGGGGGATAGGTAGGAGTGGGTTGGGTGGAGGGGCATATACTTGGAGGCAGGGGTTGGGAGGATGGGTTGTAGGTTTTCTGGGAGGGGGGATATAGGGAAAGGGTATAACATTTGAAATATAAATGAAGAATATATTCAATAAAAAAAATTTTAAAAAAACTTAGAGGCAAGTGATAGAGTTGTCAATGAGCCCGTTTCTTTTACCTGTGGGTTGGTTGTACTTCTTTTTCTTAGAGATGTTAAGGCCATCCATCATTGCTTTGTAACTGTCTACAGTCAGCTTTGCTGTTGGTAACACTGTTCCAGAGTGGAACAGTGAGAAGAGGTTAGGGTCACATGACCGGAAACTGAAAAGAGAATCAATATATACATATATATGTATATATATGAAACAGCATAAACAAAATGAACTGTCTTTTAAATACAGCTAATTTTTATTTTTAAAACATTTATTGTTGTGATCTTAGACCACCAGTTTTCTTGGTAGATAATCAGCCCCCAACACTTTAGCATGGACTTTTGAGATTATACAATGTAACTCTACTGTTAGGAGTTCAAACACTGTACCCTTCCCTAAAAGGATCCTTGAATATGGGAATGAAGCCTCTCTGAGTTCAACGCAATAATTTATGTTGGGCTAGGGACATGGCTCTGAGGTAGACCAGTTGCCTAACCTGTGTAAGGCTCTGGGTTTAATCCCTACTAATGTAATAAATAAATATTATTACAATAAAATCATATGAGTAGGTATAACTCAGTGACAATAATGTCTATAACGAGTATATCCACAGTCTTGTCTCTTTTTCAAAAATAAGATCTGAACACTAAGTAATGTTACAAAGATAAACAACAAACATCCACTAATAATCATAATAAAATCAAAGTTATCAGCAAATTACCACTAATATAACCTTGACCATTGATTGCTTTATTGTGCTATCATCAGGCAGAATTGGTGACAAATGACAAGACTTCTGGATACCCAGAGAATACCAAGTAAGCCTGTCTCTTCCCTGCCATGGACCACACTATGAAGCTAACTATTGCTTCTTAAGGAACTGAATTCACTCTGTGGCCTACCTAAGGTATCACAATCCTCCTAGGCCAGCCTCAGCACTAGAATTGTAGCCACTGAGACCAGCTGGCTAGTCAGTAGAATGCAGATCTCTGAGGATCTAACCAAACTTGTGGGGAAATGGAAAGAAGGGCCAAGTTCATTTTGGATTTCAACCCGAATTCTTTGCCTCATTGGTTTACTGAAATAAACACCCACTTACTTTACACTTTTACTCCAGTCTTTCACCCCAGCCATCCCGTTTTGTGTGCTCCTGCCAAGAAAACTCTTTATCATGCTCCTGCTCAAAACCCCTTAGTAATCTCCTTTCACATAGAACAAAATAAGCTCAGATTTAACATAAACTGAAGACACTTCATGACTTGGTACTGACTGACTTTTTTATTTCTCACCACCTTTTTCATTTGCCCTAGATTTTGGTCAGACTATTTGGGGTTCTATCCTGTTTCCTGCCTGTACTATGACTTTTGCTATTTCCTTTTATTTTATTTATTTTATTTTATTTTATTTATATGAGTACACTGTAGCTGTCTTCAGACACACCAGAAGAAGGCATCAGATCTCATTACAGATGGTTGTGAGCTACCACGTGGTTGCTGGAAATTGAACTTAGGCCCTCTGGAAGAGCAGTCAGTGCTTATAACTGCTGAGCCATCTCCAGCCTGACTTTTGCTATTTCAATGATCAAGAATGTCTGCTTTTCTGGCTGGTCATTACTAAACATTACCTATCCATTGACACCCAGGAGTAACATCTCCATGAACCCCTTCCTAAAAGGTCAAGCCACAAGAAAGCCACCAGGTTGTAACAAAGAATTTATATGTGCTCAAGCATCTACCATCAAATAGAGTTATACATGGGTGCTTATGATACACTGTCAGACTCCAATACATATATCTTGTGTTCTTCCTGAAGAACACTCTGTGTTCTTCACCAAGTATTGTTTTAGATGAAAGACTTTATATCACTTTTGCAACAAATACCCAGCATTCAATAATATAGTCTTCTCTTTGTATCTACCTCAGCACTTAGTCAGAGGTATAGAGTAAGATCTCAAGTTGCATCTTGAATTCATGGCATAAATCTCACATTAGAAAATATGATCTCTTGTTTGTTTTTACAAGCCTCCAAAAAATATCTCTGAAGGAAAGGAATAGTAGCATGATGTCTGCTAACATCAACAGGTATCACAGGGTCAGCTACATTGGAAGCCACACTGATAAATGTATTCAAGGAATATGCAAATTAGCACCACACTGGACATTATCGAGCATGTATTTGGGAAAGAAACTAACATAACGAAATATGGAAAACACAGTAACGGCCAGTATAGTGCAGACATTCTGACAACCTTGCTCAGTTGAGGCCTCTAGCATACAAATGCACAGTCTGGGCCCTGGAGATGAATGGGGCGACGGGGGGGGGAGGGGGGGAGGGCTACCAGTATCATTCTATACCTGACACTCGAATTCAAAGAGCTGAGTCTCGTCACCCTTGTGCGCTCGGTCAGCTTTTGTAAAAACAAATGGAAGTGCGCATTTGCCAGATACAGGTTCAGTTGAGCTCTCCAAGGCAGCTCCTCAAGAAGTATTTGATGAAATCTCTTTCTTTTAACATAACTTAAGATTAAGGGATTCAAGTTATCATTCAGGCTTCGATATGCCATTTTCCTGACATCGGTTCTCTTGTTTCTGCCAAGGGAGAAAGATGTTTTGAAGTTATATAACAAACAGACAGACGGACATTCAATAATGAAGAATGATGATTCTGATTTGTACAGAATGGATCACGAGGTCACTCGACTACACTTATGTAAATGGGTTTGGCTCATTTAGTATTCCCTTGGTGCTTAAGACATGAAATAGTGTGGAAGGAAAGCTGCAAGGGGAGAGCTTTGGGGGCAGAGATGCCACTTAATTGCCTCCCAGAGTCTTGCATGTTCCAGTTCAAACAAAAGCTTTGCTCTTCGTCATCCAAGGGCCACTGGGACTTCACGGGCCATGCAGTTGTCACATTGATCAGCTTTTTCAATATTAAACAACAAATTCATTTCTCTAATATTGGTCCTTAAGGGAAAAGACAATGGAGCAAAATTTTGCCTAGCATTAGTTAGCCTCCACAGGAAATAGAGTTTCAGTCAAATGTAGATGAAATAATTTCAAAAATGAACATATTCAATACCCTACAAGGGGAAAATACTCAACTTTTATTTAATAGTTCATATTTGAGTCTAATTTTGCTTTTCCGAGAACAGATCTTTTTATGTAGCTCAGGCTAGCTTTGATCTGTCCATCCTCCTGCCTCAGCCTTCAAAGCATTATGATAGTTCAATTTAAAAAAAAAAGACATTGTATATTTAATCTTTTCAAAACATTCCTATAGTTAACCTGGTAAATTGTTTGCAATCATGAAGATATGCATTTGGATTCTCAGAGCCCACCTCAGATGGATGTGGTAGTTCATGCCTGTAATTCTGTCATGGGAGGTAGTACCAGGAGAGAACTCGACTCAAAACTTGAAGTAGAGAGTGATTGAGGGAGATACTCAGTGTCAGTCTCTGGTCTCCACATGAACTATCACATCAGAATATTCAGGTACCTCCTCTTCCCCACCCCTCAAAAAAACTAGTTTAGTATATTTATAACTAGTCATACCCTTCCACCAAAGCATTTCCCTTTTCTAGTTTAATATTCTGGTGCCTGATTACCCTCTTTACCACCCTCCTATAAGCCCCTTTTCTTCTCTCTTGGACCTTCTTTCCAGTTTCATGACTTCTAGCCACACCCCCCTCTGGTACATACATTTGACATTATTGTTCAGCTCTGAATACATTAAATTTGATTAACAAAAGTACTTTAGTTCAAGACTTCTGGGCTTCTCATTGTTGTAATAGGTTAAATTTTTCCACCAACACTAAGAATCTTTTAAATGATTATCCTGAGAATTAAAAAGTGTTAGTTGCCAAAACAAAAATTCATCTTGTCCTGTTTAGGGAGGTCAGGTCTCAAGAGAAGAGCCCACGGGGCCCCCACTAGAAATCAGAAGGAAGTCCAGGGAGTGAGAAAGAGGACAGGCCTTATCATGTGGAAGAGACAGGTGACTTGAGATGCTACCACCAGCCAGCAGCTGCATAATTGCACCCTAACAAGACCAAACACCATGGTGGTGAGTGCCACATATGTCCTATGGATTGCATAGAACTAAGCAGATACACAGAGAGAAAAATGTATGAATTCACATGAAGTTGCTATACTCTGAATAAAATCATTGGACTGCATTTCTACCAGCATCTTGGTTTGTGATATTGTAAAGAGTCACAGAGTCCCTTAGAAACTAGGTAAAGAGCTTATGGGGTCTGTTTCCCTTAAGTACATATAAATCTTCAATTATCTGAAGAAAATGTATTTAAGACACGTGTCACACAACTATGTCCATATCACAGGATCTGGGGGGATTATACTTGAGGTCTCAGCCTATAAGCAATAAGAAGAAAAAAAATGTAGGAAGGAACCCTGGGAAAGAATAAACCAGATCTTCATTCTCCATACATTCTATGACCATCCACACAGATGGACTTGAACCCAGAAATAAATTATCAAGTCATGTAGACAATCTTTATACCAAGATTCTATTATATCTCTATTCAAAGAATAGAAGAATTCAGAAATGTAATTTTAAAATCCATATAAAACTAGTGCTTTATGTAGCTAACAAAAGGGAAGTAACACATTTAGGGAGAAACCACTCGATGTACTATAAAAACATTACAAGCTCTTAAAATGCAGCCTGTCTTCTAAAAGAAAGACACAGAGTTGCAAAGAAACAAAACAAAACTTCCCAAGTGGGTGTATATATTCGATTCTCTTTTCAAATTCACAATAGAATACTTCCTATTATCCAGAAAGCAAGTCTGAACTACTTCCTGGAAGATTAGTCAAGACCTGAGGGGAGGAAAACATCGAGCTGGAGGGACGTTTTCTATCAGACAACAAGTTTTACTTTAAAGCCAAAGTCATGGCAGTAGTAGGTTGTTGGTTCAGAAAACAGATAAACAGACTAGGAAGAGAAATCCCCAAACTAAATCCATGATAGTCTGTAAATAACAAAGGTGGCACTATTTGAGAACAGACTATCCAATAGATGGCGCCATCTAAACGATTAAAATTGAAGAGAGCGATGGCTCTCTTTCTTCATTTAAGAGCCCTGGCTGCTCTTCCGGAGGATGACAGCTCAGGGCCATCTGTAATTCCAGTTCCAGTGTGCCCTCTTCTGACCTTCACCGGCACTGCACACATGTTACACATACATGCCTGAGGGGCAAACTACTCCTATACATGAAATAAAAAATAAAAGAATCTTCGGTCCTCAGAAAACAAAAAGCTCCCAACCTGGTCTCAACTTCTGACTCCCATTAATGGCTCTATGGCCAACACTGTGCAGCAGACCCTATTCACGGCACTCGCTAACGTGCGTTGGTTACTGCTCTTCTAATCATTATTAAGCAAGTGCCTTGAGAACAGGATGCTCTCGAACTTTTACTGTTTGATGGTTTCATACACTTACATGATGAATTTTACTAGTTCCATCCTCCCTTCTCCTCTCTCCTCTCCTCCTCTCTTCCACTGGAGTCCTTTTTCTCAACAATTAACCCATGCCCCATCCCAACCTCCACTGCCTAGTTCCATGTCTTCTTTGTGTGTGTGAGTCACTAAGTTTGATTGGTTTGTGTATCAGGTTTTCCAGGATATCCTACTACCCAAAGTAGTGCCTAACACGTGTTCATTAATACCTTTCCAGCTCTGTCATATCAAAAATGGACGGATTCTTGTAGAAAAAGTCTTTTAGAGTTTCCTTTTTCTTCCTTCGTCTTCTTGGTAAGTCTGAACTCTTCATGAACGAGAGAGACAATCTTAGAAAGGTAAACTTGGAACATAAACATCTCACCCAGCCTGCATCTCACACATACTGCAATGCTTACTTACCTTCTACCCTGGAAACACACTGGTTTTCCTACATCCTTTAATTATAATTACTATCAAGGGGCTGGAGAGCAGTTAAGATCACTTGCTGCTCTTTCAGAGGACCTGGGTTCCATTCCCAGCACTCACACGTTGGCTCACAACTATCTGTAACTCTAGTTCCAGGGGATCTTGGACCCTCATCTAGCCTCTGTGAGCACCAGTTGCACATATATGCATGGAAAATACCCAAACAAGTAAAAAATATAAATAATTATAAGAGGTAAAAGCAGACCCCTATAGATAAAAATATCTGATTGTGAGAATATCTGATTCTTTAAGAATTTGTAATTTATTACAAAATTATAAAATTATGCCTCTCTGTATTTGTTTCATATTTTAACAAATCAAAACATAATCAGCCATCTCTATATATACAATCTCTTAATCAATTTTATGAATTTAAAGTTACTTACCCTCCCTATCTCGATCACGATGGCTTTAAACTTCCTGGGAGATTTGAGTGTCTTCTTACAAATGACATTCTCCTTATATCTTATCCTTCTCACTCCTATAAGGGACTCATTTCTCCTAATCCACACACACACAAAAAATAACATTGGTCAAAAAATATGTAAAAAAAAAATGGTTGGCAACAACATGAAAGTAATAAATCTCTAATGAACTCTATGGTTGAAACTGTGCAAAAAGGAAGGGTGCCCGGACGGCCTGCTCCGTGCACCACACGGTGGGGATCTCCGGACATCCAGAATAGATAACAGCCTAATAGTGCAATGTCATTGCACTGAAACTTGTGAAAAGGGGCACACATGTGCATGGAAAAAGGAGAAAGGGCTGAAAGTATGGTGTAGGCTGAACGGGATTGGACTGAAAAGAATCTACGGTTAGCTCCCTTCGAAGTCAAGACAAAAACCATACATCGCCAGTGGCCCTAAGCAAACTGTCTTGCTTTTGACCGACTTCGGACTTTTCTTGTTCCATCCTGCATAAGCTCCCAAAGGCCACTGCCTTTGCTGAGCTTTCTCCCTCCTCCACTCCTCTTGGGAGCACTCAGTCTTACTTTCCCAGCATGGCTTCCGGTTTTACAGACACAATAAGGGTCTCTCTCCATATCTTGCTATTGAGATTTGTCAGCCAATTTTCCTGAAATGCACACATTTTCTGGAATTTCTATTTCTTACTAGAAACAGGAAACCCTTCTCTAACATGTTGAATGGGAAACAAAAGCTTGAGTGAAATACCAAACTACAAGGTTAACATAATGACTGACTGAGTCTAGATAGTGAGTCCTCTTGTTCCTAGTAGTGGTTGGTATTTTACTACTACAATGTTGTGCTCTCTCTCTGTCTCTCTGTCCCTCTGTCTCTCTGCCTCTCTGTCTCTGTGTGTCTGTCTCTCTATCTCTGCCTCTCTCTGTGTCTGTGTTGTGTGTGTGTGTGTGTGTGTGTGTGTGTGTGTTATATCTACATGTGTGTTTGAAAGAACAGATATAGAGGCATGTGGTGGCCAGAGGATAACAAGAGATACTTTGATCTGGTCTTTTATACCCCCTCTTTTTCCCCCATGACAGGATTTCTCTCTGAACCTTCAGGATGGCCATTTGACTATTCTGGTAGCCAGCAAGCCCCAGAAATCCTCTGTCTACCACCCACAGCATGGTGTGTGTTCTTGGTCATACAGGGTGTTGACATAGACACTAGAGATGGGATTCAGGTTCTGGTGCTTATCCAGCCAGTGCTCTTAACTACTGAGCAATCCCCAATCCCTCCCATTGCTTTTGATTCTTTACTGGACAATGCGAATCCTTCCCTCATTGTTCCTCATTTTTAAATACCATTCATTATTATAGCCCATTCTCCAGCTTCTCTGATAGAAACTGTACCAAAATTATAATAATAAACCAACAGTAATTTTAAGATAATAAAAACCTTTACAAATTGTAATGTACTGACTTTTCATTTTATATAAAATATATATGTATGTCTTATATCAAAATATGTTGGGTCTTTTTCATATTAGTCAACTTCCCACACAGTCTCTGGTAAATTTAGTCAAAAAATGGGATCTTTTTTTATTATACTTTCAAGTTTATTTAGGAAAGTGATTGATTTTGCATCTAACTTTCCTACGGAATTCAACAGGTTCTGCTAATTATCTTTAGATTAAGTTAAAAGAAACAATTATTTGTGAATGTCTCCATTTTCAGAGGACTTCACTGTGGAATCTATTTAGCATTTTTAATTCTCCATGCTTGCGGTAATTCATAAAATCTCCCAATCTAATTTTCTTTCCTTAATATACTGGCAAGAACTTACAGAGCAATGCTAATTGTCAGAAGGTAAAATGAGTTTCCTTGTTTGGGGCTTAATTTAATAGAAAATCATATGATCTTAATTTTACAGGAATAATCATTGAATTTACCAGATAATTTTTTAGAAAACTCCTAATGGTTCCTGTGGCTCCCAGTGATAATTACATTTTCATATCACCTACTCCATCTGCGCTAAGAATCAAATCTTTATTTTACGGCTGGACTTCTGAGCTGGTATTTATTGGTATTTCTGTCTCTGTATATTGCTCAGGACACTTGTACGTTTTCCCTACTTGTTTACTCTCTGCAACCAAGTTGACTAGAAAGCCTTATTGATATGTGGTGAATAGCTGCATACCAAATGAAAGTATTCATTTCTTTAAAATATGAAAAACTTGCCCTGAACAAAGTTGAGCTATCCAAATGTTCCTGCTGCTTTTCTCGGGTGTTATGATCCTTTCCAGGTGCTCACCACTGTAAACTATGGTTTTAAATTTATTTTCTGTTCCTGTTACCCATGCTTCTCCTTCTATGATTACCCTACATGGAAATTTTCTTCTTTTACCCATATTCCCAAGGAATGATCCTTTGTGGCAACTGAACGGACTTCAAACCAACTGATAACTGATGCTTTTCTACTTTTTATTTTCCTATGTCTTTCTTAGATTTGCTTTCTTTTATTATTTCTTGACTTTAAAACACATTTAATCTCTTTTTCTCTGCTCTGCAACAGAAGTTTCTAAAGCTAAGGATCTGTCTACAGCTGCCGCTCTGGCTGCCTCTGACGGGTCAGGTTTCTTCTCTGTTATCGTTGGTCTCCTAAAAGCTTTAAGAGACATTTATTCTCTACAGAGTGGAGACATAAATTTATCCCACCAATTATATGTATCTGTAACTTTCCTCTTTAGGTCTGTTTTCAAGTGAGTTTTCTTTCAGTTGTGTGTGTGTGTGTGTGTGTGCCCATGTGTGCACACATGAGTACAAGTGAGCACAGAAGCCAGAAGAGAACATCAGTCACCTGAAGCTAGAGCTGCAGGCAGTTGTACACTACCAACATAGATGCTGCAAACAAAACCAGGGACCTGTAGAAGAGCAGAAAGTGCTCTTAACAGCCAGGCCGACTCCCCATCTCTGTACATGGCATTTTAAGCCACAAGACTATCATTGTTTCTCTTTGAAAACCTTCATGAAATACCTTCACTGGGGTTTATAAATAAAACCCGTGAAGTCACCTACATTAGGCATCAAAAGGTGACATAAAACACCTACCAGGGATTGTGCACTCTGTAGTACTGGAATGTCTCGTAGACTCCCAAGACTAAGGTCTAACTCACATCCCTGCTAAGCACAAGGAGTGATGCTATGAACCAGAGAAACACAGATGGGGAGTTGTCCTGGTGTGGGATGAAGTATTACACATGTAGAAACGTGCCACGCATGTGAGCAAACAGACATCAGTACTACATATGCTCCATTCCCTATCCACCCTGACTTGGTGAGGATCTCTGAAAAATTTCTCCTTCACCTCAAGTTTAGTCTGCCACTACCTAAGCCAGCTATACTGCTCAGGCTCCAGGCTCAGATATTTGCGATGGCACTTTTCATGTTCATGACACCTTTCATCGTTTGGCTTTCAGACAGGCTATCATTACTATTTTATATTGTTGTTGTTGTTGTCGTCATTATTATTGACTTTGATGGTCCTTGCAACTTGCCTGAACACAACTTCTGACTTTCCAAGTCTTGACTGCTTTTTAGTTGAGTACGACTTTCTAATTCTGACCAGTTCTCTGATTGACATGGCCTATTATACTTAATAGACAGTCTCCTCTGGCTTTTGAAAATATTATGCCTATATATTCCAAGTTTTGGCTTTCAGAAACAAAGAATCTATTTAAGAAAGAGTGTTTCTGTGTTGATTCCCATCCTTTTGATGGCATTTTAAAAATAAACGTCATATTATTTGCTGTTAGTGATGGGAACATGTTCTGGTCTAGTTGTTTAGTTCAGGTGCGGATATACTTTGATGGTTAGTCAGTTGCCCACACAGACACAAACCTCCTTTGTCTATCTGCTCACAGCTCACAGTTACGATTACCGTACAGTTTCTCTCTACCTTTGCAAAAAGACCCTGACATTTGCAGAACTAGAATGGCTCGTACCTTTTCAAGAAGTCATAAACAGAGGCAGATATCTCCACCACGAGGTGAAACTTCTCGTCGTTCATGCATTTGAGCATAATTTGTGTAAAGAATTCCAGGAATCTCGGTCTTTGCTTAAATTTCATGACTATAGAAATGAGAAGTTCGTTGGAGAGTTACCAGTGTCCCTTGAGGTTCCTAGTGCTAGCTGCCCCTCGTCACAGCAGACATGCCCATTAATCTGCTTTTGGATTTCCCATTTATTTCTTTTATTTCATTTTTAAATCTTCCCAATCTCTCCCACATCCCCTCCATCCCCTCTTAAAATTATGGTCTCTTGTTTTTAAAATTATTGTTACACACACATATAGACACAAATGATTTTATATAAATACAACCTGGTAAGTCTGTGTCGTGTTTTAATATATTTATATGTATGTAATATATACATATATATGTATGTAGTATATACATATATATGTATGTATTTAGACTATTTGTATTGAAAAAAAACTATACCCACAGATAAATGTAGCTCTCACCACTTGTCAAAGAAACTTCCTTTGGCCTCAGAGAGAGAGAGAGACCATTACAGAAAGCCACAACTGGTCAAAACACAGAGAACAACTAACCCTGGGGCCTCTAACCCCAAACTGATACATCTATGTTAAAACCCCTATGCCAACCTGAACAATGGCAACAACAGTCAACATTCAAAGAAGAATCTTGTGAGGCCCCATCCCCAGACAAGACTACAGGCAGAGCAAGAGGGTTACTCTCTTCCAGAGATGAGCCCCCTTATTGGTTAGATTTCTTACAAATATTAAAGGAGTATGTGCTGGATGAGCTACTAATTTATTCCAAGGGCCACTGATAATTTTGCACTACATATTTGGTTTATCCTACAAAACTTCAATAATAAGAAAGATTTAACTGAAGCTGCTTGTGGCGTATGGCTACTGGGAGAAAGCGCTAGTCGCGTCTTAACACTGATTTGCTCCACACATCCCTCGGAGCTAAACAAAAATGCTTCCTTCCGTGTCTTCCTAGCTGAATTTTAAAATGACTGCACTTTCCAGCGCCCTTCTTTTTGTCAGCTTCATAATGACACCGTTTGCTTCAAAGCAACGCCAGGAAGGCTCTTTCTTTTCAGTTGCTGGGTTAGGTTTCTCAATTACCTAGCAGTCAAGCTCCTGCATTCTTCTCAGTGGGGCGGGAATGCCAAGCCTGGGGACCTCTGAGCAAACAAGGGAAGCAACCAACAACAGAAGCCACTTCCTGCCACTCACCCTCCTTCATGGCGCCCTTCACCGTCCAGTTTAAAACCACAGGGTAAAGGAAGATCGGGGTCCTCCGCTCCAGATAATTCCACTGAGGTGACTAAGGTTAAAAAAAAATCGTTTAGAGGGGAAATACTCAACTAAAAACTAAAGTGTGGGTCTTAAAATATCAAATAGATCATATTTTGGAGGGCGGGGGGGGATAAAAAATCAATTACTTTTCCTTCCCCTTAAAATTTAAGGGGCCAACCAACAAGATCTAGCCGTGACACTAACCCTGTCCTCAGGGAGTCACTCTATAAGCCTTAACCTGCCCCACAGCCAGTGGAGCCAGTGTGGGTCAAGTTCCACTCTCTTGGTGTTAAGCCATGGAATCGTTATGTAGCGGGCTCACCTGAAATCTGTAGTCCTCCTGCCTCAGCCTCTGGAGTGCTGTGACTACTTGTATGCACCACTCTGCCCAGCTCCAGTCAAGCTCTAACCCTGACACATTTGAATTGTGAAATCTGATGGTTGGGGGTGGGATGGAGTGGGGTGGGGTGGGTGGGTGGGTGGGCCAGGGTGGGGTGGGGTGGGCCAAAGTGGGCCATATTTAAAATCTCTGCCTCCGGAGTTCTTGCCTTTGAAGTGGAGATAAGAGCAATTTCCTTGTCTGGTTGTTATACAGATTTTGCACGATTATTTAATGTATTTACAATGGTGTCTCACACACAGGCGACCCCTGCACAAAATCATTTTTATTGTTACTGAATTTACTGTGTAGCTAGTAATAGGTTTTATTTCTTAATAAAATTTTGTTGATATTGGGACAAATAATTCACTTTACATTTTAAGAAATCATACTTTTATGCATGTAATTAGATAATTAAAGTTTGCCCTAAAGTAGGTTTACTGATTATGAGAACAATATAACATCAGGCTCAAGAATTCAGCCTGAAACAGGCAAGAGAATATGTTGAAAAGGAGAGGAAGCCAACAGCTTAGCCAAAGCATATTACAAAAGGGGGTGGGGTGGGACCTAGTCTTCTTCACTCAGTTCCCAAAAGCCCAGCCACATGGGAAAACGATGAATAAGCTCTTTTTCTTCTGCCAATTCTTAGTGTGCTTAAAAAACAACAACAACAAAACAATTATCAAAAAGTAAATCAAATTCCCAGGTGTCTTTGCAAAGTTCAAAAAGCTGATCCATTACATTAACACATCAGTCCACCCTAACATTACTCTAGGATGATGACCTAAAATTAGACTTACTCCTCACTACCACTTTGCTATAGCACAACCCTGGGGCTTCTCCCTTGCATAGTTGCCATTAGGGCAGCAACTCCCAATTTGAGGCCACCCCACCCCTCTCATGCACACTACCACCAATACATTTGCCTCCTGGTCAATTATCATAACATAATAGAAGAGTGTGCTCTGCTCCCATAGGCAGGGTCCAGGGATGTTGTCCCACATCCTTCAGTGCCCAGGACAGAGACACCCCTACTGTACTGGCTGGTTTTATATCAACTTGACACAAGCTAGAGTCATCCGAGAGGAGGGAACCTCAATTGAGAAAAAATGCCTCCATATGATCCAGGTGTAAGCTGTTTTCTTAATTAGAAATTGGTAGGGGAGGGTCCAGTCCAGTGTGGGTGGTGCCACCCCTGAGCTGGAGGTCCTGGGTTCTATAAGGAAGCAGGCTGAGCAAGCTATGTGAAGCAAGCCAGTCAGCAGCACCGCTCCAAGGCCTCCTCATCAGCTCCTGCCTCCAGGTTTC
Organism: Tokudaia tokunoshimensis; assembly: GCA_036184795.1. NCBI lineage: Eukaryota > Metazoa > Chordata > Mammalia > Rodentia > Muridae > Tokudaia > Tokudaia tokunoshimensis. The sequence continues at coordinate 15,720,305 of BTHU01000007.1, forward strand.
CTGCCGTGTTTGAAGTTGAAGGCCTGTCCTGACTTCCTCCACGATGAACAGCAAAAAATGGAAGTGTGAGCCAAATTAAACCCTTTGTTCCCCAAGTTGCTTTTTGATCATGGGGCTTTATCAGAGCGTTAGCAATCCTGACAAAGACAATCTGCAAAGAACTATCTGGACCAAAGCAACAGCAGTGCCAAGGTTAAAAACAAAAACAAAAATAAAAACCTCCTCTAAAGCTGGAAAGACACTAGGCCTCAAGTCTCAAGTCACCCAGGCAAGCCTAAGTAAGATCTGCTTATCGATGATGAGGCACACGCTGTAAAAAAGCATCGAGCAAAGTCTTACTAATAAGGTGTTAGTATTGGGATTATGGCTTGATGTAGACACACTGTATATCCTTAAAGGGTTTAGCAAATACTTAAATCTCATCTTAATTCCGTCCACAAAAGATTTCTTTCCTTTTAAGAAACATAATGCTAAACATATACAAGAGGAAAAAAAATTACTTGCGCTTTGTGCATTTTGAGTAGAGGTGTCTCCAACAAGGCCCAGCTGTTCGGTTTATCTTTTCAGGCAGCAGCACCTGCTGTGGGCTTTCCATTGGTCTTTGAAGTTTTCTTAGAACAAGAACCCTAGAAACATTGGTAAACGTCAAAACGTATTTTAACACGTTAAGGAAACTGTCATTTTCAAATAACTCGCTTTATGGTCTGTCTTCTCTCTGTTCTGTTTTGGTCGGCAGGACTGTGATCTGTGCATTAGCCAACCAACAATTAGCAGTTTATAGTCACTGATACTGCATTCTAGACTAAAAGTGCAAAGAGTTACTTGGGAGGGGAACCAGAAATGTTTCCCTTTTCCTGTCCTCTATCCTTTGCAGGAATTCCCACTCTAAGCTAGGAACCTTCAGACTTGTGGTAGAGGTGGGAGGTAGGTGGTGTGATGGTGGTGGTAGTTGTGTGTGTGTGTGTGTGTGTGTAAGTGTGTGTGCTTCATCAAAAAGTAATCCTTTGTAGCCCAGGCAGTCCTCAAACCACGAAGTAGCCAAGGATGACTCTGAGTTTCTTGATCTTCCTCCTCCCCAGTGCTGTGGATTATAGACCCTAGCCCCACCACCGTCGTTTTATGCGGGACTAGGGACCAAACCCGGGGCTTCAAGCTTGGCCACAAAGCCCTCTACCTACTGTGCTACATCTCCAGTTGCTGCTCTCTTCCCCTAATGTAGCTGTCACACTCCAAAAATCCGCAAAAAAAATCCCAGCCAGCCAGCCCTCAGGCAGGCATTCATGTTTATATTTCCTTTTTTTCTTATCTTTCCTGAGCGAAGCCCTTTACAACCCAGGTCTTGTCTCTACTGCTCCTGCCTTTTACTAAAACCTAACAGGATCAGTAATTAGCAGATTAAGGACTGACCTGTGTGTGCCCAGGCTCCCCAGCAAGGCTTCTCGTGTCTGAGACCAAGGATTGACCTGCAAACTGTCTCCTGTTATCACAAACAAAACCTTCTAAGCCTCTTTATCCTTAGAAAAGGTCTCTAGCGACTCTGGTGATTTCTGCCTCCATCAAATTAGCAGATCCTACAACCTTAGTCAGCGGGAAGTGTCACACCCTCCTGCTGGACCAGAAGCTCTGAGGAGAACAGTGTGAGAGAGCCACCCATGAAACTGCTAGGGCACAGAGCCTTGAGTCAAAGTTTGCATGACCCGGGGGCTGGCAGACAGACTGGGCAATGGGTTTTAGATTGTCTCCAGCTTAATTGAAATTTCTCTAGGCAAAGCAAACCCCACATCCTAGTTCCCCAAAAGATGTTCCAGCTTAAAGTATCCTCTAGCCAGGATGATTTGGAAACCTTACCAGCCAACAAATCATCTGGCTTCTCTATCTCAGGAAGAAGGTATGGAGGCATTCTAACTCAGTGTGAGAGGTAAGAAGCCAAAGGCCCTTCCTGGTGTGCCCCCAGTAACATCTCCAAACCTCACCTACAAACACGTTTAGCCCACAGCATTCCAACAAAAAGCAATAAAGCCTAAGTCCCTCTAAAGCCCCTGGGTAGGAAGCACATATCAAAAATTACTCTCAAAATTATCAGCAGTTTGCTGTCACTTACTTAGCTACACATTCACTACCTTCAGTGAGTTACTCAAGAACCAAGCAACTTTGTGACTCAATGCCTCCTAAAAAACCCCTCTTCTTAGTCCAGTGTCCAACTGGAATTGTAGAAAGGTCTAGCCCCATCTACCTTGCATTTCAGGTACTTGTGAAGCATGAAGTATTCAACCTGCTAGCTCCTGACCATATCTTCTCAAACAGTTTGTAAGTTAAAGATGTTCTTAATGAAATCACTTTCCTTAATTGTAAAGATGACAAATTGATGGACTTCTAATGTGTCTGATGATAGTAAAGGGAAACAGCTAAGTATACAAAAGAGGGAGACAAAACAAAACAAATCACATCCTCTGCAGTTTCACTGGGTCAGCACCAATAGACATGACTTGCACCCTGTTGTGATATCCAACATCTTTTTCCCATAATTTATAAGCATTATTGCCAGGTCATATTCTTTCCAGGAACGAAAAATAAGTATTAATTATCTCTGTTGGATGCCTCTCTGTTTCCAAGTGGCAATGCATAATTTTTTCATAAATTCAAATTCCCCTAAGTCTTGTGGGCCTAACAGTCCCTCATTGTTGTCAAGAAAACTGGAAACCTACCTCCAGATTATATATCTCTAGAATTGAAATTATGTAACTCTATTATTCTTTAAATAAAGAACTGATAACAGCTCTTATCAATAATGCATTCCTATCTCTCTGGGTCATATAGTTTTTTATGCTTTGTGGTATAGCAACTCCACTATTAAGAAATTCTTCCTACTTTTAAAAGCTGTATTAAAATGATTGTTTCTTAAGGTCATATACCCACACAATTTTATTTGAGTGCTTGGTTGTCTTGTTTTTTGTTTGTTTGTTTGTTTTGTTTTGTTTTGTTTGCTTTGTTTTTAAGGAAGGGTTTGGTGTAGCCCAGGCTGGCATCAAGCTCAGGATGGTCCAGAACTCCTGATGTCTCTGTCTTATGAGATTATAGATTACCGGCATGTGCTACCATGCCCGCCTTATCTCAGGTTCCCTTTCTGTGGGAAATGGCAGAGTTCCTGACTACATGATGTCTTGAATGTAGAGGGTTGGGCAGATTCTCTGAAAAGCTGAGAGGAAGTGTCATAGTTAGAAGTTTACTGTTGTGAACAGACACCATGACCAAGGCACTCTTATAAGGACAGCATTTAACTGGGGCTGGCTTATAGGTTCATAGGTTCAGGTCCCATTTTCATCAAGGACAGGAGGCATGGCAGGCATGGTGCAGGAGGAAATGAAAGTTCTACTGTGCGGTTCATCTGAAGGCCAGTAGGAGAAGACTGACTTCCAGGAAACTCAGACAAGGGTCTTAAAGCCCACACCCACAATGACAACGCTTCCTCCAACAAGGCCACACCTACTCCAACAAGGGCCACACCTCCTAATAAGTGGCCTCTCCCTGGGCCAAGCACATTCAAATCACCACAGGAAGCATACATTAAGCCCACTCCATCCTTCTCATTCACACTGCCCAGCAATTACTCTTTGCCCTTCCCATTCTGGCCCTAGTCCACTTTTCATGTGTAATCTTCCATCACCGTGTCCTTACTGAGCAGAACATAATCCTGACACCCCCGTGTTCTGGAACCAGCCCATGTCTTGTGTTTCTCTGTGGCTGAATACATTTCCCAGTGTACCCACCTTCCCTTATTTCCATAGCTTTGTTCTACCTTATCATTACAATCCGGTTCTCGCATCAACCCCAAGAAGATGTCATGGCCGGTAATCTGTACTGCCCACTGTAGTGACTTGGTGAAGGAAAAGGAACACATGCATGGTAAACCCCAAGGGGCCACTAAGTCTAAATATGTGTGCATGAATCTGGTGTGCGTGGACACACTTTGTTAAGATGGTTCTTATTTCAGATACATAATCACTGCTACTTCACACATGGAGAAGGGCTACTTGAAGAGACTTAGAAATAGTAAGTGGCTAGCAAGACCTGTTGAGACCCTGCCAATATGATCCTGCAGAGACAAGACAATGTATTCCAAAGAAGCAATGCAGTGTGAGGAGCAGGGTGTAGCAAGGACATGGTGGCAGGACAAGGCCCTATAGGGTATTGAATGCCTCATACAACAGTCATATCTCATGACAAGATGTGCATGAGATGCTTGGTCATGAACCATCTTTACTGGATACATGTAGCTACCAACCCTGACCAAAGAATTTTCTCTCTACCATAAATGAACACCATCGTAGAAAACCACAGCCAGACACAACGCAGGGATCAACAGATTGGGAGGAATCCAGCCGTGATAGATACATCTATACCCCGGCTCCTGCATCTAAGTCTCAAGGAACATTGAAGAGGAGGGGACAGAAAGACTAAGAGCTGGAGTGTGGGAAGTCTGCTATGAACCTGTCTCTGCTAGAAATGGCTGCACAAACAAGAACAGAACAATGGTAATATCAATAGACATGCTAATATGGAAGGGATCCCAGCCCTAGGCAAAGAACTACAGACAGCTAAGCTAGTAATTGCTGAGGGAGGATTAGCCTCTCCTAGGGATGAGCCCCGCTCTGCTCTTGGTTGCCCAATACAAAGTGGTCAGCCCTGAAACCAAACACATACGACATACATCCAGTAAAAACGGACTCAGCCAGTTACATTTATGTGTTTGTGCAAGCACATAAATATGGTAATAATCAAAGAAGAGGCTACCAGTTTGAGAGTTGGAGGGGCATAGAAGTTGGAGGAAGGGGACTTGGGAGAGGCTGGGAGGAGGAGGGGCAGGGAGGAGAGTGAGATAACTGTGTTGTAATTTAAAATGGATGAGTATGTATGTGAGTGGGGCAAGCATTGCCTTGGAAAACAGACGCAGGCTGACATGAGCTCTGCATTCTACGGCAGCTGCTCGCTCGCCCTGTTCTTTCATTTGGCTTAGACAGAGATGCGCAACCTCTTGTCTAAATATGTTATGAGGAAACAATAAATAAGAATTGGTTTTTCTAACAACGAGAAAAACAGAGGGTTGATTCTATTCAACATGCCAAATAATGGACAGAAATGCTCCTGTATGACAAATGTTTAGCACTGACAGCTTTAAAACAATGAAAGAAGAAAAAAATACATGAGATGACAAATCTCAGGGGTGGCACCTCATTTGGAACTGCAATAACATAGAGGGGGGGAGATTATGTTGCTTAAATTAAAAAGACTGAGCTCTCTGAAGAGATTTTTTTTTTCAGAAGAGAAACAGTGTCGTTTGACTGAGTTTCACATGTTCTGAGGGAAAAAAAATCTAAAACTGCCTGTATTATATGAAACAATCACATGAACACCTAAAATCTGGGATTCAGAGCTAGTCCATGATTTGGGAACTCTAGACCAGAGAAAAAGGAAATTTCTAGAATGGCAATTGCCCAACATACCTGCTGGGGAAAAACACAGCTCAAGGATCAAAAGTCCTGATGCATACATTCTGTTTCCGGGTCAGGATGTCTTCAGGGTCACTTCTGGTATGACATAACTTAATTGTCTGATTCCTCAAGTGACTGAAGAGGTAGAGACGTCACTAGAGACGTCACTGGCAAGCCAGGAAGAGCACAGAGCAAGCCCAAAGCCACGTGCATGTGCCAAGGGCTGAAGGTGGGCCCGGAGGGTTGAAGGATGCAGACCTCCCCCCCCCCGGGGGCCTGACTACTAATGGAATCAGAATCCCCCTCCATCGTGCACAGCTGTTGACTCTGGAACCCACGCCCATTTCCACTTCTTCACTGTGAGCAGGCGACCTGCAGAGACCTCCTTCCACATCTTCATCCCTGCCCCTGCCCTCTCCCCGGCCAAACTCCCTCCACGGTAAATTAAAATATTTTAGATACCTGGATAAAGCAGGGTTTCTTGTGTTTGTCCTTAACAGAAGCCTTGCTATTGGAAAGTCACCAGATACCTTGGAATATAGTTTCTTCGTTGGGGTGGAGCCTCGCTGTGGTCCCTATCCTTGAAGAAAGGTGCTTGGTGGCTGTGCTCAGTGATCTGAAGAAGAGCCAAGCTGCCCCTTCCCCTCCCCAAAAGGCCAAGCAGGTGAACACTCTCAAAAGACAGTAGGAGGGGTTTGGAGAGAGTTCAGTGGCTAAACGCACTTGCTCTTGCAGAGGACTAGCTTCAGTTCCCCGCAGCCAAATGGTGGCTCACAACCATCTGTAACTCCAGCTCCAGGGAATTCAGCACCTTCTGACTTCCAAGGACACCAGGCGCACGGGCACACACACACACACACACACAGTGCCATACATGCAGGCAAAACACCCATCCACATAAAATAGGACTTAAAAATCTAAAATAATAATATAGTAGTAATAGTAATAATACCGTTAATAACAATAATAAAAATAATTATTAATTATTAATAATAGAAAGGCAGCAGGGCACTCTAGGATCAGCACAACTATGAGGGCAGGTGTTGCCAGTGTTTACAGCAGGTGACAGCGACAGATGAACACTGAAGGAAGACTGAGAGGGGGGAGGGGGGAGGGGAATGACCGACCCCTGGACTGCTTCATCAGATTCCTCCCCCTGCCTCATGTTTGGAAGCAGAGCTGCCCCCTGGAGTAAGTGCACCTTTGTGACTTTTGGGCAGCTCTTCCCTTCTCTCTCAACAGCCTGGCAGCACCCTAACTTGCTCCTGCTTCAGCCTTGGTCCGCGAGGACCGATCCCTCTGTTACACATAACTCTCCTCTTCTGAGTCCGGGCCCACAGGACCATTTGGGGAGCACTTCTTCAGATGTTCTGCAAGCCTTAGAATTGAATCTATCCAGAACACATAGGTTTCTTCTTCACAGAAAAATATTCCTCATCTGGGGTCAACTAAAGTTATTGTGCTTACCCAGCTGACCAGAGAATATAGCTAGATACTAACGCGGGCCCCGCCTTGCGTCCCTTATCCCTTAGGCGGGATGGATCGCCAGCTTCCTGATTCAGCTCTTAAAGAACTCTTGAACCTTTCTGTGCCCTCTGCCCCTCACACGCTCCGCTTCGCTAGACATCACTGCCTCGAGTCTTATCCACTTCAAATTACAAGCTGTCCTGCAACCCGAATCATTTCTTTCTCTAAAATCCAGATCCGGTTTTACTGTCCCTGGGTTTGAAAGCCCTCAAAGGTTCCCCTTGGATCCCAGAGGATGATTATTTATCGCCTGCTACCGGCTTACTGTTATACCTTTAAAGCAACTCAGATCTTTAACCACGCCCTACGAGATTAAAGATAAACTCTATTCTCCTTTTCATGAACTGCTATAAAGAAAGCAAAACAAAATCTGCATATTTTCTGGAGAAATCAGTGCTTGAAATCACCTACTCACCAGGCATTTTCCCATTCTGATATTGCCTTTTTAATCTTGCTTACAATTTCGTGCCGTCAAAGTGTGGCAGCTACAACTAGCAGTAACTTTCGGTCTGTGTCCCCCTTGCTGAGGAAGATGAACCCTGCCTCCAAGGCCATGCAGACTTTGTTGGATCCAGCTGGAGGCTATTGAGGTGGTCGGTAGGGATCTGGCTTGACTTCAGATGCACAGTCACTTACACCAGGGTCCCCCACACTGAAAGCCATCACAGAGCAGAGTCTCCTTGGTCAATCAAATTGCTACGTTTGTAACACACTCCTCTCTTCTGGAGACGTCGGGTTGTCGGCTGAACCCTCTAATCTATGAGACGTCGGGTTGTCGGCTGAACCCTCTAATCTATTCCACCGATCGATTTGCCCACAATGTTGTTAATACCATTTCGACTAAGGTGGTTTTTGTGGTGAGTTTTCATGTCTATTGAGACTGTAGAGAAATCCCATGGGAATTGCAATTAAAATTGCATTAAATTTAGGTGTTATTTTAGGAAAGACTTCTATTTCTGTTACAGCTTATCTTCCTTTGTGTACAGGAACTTGGTGTGGCCTTCCATATGCTCAGATTTTAATGTGTATCCTTGGCAAGATTTCAGTTCTTTTGTGCAGGTTCACTGACAACTTCGCAGAGTTTTAAATAGTCCAGTCTGCCCTCTTTATTCCTAATGCTCCCTGACATAAACTAAAACTATCACTCATATCTGCTTTATATATATATATATATTATATATAATATATATATCCACTTGATATAGTCTTCCTGTAAGTCTAACTTTTCCTTACAAGATGTTTGAGACCCCCTACAATTACAAATAAGCTACATTTTTCCTTTCTATTATTCTAAAGGCATTTCAAATCCATGTCTAGAGCACGAGAGGGAACCCCTAAAAATAATGACTCCCTGTTAAAAGTTCTTCCTGGGCCTAGTTTTTAAGGAAATGGCTTCAGAAGTTTGCCATTTAGTATGATATTTGCTTTAAAATTTGAGTAAATGTCCTTATCATTATTCAGTAGCTCCCTCTCATTCCAAACTCACCAGCAATTTTCTTAGGAAAGGTTGCTTAAGTGTTATCAAATGTCTTTGTGGCATTTTTCACACAATTTTATTTTTCTTCAATTTGCTGTTATAAAAAAATATTCAGGCTTTATTTTAATTTCAGACTTTCCCTTTTTGTAGTGTTGAGAATCACCTAGAGGGAAGCTGTGATCTTTTATGCCTGACGTGGAGCCTGCCCTGAGACTGCAATGTAACACATCTGAAGCCTTCCAACAGCAGGGGAGGTCAACCTAGGCCGGCCACAGGACAGTGCATAATGCCCATCTTGCCTCTGGTTAATGTTCGTGGTCGGCTTTCTCTGGTGTGAGAATCACCACCTCCCTCCGTTATTTTTCTCAGTAGGCATTTGCCCATTATCACTGTCCTCTTGAAGATGGATCCCTTGAAGTACTGTCTGTGTTAGAACCTGCATTTCAAGCCCTCCTGGAAGTCTGTCTTCTAAGATCATCCACACTCGGTAAAATGGTCAAGACTTATTTCATTACTTCATCTTTAAAAAAGAACACTCCCACTCTTCCTTGCTTCTTACTTTGGTTAAATTAGTCCCCTCCCTGCCCAGTCTGGCCCAGCCTATGTTTCTTTTTCTTGGATTCATATTCTTTCTCTCTCTCTCTCTCTCTCTCTCTCTCTCTCTCTCTCTCTCTCTCTCTCTCTCTCTCTCCCTCTCTCCCTCTCTCCCTCTCCCTCTCTCCCTCTCTCCCTCTCTCTCTCTCTGCCTCTCTCTCCATCCCTTCTTCCCTCCCCCACTACTTCATTCTTTTTCCTCCCTGTACACTCAGAAGTCCCACTATGCTATAAAGTTCTGTTCGCAGTGCCACATTCCCGTGTGTGTGTGTGTGTGTGTGTGTGTGTGTGTGTGTGTGTCCTGTCAGAGAAAGCAGCAGCCATAAACTACACGAACTTCCTGTAACGATCATAATTTTGCACAACCGTAGTCTGAGAACCTACCTGTTAACACTCTCTCACCCCCTCCTCAGCTACAATGGAAGCTTTAGTTCTGGGTTACTAGTGAGTTTGCCTTTCAAGGATGACTCTTGTCTTTCAAGACACCCTGCTTAACATCTGTATTACAAAGTCCAATTCATTCCCTTATCCTCTGTTTACTTTTAATAATGCATGTATTGAGAGATCCGTTGTTCCTATTATGCCTCTCTTTTGTCTACCTCTATCTCAGGACTTCTGCTTGGAATCAATTGTCATTTGATGAAGTGTTTCCTCAAGTGTTTTCCCCAGATAAGTGCATGGGCACGAGGCTCTGCAAACACTTGTACTTTGAAAGCGTCTATTTTTGCCCCGAACCGATGAATGGTATCTTTCTCGGTTATTAGTTCTGGGACCTCGAGCCTTATCCTTCAAACAGCATTTCGGTGTTTTGCCTTCTAGTGTTGTTATGTTGGGAGTTGGTTGAGTCTCCTTGCATTGCAAGGAGCCTGTCCTTCGGTACTGGAGACTTCACGGCTTGTCCTCAACCATCGACGTCAAACAGGTCACCAACACCTCTTTACATGAGTGTCCCTACCTTAATCCTGCTAGGGACTCAGGAAGCCTATTACTGCTCCATCTGCTTCTCTCCCAAACCCAGTCCTGGTGCTCTCGTGGGATGGCTGCTGGGTCTGCCCTCTGACTTTATTTACCATTTCTGAGCAGTTCTACCCAGAGGTCTTTTTAGATTTGACTCACAATCTGTTACAATGATCTTTATCACATCTGTTTGTTACAGAGGCTTGGTGTCTTATATCATTTGGTTGGATTTTTGGTTGTTTGTTTGGTTGGTTGGTTGGTTGCATACCATTGACTGTTCTTTCTTTAAAGCTTTCTTTACCTCCTTGGTTCCAACTCATCTCTGATCTTTCCCAACATATTAAAGGGTCTATGATTCAAATATTCACAGGTTCAGCTTTAATCTTCCTCCATTTCTACTTTCAAAACATAAATCCACTTTCTGCTTCTCTATCCTGCCTACTCTTATTGTAAGATGAAACTGACCGTGAGCTTCCCTGCCTGCCCATTGTCCCAGGCCCTCCCACCTGAGGCAAGGCTAGCCCACAAAGTCTCTCCCATAACTGATTTTCTTTTTGCTTATGCCATTTAAAGCTTCACAGAATTACTGTTGTGTGTGTGTGTGTGTGTGTGCGTGTGTGTGTGTGTATGTGTGTATTCTGTCTTCCCCTACTAAAGCATAAGCTCATGAGACAGAACTGGGTTGTTACCTTGATTACTTATTTAACCAATTTTAATTGCTATAGGTTAAGTTTGTCTTAAGACCCAACAGCCTGGCCTCATACCAACCAAAATCACACATAATTTTACCTGTGTGGCCCCAGTGGGCACTTGAGTCTGGACCGCTTGCCTAAAGGCCATCCAGTGAGGCCTTCCCCAGGCTTCCCACCCTCCTGTGTGTGTTACCATTTATTGTTCTTTACTGGAGCTGGAGAGCAGCTCTTCATGTGGCTCTGTCTTTGGGCATATACCAAACGCCCCTAACAGAACCTAACTAAAGTAATCAACAATTATAATTACTAGTTACACCAGTCTCGTGCCCCAAAAGTATACCTAGCCTGTTCTTCCTTTCATGGCTGCCCTTGGTTTTTACATTCTGATTTCATAAAAGCATTCATTATACCCCTCGTTCACTGGTTGAACTGGCTGGTTTGTGTGTCAACTTGACACAAGCTAGAGTCATCAGAGAGAAAGGAGCCTCAGTTGAAGAAATGCCTCCATGAGATCCAGCTGTAAGGCATTTTTCTCAATTAGTGATCAATGGGGGAGGACCTGGCTCATGGTGGGTGGTGCCATCTGTGGGCTGGTATCCTGGGTTCTATAGGACAGCAAGCTGAGCAAGCTGTGGTGAACAAGCCAGTAAGCAGCCTCCCTCCATGGTCTCTGCATCGGTTCCTGCCTCCAGGTTCCTGTCCTGCTGGAGTTCCTGTCCTGACTTCCTCTGGTGATGAACAGTCATGTGGAAGTGTAAGCTGATGAACCCTTTCCCCAGAACTTGCTCTTTGGTCATGGTGTTTTATCAAATAAAACCCTCACTAAGACACAGATTAACCCTTTAACTAAAATGTCGCCACTGTCTCTGGGTTTTGGTTTTTGTGTTGAGTTGCTTTGTGGTGACAAGGTCTAATTATGTAGCTCTGTTTGCCTTGGGACTCACTCTGTAGACCGGGCTGACCTTGAACTCACAGAGATCCACCCTCCTCTGCCTCCCAAGTGCTGTCCTTCAAGGCATGGTCAACACCACCCTACCCACCCATTCCCTATCGCCCACTGTTGTTTGTCTCTGTGGAGCTAAGTTTCATGGCTTTAACCCATACCCTGACCTTGATAGTAGGGGCCTGTCTGCAAACTCCATCCACCACAATCACAGCCTGACAAGCTGATGTGCATACTGCACACAGCATTCTATGTCACCTATCTCTTAGGGGGTTTTGTGTTCTGTGCGACTGTAGATAATGCCATTTCAGTGACATCAGGGCTGAGTCTGTGGGCACCACAGTCTTATCAAAAGGTTCAAGAGCAGTCACCATCCCTCCACACTGGCTTTCTGTCTAAGGAAAGATGCTGTGGGGATGCTGATGCTTCCTAAGAATTACTTTTAATTAAGTTAGTGAAAGTGCCCTCTGAGACCAGAAGAGGGCACTGGATCCAGATGTGTGACTTCCTCACTCCGGACCAATCCTACATTTTAATGATACTAAGCAAACGATGAAATAAATAAATACCTTTGTCATGTAGAAGATGCAGCAAGCTATCATGTGCTGTACACTTTCAAAGCTTGAAATATTTTTCTTTGAGTGAATAATACTTGGTATTCCTTGCAAAACCACAATACATTTTATCAAGATCTAAAAAAGAAAAAATAGAAGCACAATGACTTTTATGTCAAAAATATCATCTTATTTAGTATAAAATGTAATACGTAAATCATATCAGTCTTAAGCTAGCCTTAAACTATGAAGTCAATATGACTTCAGCTACAAAGCTGCAGTCAATAATTATTGATAACATATTCGTCGGGTAAGAAGGAATATACATAGATAAAATGAACATATTCAATTTTCTGATGAGTCATGCATCTTTATAAACTTGGAAACTGGTGAAGAATACAAAATAAATATGCAAATAACTATAAAGCAATGCTTATTTTCTCTAGCACTATAAAAGATAGAGGCCAAATGCTTTATGGACGCAAAACACTACGGTCACATATATGCTTATGGGGACCTTGGCAAAGGACAGAGAGGATCAGGCTGCGTGTGGCTTAGTACGGAGAGGGAGAGGCACTTGAAATGATAGTCCCTCTAAGATTAAATCCGAGTGTCCATGCCGCTGAACAGCAGTTATTACTGGGATTTGCTTCCTCTCCTGATTTCATAGAATCTGGTCCTGAGTTTGATCTAGAACTAGACTATTGGATTGGGGTCTCAGTCCTGCTGCACAGACCAGAGCAATGATGTCATCAAAGAAGCAGGGCTGAGATCAGGGCGAGCCCTTCACCACCTGATGATCCCAAAGTTAACACATGTATGTTTGTTCTTCCAAGCTGCTTCAAGCCACCATCCTGGCGATATTGGTGAGGATGTTTAATGCTTGTTTAGTTCCTCCCTTCTGTGTTAATTCACACTCTGTCCCCACTACACACCACATCCCCAAATCATGCTAACAACCCTAGTCAATTCTCAAAGCTCGTACACATTTGAGAGCGTGTGTGTGTGTGTGTGTGTGTGTGTGTGTGTGTGTCTGTGTGTGTCTGTGTGTGTGTGTGTCTGTGTGTGTGCACGCTCGCGTGCATGTATGCACAAACGCATAATGTACCCAGAGAGAAAGTTGCTGTCATTTCACAAAATAGCTTTTATATGCACTTATCTGAACTTTTATCCTCACAGAAAGTGCTTCCAAATCCACAGGAACAGCCCTAGTTTGTGCTGCTAATGGCTATGTCTTACCATCTGGTCTGGACCAAGCATAACTCTTGTCCTCACATTGAATAGCTCATGGCTAATGCTTTAGGCCTAGCACAGCTATTATTTCTCTTCACTGACTTTATCTCTACCCAACAGTACAGGGAACACCCTCATGCATGCTAAGGGACCTACCATGAGCAGCAGCTAAAGCCCTGCTTTGAGAAGGTTGTCAAAGCAACTACCTTGAGACCACAGTGCACATCCCAAGGCAATGACCATTATGGCTATCTGTGACACCAAATCCCCAGGAGGGAAAGCACACGGGCCTGGGACACAAAGGGTAGTGGGAACCCCATCATTCATCCAAGTAGTTCTTTTATTCTGTGTCACACTTTCAGTATGATTGCTGTCAAATAAATGCATTTTTAAAAGTTTTATTAAACTTGTATTCTATTACATAAATTACCAGCAGAAGAATTACTGCATCAGATATATTTGATTTTAATTTTGCTTGGAGTTAGATTTAATTTAATTAAAACTAAAGTTGCTTTATCAAAACCCAGGAGCTTCTAACATTTCACATTCCCCTGCCTCTGAGTCAGAATGGCACTGCTCCTGTGTGTTCCCACCAGCAACGGGACTTACAGATCTCACATCTCGAATCAATGCATGTTTCCAGAAATACTTGATACCCAATAGCACGGAGTGGGTTTGGCTTTCTGTGAACTATGTATTTAGACACCGTGTCCATTTACCCGTTAGGTGACAGTCAGCGCGCAAGGCTTCATTGACTTTGAGTCTAATCTTTCGAGGGTTTCCTATGATGTTGGTCCTGGTCCTTTTGTCTCACGAGGTTTGTTGTTTTTACACATTTTATCATAATTGGGAAGATTTCCCCTGAAACCCCGAGCTACATGTGTCATCCCTGCATTTGTTTCGTTTCTTTTCCCCCTGAAGTTTTGCCATGTTTTACTTGTAATCCTTAGGCAGGGGTGGAGAGTTTTACATAGCACACCAAGAGGTCGGATTCTACTGTCTTTCAGATGAATAACTAGGTGTCTCACTATCATTTATCCAAAATGTCTATTCTCCTCCCTTTGAATGAAGATGTCACCTGTGCCGCCAAGAAGGCGGCTTTCTCGGGATGCTCGGCATGTGCATCCTTGTGGTGGCTTTAGTGATGTGTGCTGAAAATATGCTGCTGTATCTACAATGACAAGAATATGGAAACTGCAAGAACTCTTAAAACCGAGGCATGACAGTCACCAGTGTTTGACTAAGGCCACTGATGGGACTGCGTGTTTTCAAAGAAACACACTTTGTACTTCATTTGTGTGTGTGTTTGTGTGTGCTTCTAGCATACAGTTTATTAGGACATCTTCCACTTAACTCCTGAATTTCACAATTGTTCTTCTTGGTCCACCCATCCTTTGTGGAGGATGTGCTGTTCTTCCTCCCCATAAGGAATCACCAAGTTGTCTTCGGCACATACCTTCTGTGGTGGCTGGGGGACACCCTTACCTGGATGACGGGAACCAAAACGATATTGTGGTAGATGATGGGTGCGAGGAGCCCATAGCACTGGGTCACTGCTTGAAGGGCATAGTTAGCATCATTAAGGAAGTCGCTGAGCTCCAGGGCCACAAGCATGTTCTCACATTCCACCAGTCTAGCAACCTGTGTGGACGGACAGAAGAACGGCTGTTAGAACCTCTGCTCCTCAGACTGAGTGTCAGGTGCTCAGCCCCGTATGTCTTAGGGGACCAGAGAGGGGAAGGGATGTCAACCTTGTAGCTCAACAATGTGAACGATATTATAAAGAAAATCTAAATTTAGAAAGAACTCTCTACCTCTTCCTTAGTGCTACATGTGCCTAGCATACTCTTGGAATAAACCCTAGCTTGTTTTGTAAGACAATATACAAATGCACTAAGAACAGAAAATGTACCCATTGTCTTTATTGGCAAGACAAAAAAAAATGGGGGGAGGGCTGTATTTTAATTTCAGAAAAACACTCATTTAAAAAACCATAAATTGTGGAGAACAATAATTAAAATGTAATATAGCAATAATATTGCACCCCCTTGATTAACAGAGTCTAATTTCGCTTCTTAATTTGTTGGAAAATGGAATGTTTTTGGCGAGCCAGATTAATAGTTCTGTTTACATTTTCACTAACTAAATAGAAACGATGATGAATTCAGACTTAAGAGTTGTGATAATCAATGTCTTATAAAAGGATAGCAATCCTCTCTTCCCCTTCCACCCGCCTCCTGGGGAAAAAGTTTGTTGTTTTCTATGTATATCCACGTCACTCATAAGAGAGACTGCGCAAACGTCAACCTGAAATTTCTATACAGCACTTTCACCGGAATGTGGTTTCTGGCGCTGACCCTCACAGAAGCACTTACAAAATGGCTTCGTTTTCAGACTAGGTGTGGCAGAGAAGAAACCGAAGGCAACACAGAGAGGGTGTTCAAGACAGGTGGGTGGTTTTGAGGACCTGAGCTCGGAGGACAGTGTACTGGACTAGAGCAGAGTCATTTTCCTGGCCTAGGCCTGGAGTGACAAACTACTGGTTCATTAATCAATGAGCAAATTGAGAAAGAGTAAAAAAGTACATATCTGAAGCTTCCATATCCAGTGACAAGGGTCAAAACCAAGATACCCAAGCTGGACTGAAGGAAGGACTGACTGACCTAAGATCATGGCTAAAGTCAGAGCACTACGGGCTATGGACTGAACAGAGCCTCGAAGAGATGCCCTGGGA
Source organism: Tokudaia tokunoshimensis (assembly GCA_036184795.1). Classification (NCBI taxonomy): domain Eukaryota; kingdom Metazoa; phylum Chordata; class Mammalia; order Rodentia; family Muridae; genus Tokudaia; species Tokudaia tokunoshimensis. The sequence goes on from BTHU01000007.1 coordinate 15,736,505, forward strand.
GTTCACTGCTAGGAGGGCAGTTAAATCCCTGCCTCTGTGTAAGCATGCAATTTCATACTTCAAAAGAACATGCAAGTTAATACACCCCCAGCATGAGGACCCCTCTAGGAAAGGGGAAGTTTTAAAGGAGGCAGGTGGCTGAACAGTATAATAACGTGCTAGTCTCTGCTTATTATTCAAAAGCATGGAGAGCACGTAAGAATGAGGGCATTGTGTTCTTAGAGGTGACGGGACCACACGTGTGTTTTTTCCCTGTCCACGTTGTACAGATGTGAATTCTAAAGAATATACTGGTCTTGTACACAGAGGGGGAGATACAAACTGAGAACTATGAGACCTGCCTGGACTATAAAATAATACGGACTCTTCAGCCACGCCCTCTTGGTCCATTCACCGGGAAGGACACAAGATCCCGAAGGAATCCTTCCTTGAAACATGGAGAAGCAGAAAGGGTGGAGCCACGGGGTCTTCGTGCATTTACTCACCTGCTGGGCGGGGAAAATCTCGTTGCCTTTAATATTGTCACAAAAGAGATTCTTCTTTAATTTTAATGTCACTCATCACAAAGATATTCTAAAAAGGTATAAGAGGATTGAAAAGTGTCTGCCAAGATGTTGGGATGAAACCTGCAGAAGAAGGAAACGGTTTTAAGTGCGGCGCTGTGAAATGACTGCCGAGCGCGTCTACTCAACCTGTTTGCGTCCGCCGGTCCGCTGCGCCTGAGAATGACAGGCAGTGATGGCAGCACCGGAAGCACCGTTCTCGTGTCCACTTAAATGAAAACCAAAGGCAAGTTCACAACTGAGACAATGAAATAGCTGGGGTGTTAGGCCACCAGTCTGTAAGAATAACCAGAGGCGAACGCT
>BTHU01000007.1:15737870-15756567 GCA_036184795.1 Tokudaia tokunoshimensis
CTCCTAGTTCTCTTACAAATGCAAGGTTCGATCCGTCACCATGATGCGATCACAGTAAGTCAGGTTGGAGAACAGGCCCGGGGATCCAGCTGAGGAACGGTGTGAAAATGGGGCGCATTCTAAGCAATGAGTCTTAATGGCTATGGTTATTCCCCATTGCCTTTTCTAAATTGCAGTCCTCGGAACCAAAGATCGGCAGAGCTGTGAAATCTGTAGGTCCTTTTTCGTTTCCCGTACACGCATGGCTTGAGGCCTAGCAGATGATAAACCCTCACACTCAAGCATTAGGCCCTTCTGCTCTCTGAACCTCATTACCCCATGAAGCAGGAAAGAGCCTGACCTCACTAATTCACACTTGAAGTGGATCCCGCCACCATGAACTTTGGACTCCCTTAGCAGGAGGGTTTCAGTTCTCCCGCCCCCCCCACCCCCCCACCCCCCCCCCGCACCGTGAACATTCCTGTTGGTCTCACAATGGCCCTCGGCACCTTGACCTGTGCCTTCATCCCACCTATCACTTCCCGGCTCTGTTGCACTCCCTGAACACCCCAGGGCCCAGTAAGTCTCTCCACTATTGAGGTTCCCAGAACCTTAGTCTTGTGCCACTTCTTATACCATCCTGTGACCCCGTAAGGGATATCACTGTCCAGTTTTTCTAGCTTATCACCACACCAATTACTTATTCACTTATTTATATTTTTTTCCTTCACCTTTTCAAAACAGCATTTGCTTGAAGCTATGTGCAGGACACTCTCCTAGGCCCTGGGATACCAACGGGAATCAAGTAGACTCTGCCCATCAGGAACTCAGCTTCACCACAAAGTTCTGCATCAGCTAGAAGATGTCAGTTCTGCTCAGTGACGCTTCAGCTCTTCCTGTGCACATGTGCACATACCTCTGTGCACACGCCCCCATAGAATGTTCTACCAGCTCCGGGCTCTACACCCCCTTGACTCTCCCCGGACAGTGCCACTGTCACCTGAGGTCTCGTGTATCTTCAAACTCTCCCTTCCCTCTGGACTCTAAAATCCCTCCTGGAAGCCTGACCTTCAAGCCTCTGCCTGCTTCCCTCTTCTCTCCCACCCATGAGTAGTCTTTACTTGTTATTAGTTTCCATTTTCACTCTTCCTCAGCCCATCATGAAATAATTTCTGGTTCGTGGTCCCATGTAAGTTGCTCTCTTGGATTCGATGGTGGCCTTCAAATCACCAACTCTAAATGTATCCTGATTCCTATCCTGCTCAATGTTTCTAGAGGATTTCATGGAGCCTGACCAAGCACTTGCATCTGCTAGAGCAGGCTGGTCCCCCAGGTGATCCCCACTTCCCTTGGCAAGGCATCTCCCTGGTTCCTTATCTCCTGGCAGCTCCCCTTCCATAGCCTTCCTTAGCTCCATCTCTTACAGCCTCCCTTTCAATGAAGGCAACGCCAGTGCTCAGTACCAGGACCGGTTCTTTTCTGCTAAAGTTCAGCCATCATTCCCTGGAAGACAAGGCTCCTTTCAAGATTTCAGTGGTGACCTCACAGACAGTTTCCCAATTGGCACCTCTAGGTTTGACTGTCTCCTGAGTGTCAGCAATAAACAAAACGTGGACTACCATCGCCTGACCTACAAAAGCATCCTGCTGGGAAAATGAAAGCGAACTATCCCCAAGCCCACTCGTTATCACCCTCCACACACACCCCATTTCCCTTAGTAAATGCCAGACTCTCCAGTCTATTAACACCAGGAAACCCGGTTGCTTCTCTCTCTCTCTCTCTCTCTCTCTCTCTCTCTCTCTCTCTCTCTCTCTCTCTCTCTCTCTCTCTTTCTCTTTCTCTCTCTTCTATACTGCAATGCACATAAAACCTAACTCCTGCCCCTTTCTCCTCTTAAATGCCCCTCAAATCTTTCTCCCAATACACCCACAATCCTTGCACTGGGCAAATGTTAAGTCTACATTTGTTTAATTGAAATGGAATTAAGCTTTTTAGTGCAAACAAGTATTATCAATACCTCACTCTACCTTTTTATAATTTTTTAGTGCACTATCTATGAGGGCCAAAGAGTTATAAGCATTATAAACAGGTAAGGGATTTTTAAAAGCCTGGAATACCAGCTAGACATACTCTGTTCTGAAACTTTTCTGAAGTCCTGCTCCTTTAAGGAAGAAAACTGGCAGAAAAGTCACAAGATACTCAGCTGTTTTCTGTGGGTTCTACTGGCATGTTGGCAACTGCTGAGAGTCTAATCCTGGGAGCCTACTTGAAGCAAAGGCAGAAACCTTCACAACCACAGTCCACACATCAGGCCTTTATCTACCACTGTTTATCTATCACTTTATTTATCACTGTTTTTCCTGACTCTAGAAAGGACGCGTCTGACAAGGACAGAGGACCTTAGAGCGTATGCACCTTATAACTCCCATTAGATATACTTTTACATGGGCTCTCCCAATATAAAAGCGAAAACAAATGATTTCGGGGCTTTAACATGACGTTTCTAATTACCTTCTCTGCGTTATTGTCATGATGTTGCTTAGACAGATAACCGACTGCTCATCCTGTAGTGGAGAAGCGACGAAATAATCCCAGACTGGTGAGAAGACTTTCCTGGCCATCTCATAGTTACCGATCTGATAAGCGACCTGTGACAAAACCCACATCGTCTTTTCACTCAGAACACGTATATTTCAAGCAGAATTCTGACACATCCTCCCCCAATACACTAATTCTACATTTGCCTTTCCACCCATGGTGTCACAGTGAGGGGACAGAGTAGCCACAGATAACCACTGGCAGCGGGGGCAGGTGCATTTTGAAATCTCTTTTATTTCTGAATCACATAGAAATGTGAAACTCGGTAAGGATGTTCCAAATCCTCATAAGCAAAACAAAGATCACATCTGAGCCAAATTAATTTCATCTCCATCCACCTCAGCAGTGTGCCCCATTTATTATAGATACTGTTATAATGAACAATCTGCTCCAAGAGAAACAATCAGATTTCCCCAACCTGATATATATGAAATATATTTCATTCTTTCCCAGTTGACTGACACTTTCAGAGTTTCTGTGCAACAAAGAGTTGGCAGCTGAAAAGGGTAAGGAATAAAGCAGAAACGCTTTCCAAGAATCCATATCTTTTAAGTTTAACAGATCCAGTGCTGGGAAAAATAATTTCACTTGTGAAGCTTTAGAAGCTCAGTAGAAAAAAAAATGATCACCAACTGACCTTCTATTGATAGGATATATTTAAGGGAATTTCTGAAAATTCTTCTATTTAAATACAGACATAACATGAACCTTCACCAAATGACTTCCAGACTGCTTCAAATGATAAGGCATAAATAAATTCATTGAATTAAGTACGGAAAGGACATTTTATTAGAACGGTATCCACTCATGGGGAAAATTTACAAGGCCAGAACTTCCCTAGTCTGTCAAATGATTCCTCCTAACTCACCAAGCAGCAAGCTTTCCTGAGAGACTCTACTCTGTGCTGAATGTTGGAAGAGCGAACACCTGTCAGCCTAGGAACGCCCTCCCTGTTCATGTGACAGTCCCGGGTGGTACAGTTTAGGGAGACTGTAAGAAGAGCAAGATGTGAGAGGTGGTCAGAGAACACTGGAGTAAGGCTGGAGCGATGAGTCAGAACTGGAAAAAGCAGGCAACCTGAAGAAAAGTTAAAGCAGGGCTGGGGTTCTGTGAGATCTTGAAGCCAGATGGAACTTTCTAGATGCAAAATACTATACTAAGTATTCAGGTCTATGTCATTGACTGTTCCTTATCTCCTCATCAGCACCCTGTGTGCAGGTGAGGAAAATGGGGTGTTAAGAAGCTGAGAGCCAGCCCAGAGTCAGAACAGCCATCAAGTCCCAGAGGGTGTCCGATGAGTCATTGCTCAACAGTTACTAAAACACCTCGGGTTGGTACATCTACAACTGAGCCTTCCTTCCTCTTAAAATCATGCTATTAAAAGCCCAGGTTGCCTAACAGATAAGGTGTTAGCCTTATAGTATGGTTTTGGTTAAAGAATACTGCCAAACAAGATGTGTCAATTACAACAACAACAATAATAAGGTTTATGAACGCATGAAGCATCCCAGGCTTTTTAACAGGAAGCGCCGTGATGTCTGCATGTGTACCAATAATTAACAGCACCGGACAGAACAGATTTTTCAAGCGCGGCTGGTTAAAATGAGAAGATGCATCCTAAAAGACTAATGGAGTGTGTGAGATATCTCCTCTTTGATAATGACCCACTTACAGCTTCCAGAATTCCGCACCCCAAGCTTGACTCCTGGCTCAACCGCCACCTTCCCTTCCAGATGACTTTGCTAGCCCCTCCTCGTTCCCTGCTCTTTCTATGAAAACACCAGTTTAGCTGATACCTTGGGCTGCTCTTTTCTGTCTACACAATTAGTGATAGCATGTGGTCTGGACTATCACAGACTATCTCAAATCTTTCTCACGCCCATATCTCTCTGCTAAACCCCAAATGCATGAATCGTACCTCAGCATGGTCCCAACTTTCAATTCTCCCCTCCACATCCAAGGATACACCACATAGCTTCATATTTAATTAAAATGATGCTAACTCTGTCCTTCTGATTGGATGATTAACCTTCAAGTCAACACTTATTTCACCCCGCTATTTCGGTTGGGAATTCCCATCAGCTCCTTCCGAACATTAGTTCCTGTCTCCACAGGTAAGCCTCTTCCACCTCTCACTGGAATTCAGCAGAGGGGAGTGTTTCTTCCCTTCTCTCCATGTCTGTTCCCAACTTAGCCAAATGAACATCTAAAAATAGAAGTCACCTTGGAGGGACACAGCGTGAATCAAGGCCATCCAGTAGCTGCCCATTTTAGGCAAGACAAAAAGAAGCCTGCCAGCCACTGTCCTGCAACTTACACGTCTGACTGTTCCCTCCGCTCTCCATGGGCCACCATGCTCCAGCCATAAATGCTGACCTGTTCTCTATCCAAGTGGGAGAGCACCTGAAAATCTTAGGGCTCCCGCTCCAGCTGTTGCTTCTTCCGGGGGTTCTTCCCTGGAGAACAGCTGGCTAACTTGCTTCAGGTCTCCTCAGATCTCACTCCCACAATCATCCTACTGAAGACTGTCATTAACTCCCATTCCTCTTGCTGCACTCCAGATATTAGTTCCTCAACACTCATCATCTGCTGACATCTAGTCTACTTATATGTCAGTTACCCAGTTCCTATCACCATGTTTTGCTCCATTATTAAAAACAAGAGGTCTAGTACAACCACTCTGGAAAGCAGTCTGGCGGCTCCTCAGAAAACTGGGCATGACACTTCCGGAGGATCCGGCTATACCACTCCTGGGCATATACCCAGAGACTTTACCTGCATGCAATAAGGACACATGCTCCACTATATTCATAGCAGCCTTATTTATAATAGCCAGAAGCTGGAAAGAACCCAGATGTCCCTCAACGGAGGAATGGATTCAGAAGATGTGGTATATTTACACAATGGAATACTACTCTGCAATTAAAAACAATGAATTCACGAAATTCCTAGGCAAATGGTCAGAACTTGAAAATATCATCCTTAGTGAGGTAACCCAATCACAAAAGATCACACATGGTATGAAGTCACTGATAAGGGGATATTGACCCAGAATCTCAGAATACCCTAGACACAATCAGCATATCAATAGATTTCTAAAAAGATGGAAGGAGAGACCCCTGGTCCTGGAAAGACTGGATGTAGGGGAACGCCAGGACAGAGTAATGAGAGGGGGTTGAACGGAGAAAAGAGGGAGGGAAGGGGGCTTATGGGACTTTCGGGGAGGGAGGAAACGGGAAAGGGGAAGTGATTTGGAATGTAAATTAAAAAAATAAAATAAAATTAAATTAAAAAAAAAAAAAAAAAAAGAAAGAAAAAAAAAAAAAAACAAGAGGTCTCACCATATGAGCCCCCAGACCACCAGAATCACCTAGAACTACGGAGCAGAGACTGAGGAGAATGGCCAACCAATGACTGTCTCAACTTGAGACCCACCCCATGGGCAAGAACCAATCTCTGACACCATTAAAGATACCTTGCAAGGCTTGCAGACAGGAGCCTAGCATAAGTGTCCTCTGAGGTGCTTTGCCCAGCAGCTGACTGGAACAGATGCAGAGACCCATAGCCAAACAGTAGACGGAGCTTGGGGAGTCTTGTGGAAGAGTTGGGGGAAGGATTGAGGGACCCGGAAGGGATAGAGACTCCACAAGAAGAGCAACAGAGTCAACTAACCAGGACCCTTGGGCCCTCCCAGAGACTGAACCACCAACCAAAGGGCATACATGGGCTGGACCTAGGCCCCCTCAGCACATATGTAACAGATGTGCAGCCTGATCTTCATGAAGGTCCTCCAAAAACTAGGACTCTATCTCCTGCCTGAGGATCCTGTTCCCCTGAGTTGTCTTGTCTGGCCTCAGTGAGAGAGGATGTTGTCTAGTCCTGCAGTGACTTGAGTTGACAGGGTGGGTTGGTACCCAGGGGGTCCTCCCCCTTCTCAGAGGAGAATAGGAAAAGGTATGGGAAGGGGGCTTTGTGAGAGGAGATGGAGGCAGCAATTGAAATGTAAAGTCAAAATAAATAAACAAACAAACAAATAAGGCAAAATCCTTGGATCCTGGTGAATCATGAATTCTGATGGTGGGACCCAGCACCCCAACTCACATTTCCACACTCTAGGATTTTAGGATCCCTCACGTGGAATACCTGGAACAGACTAAGTATTCAAAGTGTTCTGTTTACTCAATCTAAAAATCTTTTTCTGGTGCTGTCTGAGTCCTCCTGTAGGAGGGTGCTGACCCATTTGACTATATGATACAGCATTGCTAATTGCCAGAGTGAGCATCAGGCTCACGTTGGGTATTTCATAGCCCCGTCTAAAGCAAGATGGATTTCATTCAAAGTTTAGTTCTGATGGCAAGGCTAATGGCCCACTGTTTAGAAGAAGAATCTAGTTAAAAATTGTATCACTTAGGCAAGATGGATGTACAAGGAGAATCAAAGATACAAAGTGTAGACTTGCCTTGAGTCCATAGCCTCCCAAAGCTCATACCTGCCTTACTGGAACCAGGCTAGCTCCCTGATGTACAATCAGGATCTTCACTGAAACCAGAAGTAAAATTATCTACGCACAGTCACCACCGAGGTGACGATCTAGATGAGCAAAAAGGATGTTTCACAGGAAGGAGCGATGACATTTAGCACGGAGCCTGATGCAAAATAGATGTTAGCTCATCAAAGAGAGCTAAGAGAATGGAAAGGAACTGAAACTCGTAAGAGAATATACTTAATTTTTTTAACCTATTGTTCTAGCATCCCTTCTTGTTGCTGTAATTAAGAACATTCTGATGAAAAGCAACTTATGAAAGGAAAGGGCTTACTTTAGTTTATATCTCCAGAGCAGGAACTTAGACAGAACCCAAACCAGAAACCATGGAGGAATGCCACTTGTTGGCACCTCCTTAACTAACTTCCTCTTATACAGCCCAGGATCACCTGCCCAGGAAATGGTACCAATCGCAGTGGGCCGGCCCCTCCTGCATCAGTTAAGACAACCAAAATGAACTCCTGCAAACATATCTACAGACCATCCTGAAAAAGACAGTTGCTAGATGAGACTCTTTTTTAGGTAATTCTAGGCTCTGTCAAGTGGACAGTTAATGCTGATTGAATGGCCCATAACTCTGTCTTTCAAATTGAAACTCATGGGCAAAGGGAAATGTTCATACAGCAATGGGTTCCGATGAACTCATCTGTGAGATGGGAAACTGTGAGAGCAATAGTTCCCTCCCTACCATCCTTACGAAGATTGTGACAACCATGCATCTTCCATCCTCAAACTGCTGAGTCCCACCAGGAAGACCTGCTGACACATCAGCTGGGTAGAGCCAAGAGAAAATTGATAGAGAACGAAATGTGTCCAGTAGAGGGGAAGAGATGGAACCTGGAGGAGACAGGGAGCAGATGGGGGTCCATGGTGATGCTGCTCTTAAAGAGAGGGCACAGGGCTGGAGAGATGGCTCAGTGGTTAAGAGCACTGACTGCTCTTCTGAAGGTCCTGAGTTCAAATCCCAGCAACCACAAGGTGGTTCACAGCCATCTGTAACAAGATCTGACTCCCTCTTCTGGAGTATCTGAAGACAGCTACAGCGTACTAACTATAACAATAAATAAATCTTAAAAAAAAAGAATAGACACAGAGCAATGTCCAGTACTTGAGCTCCTGGAATCTGGACAGGGTTATGAGAGAGAGAGAGAGAGAGAGAGAGAGAGAGAGAGAGAGAGAGAGAGAGAGAGAGAGAGAGAGAGACTGATCCAAGAGTCAGACTTAGGATGTGCTACCTAAGAAAGCTCAGGGGTGTTGCCGAAGCTGCCTGAGGTGTCCTGCCTGGAACGCAGTGGGATTCTATGCATCTTTTTCCTTAATTACCAAAAGAAGATCCTCGTTTCATTGCATAGAGTTACTGTCTGAGTGGAACAATGAAATTTTAGAGTTTTTTTCAAGCTGACAAATAGTAATTGTATATATGTATGTAGTATGTATGTATGTATTATGAATAAATGAATGTATGTATAACAGAAAATGTGATGTTTTGGTGATTACATACATTATGGAATGATTGAATTGCACTAATTAGTATATTTATCATCGCAAATGTACACTTCTTTGTACTGGTGGCATTAAAGTCATTTCTTCTACTTGTCGAGGTATTCAAGTATTGGGTATAATTACTTTAGCATTGAAACTCTCTCCTGCCTACCTCTAACTTAAATGCCTGTTGGATGATGTCTCTCCTTTGCCTACTCACCCCAAGCCCTGTCATCTGTAACCACCCTCCCAGTCTCTTCCTCTGTGAACTTGACTTTCTTAGAACCCATCCATCAGTGAGCTCATACATTAGTCTCTCTGTGACTGGCTTGTGGCTTGGCCCCTTCATGTCCTCCAGGCCTGTTCATAGGCTTCCCTGGTGTTTAAGGCTGAACAGTATTCCACGGTGCACATGTCATCAAAGAGATGGTTGTGAAAACCATGTGAGGTATCACCTCCCACCTCCTAGATGGTTCATTATCAAAAAGATGGATGGCAGCAAGTGTTGGTGAAGACTTGGGCAAGGGGGCCAGCCCCTCTACATTGCTGTTGACATGGCTGGTTTGCAGAACACTATAGAAATTCTAAATAGAGTTAACTGAACAGAGAATAAATACGGCAGCCCCATTACTGAACAGATACCGAAAGCTGAAGAAGCCAGTACGTTAAAGAGGGGTCCGTAGGTTCCTTGTAGTATGTGCACAGGAGCAAAGATACAGAGGCAGGCTGTATCTATTAGCAACGGAGGGAGGGGCTTAAAGGCCTGAGATGGAGCAAGTCTTTGTTGTTTTTGCTTCTTTGCTATCTTGATAATTGATATTTACCATTTCTATACTACAAAATACTCATTCCCATGGTTTGATGAGATGGAGGTAGGGGTGTATCACTGGGTCTAATATATTACAAGTAGAAAAAAAAATACAACAATTGCACTCAAATCATAATCCCTAAGATCAAAACTAGAACCCACTCACAGACTGCTAATTTTCTATATTTTATAATATATTCTTGAGCTATTGCTTGCTTTAAAAATAGCAAACAGAAATAAGGCCAATATGAGGAGAGAATAGTTACAAAAATTATATAATTCTAAAGGATTCCTTTTAAAACAGAATCCAAACAGACTAAATTAGTGGTGTTCTACTTAATGGAAGACCTGGTAAAGATCCATTAATGTTTATAGAATAATGTGGAATAAAACTGCAACCTGAACAGCCCCAAGGCCACACTAACCAGAAGCATTTGGGGAAATAGCTCATCTTTTACTACTAATAGTTATAGCAATACATTTTAATGAACGGGGTTGTCCTAAAACTAAAAACAGAACCACTGTCATGAAAACCAGATTGTACATTTTTTTAAAAAGGTTTATATTAACCTAGAATATATAAAAACTCAATCTTTGAATTTAAGAATTAAGGGGGTTTAATAAGGGAGAGATTTCTGCTTTAGCCACTTGGCATTGTGGGAGACTGCCCATCAGCCATCTTGGGTAACCTAAAGAACTGCAAATAGAGTATCAATAAAGAGACACAGGTCACTGCTCCACGGAACTTCTCATTATCCCAGCAGTGTAGCCTGGACTTCGTTTTATTAACTTTCTATGAAAGTTCTGACAAATAGAACCCAAGAGTCAAACCGCTCCCTGGAGAAAAATTAAGTCCTGATGAAATATTCAGCACCTCACAATAACTCCATGGCTGTAAATTGGAGAATATATTAAGTTCTAAAGAAATCAAGATACCAGAAAACCATGAGGCAGTGTGACATGCTACACCAGTGCTAGAGGAATTCTAGCACTTCTATTTAATTTTCCTTGAAAAATGTGATCATATAAAAGGCCCGTGAGATCTCAGCTTATGACACTAATCAACTATTAAAAGAAAAATAGCACCACACAATAGAAATATGCTACAATTTAGAAAGCCATCCACTCTATGGCCAGCAATCGGCTTTAAATTAGATACCTCAGACCTGGGTCAATGAGTCAGTCCTCTGTCCTACTCATGGGTGACACGCCTTCAGTCAGACAACAGCTACTTCAGCAAGAAGGTTAACTGTGAGTAGATGAGTAGATTTATAACTCATACTGATACTCAGTGTGCACTGAGAGGCTGATGCTATGTTTAAACATTTGACAAACGTATAACTCCATTGACATTCCTAAGACCTGTGGGCACCCGACTGCTCTCTCTTCACAGATAAAGTCACTTGCTCGGTACCACGCAGCTACAGCAAGGAGCTTGAATCTGAACTTGGGGCCATCTGTATCTATTGACCTGATACGTTCCTTTCTATAAATTTATCCTCAAAAAGCAGCCATGGGTACAGTTAAAGATTTATATGCTGCAATGTGTATTTTAGCTTTTTTTTTTTATATAATAACAAAATACTGAAATACTTTCAGTCCAGCAGTAAGGAATTACCAATATAAGTGTTAAATAAAAGAAGCCATGAATTCTTCAAGGATACCTCACAGGGGTGTGGGAAGGGTTAGAAGGAGGAAAGGGAAGGGGGATTATATAATTATAGTTTATTTTTTAATTTACAATTCAATAAGATAAGATCATTAAAAAGTACTTCATAGAAAAGTTTCTAATCCAATAGAAAAAAAAATGTATTAAATGAAAACATGTAAAACAGTATATATGGTTAAGAATAATATGTAGAAATTCCTATGTATGTGTAGGTATACTGTGTACATATATAGCTGCATGTACAGACAGATAGAAGATAGATAAGATGGCCAATAGGTAGATAGATGGATGCCCATAAAATGAAGAGCAGTCTCTAGATGTGGGTTTCTCACGCTGGTGCTACTGACATGTTGTATTGGATTTTTTTTTTCAGTGTTTGTGATTGAACCCAGAGCCTCGCGCATGCTGGGCTAGTATTCTCTTACTCCTGAGTTACATGCCCAGCATGCGTTGGGTACTTCTTTGTCGTAGAAGGCCGTCCCTGACACAGTGTAACTGCTTTATCAGCATCCCCCGCACCTCTACTCACTAGACACCAGTCGCATCCCACTAGGTTGTGACAACCAAAAGATGTCACGAGACATTGACAACATTGCCCCAGGGTGAGATCTGCTACTCTGGGTAGTAACAGATAACATTTATTTATATGCATTGCGGTAGTTCCCAAAACGTCTAAAATTACATTTGTGCTCCTGGGGGAAAGTGTTCTATAGAAGGCAAATTCACTGACGGGGGGAAGCGACAATTCCTGTTTCATGAAGTAAGCGGCAATCATGGAAAATATGCATCACAGGCTTTGTGGAGTGTCTACTCCTATTTTTCTTCCATCGGAAATTACTTAGCAAGCGCTTAACAGAAAAAAAAAAGAGGAAAATAGCATCCATTTCTTTCTTCTACCTGTGTCAGGTACATCCGAGCGGTGACAGCAGAGAGAGGAGGGTAAATGAGAATTGGTTTTGTTGTCTCCCCAATAGCATCACCAATGAGCTTCCCATTGGATGAGTAAGCAGCGATCGAAAAAATGTAGGTTGCATTCGTTTCCAAACCTTTAATTTCAAAGAAGCCTCTGCCATCGGCTGGTATCTGTGAACGGAAACATTTCAGCTCTTACTCAGAAAATTAAGGCAGTGTGACTATTAAAACATAATTGGATAAACCTTTCTCCTTTGCTGTTGGAGCTTAGTTGTGACTCGAGTTGGAATTAGTGTCAATCCACGGCAGTAATGACTTCATAGGGGAGCCCAGGCTCAGTTGTGGTTAATAAGGCTGTGATAAGGCCTGCTGACAGAGGAGATGACTTACTGCTTCTCCTGAGCTTGGGAGGTGGTTGCTCTTCAGCCTCACTTTCCCATAGCTTCCTTCTGCTTTACAACCCAAAATACAGTACCAGGATGCCTGGAGGGGAGAGAGGCAGCTGTCACCTGTGGTCTGCGGTCTGTTTAGCAGCATTTGGCCTCCTCTATCTGGGTGTAGCAGAATCAATAATCTTCCAAAGAGAATGGTAACTACTCGTGTGTTAAACTGCAAGGTCTGAGCTTATTTGCACCTACGTCATCTTTACGAAGTAGCAACAAACATGGGGCTTGCTTACCTGAGACAATCAAAACTAAGTAAAATATTATTCATAATCTCTCTCTCTCTCTCTCTCTCTCTCTCTCTCTCTCTCTCTCTCTGTGTGTGTGTGTGTGTGTGTGTGTGTGTGTGTGTGTGTGTGTCTGTGTGTCTGTGTGTCTGTGTGTGTGTGTGTGTGTACATGAACACGCATACCCGGTGCATGCGTGATGTGTGTAGGTCAGAAGAAAACTTGGTTGTCCGTCCTTCCTTGCCTTCTTCCTTGTTGGAGATAGGACCATTGTTGTTTCCCCACATAAACACAACAGCTAGCTGGCCCACGGGTCCTCAGAGCTTCTCCTGCCTCACCCTCCCTGCTCCAAATAGGAAATCTGGTATTACAAACTCTCACACGGTGTGTCTGGCTTTTTATACGTTCTGGGCATCAGAACCCAGATCATATGCTTAGCAAGTACTTTTGCCTACTGAGCCGTTCCCCACCCCCCAGACCCACATTATTGCTACTTTAATCACTGTTGATTGAGCAGTTCTTTGTGCTGGCTGACTTTAGTGTGCTGGAATGTGCTTTCCTCTATATTCGCTGTACATAGTGATGGGTCCCATGAAGATATTTTCGGACAAGTACATCAAGTACTTTGACCATGTTCACACTTTTCCCCATCCCCTCTTGCTATTCTCACTCATTCTCCCAGTCTCCCCTCTGTTCCCATGGTCTATACACATGCATAATTTAATGTGTCTACATAAAAGCTGGAATTTGAGAATGGGAGACGCACACACCATCTATCTGAGTCTGATTCATTTTGCTTACTATAATGATCTTTGCCGTTTTCCTAAAGAACAACATGAGTCATTCTTTTTATGGCTGAGTGAAACTTCATCACATATGTATTCTGTGTTTTCTTCACCCATTGTCTGTTAATGGACACCTAGGCAGGTTCAAATCTTAGCTATTGTAAATACGGGTGAAAACATAGGCATGAAAGCATCTCCATAATGTCCTCCTGCTACAAACCCAGGAGGGGTAAGACTTGGTCATACAGTAGCAGTACTTTTTGTTTCTTGGGAGTTTTGACCCTAATTTTCACCATGTGGAGAAACAGGAACTAATTCTATTTCCACCAGCAGTGTATAAGTGTTCCTGTCTCCTACATCCTCGCCAGCACTTGTTGTTATTTGTTTTCTTGTGACTGTGGCTTGCCCAAGTGGCTAAGAATAATGAACATTTTTCATATGATTATTGGATGCTTCCAATTCATCCTTTGAGAACTGTCTGTCTACATCTAGAGTCACAGGCATTTGTGAGCCGCCTGGTGTGGGTGCTAGGAACCAAGCCTGAGTCCTCTCCAAGAGGCAGGTGTTCTTAGCCACTGCACTATTTCTCCAGCCCCAAACTTAAGTCTTTTTAAGCCCTTTATATAATCTAAAGGTCAAGCGTCTGTCAGTGTCATGACTAACCAGGATTTATCTCAGTTTATAATCTGTCACCAGATTGCTTCTTTGGCTAAACACAATTTTGTAATGTCATGCAATCTCGTTTGTCAAATCTTTCTTTGGCCTGAACTATCCCAGTCCTTTTCACAAAGTTTTCTTCAGATACAGCCTGTGCCTGGATCTTGAGGTGCCCCCCCCCACCATGGCAAATTCAGAGTTTCAGGTGTCATATTAAGATATTTGACTTATTTTGAATTGATGTCTTACAGCAAGATTTAAGACTCTAGTCTCATTTTTCTACATGTGAACACCCAGTTCTGCCCACATCCAGCAAATGGTTTAGGAAACCAAGATGCAGAAAGGCCAAAGCATTTTAACTCAGAGCAAACAGACACAGACATTAATGTCAAAGACAGCTTCATCTTGAGGGACTCAAAATGAGACAGGATGAGAACAGGGATCACCATTTAAAAGATGTTCGTGTGACATAGACACATGACGAAACCAACAGGGGCTGGAAGAGAGGTGAGGCAGGAAGACACATACAACCTTTGTGTACAAGAAAGCCTGAAGAAAAACTCACTGAATCAAGTGCGAACTGGGGTCTAATCTGCGTGAGTGGGTCTCAACCTGATTCCACTCTAGGCTGTGTGTGTGTGTGTGTGTGTGTGTGTGTGTGTGTGTGTGTGTGTGTGTGTTTGAGACAGGGTTTCTCTATGTAGCCCTTGTTGTCCTGGATCTCACTCTGTAGACCAAACTCATTAGAGATCTGCCTGCCTCTGCCTCTCAAGTGCTTGGATTAGAGGTGTTGTCCACTGCTGTCTAGCTTCTAGGTCACTTTTTAAAAGAGTAGTTTGTACAGAATAGAGTGCTCTCCCTAAAATGACCAATAGCCAAGCCACCCAAGGCTCCCTAGCTTCAACAAGTAAAGCTTCCTAGTACAAGTGACTAATCTTTTGTGCTTCCAGAGAAAGCCTCTCAGGTGATGATGATATATGTGACTAATTAAAAGTGCCAGCCGTCATGAGCAGAAAGGAGGAGGAGAGAGAAAGAAGAGAGCGGAGGAGCTGGAGGCTGGAGGACAAGGGTATAGGTCAAATGAAACAAAAGGAAATACAAACTCAGAAATAATGGACTTACCATCCCTTGATTACCCACACAAAAAGAGTACACTTTCCATCAGGGGTGGGGACTGCAGGGTGCAGAAAGACTGTGTTGTGTGACAGATTGCTATTGCTCTAAATTATACCACACAAACCAAGAGCAAATCCTCTCTAAAAGCATTATTACAAGCAGATTTTATATTTTTATTTTGCTCCCAGTCTGTGTAACACAAAGAAGCAATGTGTAATTAGAATCTACATAAGAATAGAGACGGTGTGAACAAATCACTAACTTTGGAAATAAGATTTTGTAGACAATGTAAGTAACATTAGCATTTGCAACTATAGAAACAGATTTTAATGAAGTGGTGGCTTAGGAGGAGGCTTCACGGAGACAAAAGATGGCCAAAGCAGCAAACCAGAAAATTTACATGAGCCCACAGCACCACCTAGTGGTAACTGAGGGGAAGCAGCGGGCAAACCTTCCTGAACCAACTCCTAATGAGTAATTTACATAAATGTAGGTGCCATTAAAAAGCACGAGAACTACAAGTCAAATATGAGGCACTAATATCTTCCTATGTTCACACAATGTACGATTAAATCATCACTAAATAGTAATACTGAAGAAAGTTAATGTTTGGGTTAAACCAAAATATTTGAAAACAACACTAAATTACATAGCCCTCTCTCTCTACTAATTTTCTAAAACCAGTGAAGCCTTTCTCTTAGCACAGGTTTCCAAAATCTCCAAAATTGGACTCCTAGTCCTAAAATGATGTTCTCACAGCAGCACAGTCCTGTGTAAGGTGAATGCTGTTTCTACTCCAATTTCAAAAGACAAAATAACAAAGAAGTGACAAAAACTGCTCTCAAAGAAGTCCACACCCATCCATCGAAAGTCCACCACATCCAAAAGTCCACACTCATTGGTCTAAAGTCCACTCCACCCATCTAAAATCACTCAAGAATGAATTACATTTTACCCATGTTTAACTTTGTGCCTGTTAACTCACACAAAACTTGACAGCAGACAGGCATTCAAAAAAAAAAAAGTTCATTGTATTGAATTAGCCAAAAAAAAAAATCACAAAATAATGCAACCCCAGTCTCTAACTCCAGTATTGTTTTGATAAATTCTACTTCAAGTGCTTAATAAAACTAGAAGAAAGTCATCAGCTACTATGCTGACAATGTTATATATTATTCAGTCTCTCTTTTTTTCTAAAAAAGCAGTGTCTCGTGCTCACCTTGAGCTTCCTGTGGAGCCAGGGATGACCAGGAACTGATCTTTCTGCCTCCACCTCCAAGGTGCTGAGACTAAAAGCACGTGGCACCACACCCAGTCTGTGTGGACGAAGGGGCAGGATAAGGACTGTATCCATGCTAGCCAAGGTCTCGACTGACTGACCGCATACATCTCCAGCGCTAGGTCTACTTCTTTTCACAATAAACACACTTTATAACCGAGAAGCTTCAAACTGTATTTGGCCTCCCTAAAGTTGTACTGCCGGTTAGCAGCAGAGCCAGAATTTCAAACTTACACAGGCTTGACTTCAAAGTGTCTGTGTGCAAAATGCCCTAAAGATAATCAAAGATAGGAATGAATTGTGGTACAACATCAAAGAGGGCCTAAAAGAGTGATATTTAAAATATAAACTAGCTAGAGCTGACTTCCTGTCAGGAAATGAAATCCCAAGAGGTATTCCCATTTAGGCCGAGATCCGGGACTCAGGGATGGGAGAAGAGGCTCGTCCTAATACATGCAGAAAGATTTGCGGCTGAAGAGTCATTTGGATTGTCACTTGTTTCCACAGTGACCTGCGGGAGAATATACACAGAGTCTGTAGACCTGCACCCTTCAAATTCCATATCCCGCTGCTTCGGTCCAGTGCTGGCTCTCCGAAGAGACAGCCTCCTTCGTGTCTGGTTCGACTTCAGCCCTCTACCTTGAGCACAGTGTCATGGTGACAAAGACATGCAGAGGGAACCGTTTCTCTCATTTCTCCTTCCCAAGTGTTTGACATAGCTTTAGAAGACAATTCATAAAGGGAAAATATCATGAATAAACTAAGTATAGATAAGACATGAAAATACCAATCTGATTATCCGGGTCCTGAGAGCAACGGTAGTAAGGGTCATTGTAGTCACACGAGTGCTTAGGTCAAGTGGCGTGGGCCAGCACTCGGCAGGGCACCGTACCTTAACATCTGCTATGAAGGGTGCAGGCTTCAGCGTCACGGAGTGGTGGGTTCGGGCCAGCAGGATGGGCGGGGGAGGGATTCTGCTCTTCTTTATTTTTGAACTCTCTGAGTACTTCTGATAGGAATATAGGGCATTCTGTTCTGCTTCGACCTTCTCAATTAAGGCATACGCTTCCTGTAACAAAGTGTGGAAATAGAAAAATACATTCCAGGAGCTTGAGCTCCTCTGTATTTGCAGAATTCTCTTGTGGTAAATGCTCTCTTTCCATACACCATTTCCTGAATCCCAGAGGCATGCGTACACATGTGATACGTATCACAGGCTGGTTTTTGGAGGACTATAAAAAGGACTACTAAATGAGCCTCTTCAATGGAAACAGACGCACATGTCTAAATGCAACGGCCATATATTATTGATGGGAGGCATTTTGTCTTTAAATCCACTGGATATCTACCACCATACTTTATTGTGCTTTGAAAGTTCATAACACAGACATCTGCATTTACACAGATAAGCCACAAGCCTATCCTTAATACAATTTGCAATGTGACTCTCAAGAAATAAGACTATTGATACATGTGGTTTGTGAAAGGAATGTCGTTGAGAGTTTATATCATCAAGATGTCAATTCTGTGATTCTGGTACAGAGACAATACCTAACTATCAGCGCTAAACCATATTTAAAGTCAGATGAACTGCATCAACAGAGATGTATAAACTTCCTAACAATACTAATAACACTAGTTAAAATAATAGTAATATTTTAGTCTCGATAATCATAGGCAGAACAAACGTGTGTCTTTACTTTTACAAGATATTTAAACAGGGTCGAGAGAGGGTTGGGCAGTTCATTTTTCCAGAGGACCCACGTTTCTTCCCAACCCCCATGTATTGTCTCACAACCTCCTGTAACCCCAGTTCCAGGGATCCAATGGCCTCTCAGGCTACTGTGTGCATCAAGCGTACACATGGTACAGGTATTTACATCCAGACAAACACTCACACACATAAAATAAAAATCATAACTATTTTTAAAGGTATTTGAGCATCTTAAACATCCACTACTAATTTTCAAAAACCCAATAAACTAGGAAAAAATCATTAGCATCCTTAAAATACTAAGTTCAGTTAACAGACAAAATATTAACATAGCACTCTTGGTACTCATAATGAACCACTAAAGAAATTTCCAAGGAAGCCCAAAAGGAGATGAAAAGCTACGATTCCCTTGCTTTTTAGAAGCTCTGCCCTGTTGACAAATGCAAAAGAGAATCTCTTACGACTAATGTCTGTTTACCAAATCT